>PTEX01000066.1:3573969-3677092 GCA_003342815.1 Eudromia elegans
TGCTCTAGGAGACCCTGTGTATGCAGGGGGGTTGGACTAGATGACCTCTAGAGGTCCGTTCCAACCTTAAGCATTTTATTCTATTTTATATCTCATTATAAGGGAACTGTTATGATTAAGTCCCTAAAAATACACCAGAGGGGACAGATCATTTAAACTTAAAACTTGTTATACTTCATAGAATGATAGAATGCTTAAGTTTGGAAGGGACTTCTAGCGGTCATCTAGTCCAACCCCCCCTGCTCCAGCAGGGATATCTAGAGCATGTGGCACAAGATGGCATCCAGGTGGGTTTTGAAGATCTCCAGAGGAGACTCCACAACCTCTCTGGGCAGCCTGTTCCAGGCCTCTGTCACCCTCACTGTTAAGAAATTTTTGTCTATGGATGACCTAACTCACATTACTAAAATACTCAATTAGTTAATGCCAGAGAATATAGGATCCGAGTATTTGGTGACCAGGTCAGTGATCAGGAAAGACTTCTAGGTATATACTTCTCTGAACACTTCCATCATTTCAACCTCCAATAATGTTCTCTTGAGCAATTTGTTTTTTCACATAAACATAAATGAGGAAAGAGCAACTATAATAGCAGCCTCAGCTGTGCATTTCATTTTGACAAAATGCTGATGCATAGACTGAGGCCAAGTTAAAACCACAGTCTCTGGATTGCTCCACCATTTGAAATGCTTTTTCTCAGGAAAAGTTCTAGAACTTTCCTGACACTTAAAAGGAAAATGTAGTCTTTAGGTGTTCTTAAATCTTCTGATAACTATTTTCACTTATATTCTTATTGTACTGCCAGAGCATCAGGGAAGAAAAGGCCCCCGCTGTAAAAGGTTTTATACAACAGCAAGGGAGAAAATTCTTCAAATACAAAKAGAGTAGCAGACATGGAAGTGGTGGAGAAAAGAGTTAAAACACGCCTTTTCTAATGCTCATTGGGCTTCAGTAGCACTCTAGTTTAGCAGCTTTAAAAGAATTTTGGGCTGGAAGAATCAACAAATTGATGACTGTTCAAGTAGTCTGCCACCTGATGTGCATCTTGATTATGGTRGGACTTGCTCCTTATATCTAATACCCACTACCTCTCTGATGCAACCGTTTGTAAAGTTTTTGAATAGTTTTCCATAAGCTAATTTAGATGTCATTAGTTCTTTAATTTTATCATCTACCTTCCACACTACTCATGTATGTTTATCATGATGATGGGCAAGGCAAAAAGATAAAGATACTTGTAAAAAAAAGATGTAACTACTTGTAAAGAGAATGAAAAACGGTGCATCTTAGTGATTTAGAAAAGACATCAGTTATTGGGATCCTTGAACTATACCTGTATGCTTTCTCTTTATTAAAGCAATAGCCTAGTACATCACTGTAATTATATGAGCACCAAGTGAAAATCTTTGTAATCTTTTAGGGGAATTACAAATACAATTTTATACAGAGATGAGCAGAACTTGGCAAATCTAATTTGCGTGGGCAGCAAACAAGCAGCTGCAGCAACCAGCTCCCTTGTCTGCTCATTTTCCACTTGCCATTTTCATTTCAAATACTGTWTGTCAGCTGCTTTCCAGATCAGCAACAGGTGCCTCTACAAAACAGACAGCCAGAACACCTGAATAATTGTGTACTCTGTGGAACTGTACAAACCAAACTTGCAAGACTAAACAAAGGCCCCTGAATAGGCAAGCACTGTGACATGGTCATTCTGTTCATCTYTATTTACAGAAAGCTACATTTATAAAAATGGGGAAGGGTTGTTTTATGATGAGATAAGAGATACCCAAAGGAGAGCACATTCTCCCTACTCTGTGGAAGTCGTTACATTACTGATTTTGACAGCAAATCAAACAGCAGTGCAAATTAAGACTCAAATTAAAAATCAAGAATTAAAAATTATCTACCAAATTTAAAGTGTGTATATTCCCTCTCCAAACCTTTAAATRTATAACTTTTGACAGCTTCATGATTAAAAAAAGGGGGAGGAGGGTATTTTACGACTCTAACATATCGCTCAATTAAACCTCTGATACCACAAAAAAAGAAGCAATGGCTATCAGCTACTTGCTGTTTACAAGAATACACATCAAAGACCTTAACTAACCTTTCACAATTTTCATGTCTTAAAATCCAGATACAATTTAAACCTTAAAGCTACCTGACTACATCTCTGTCCAGCTMCTCACTGCCCAAAATGTCCAAGAGGTGATGTTCTATTTGATGAAGATCTGCTTTTGATTTTTAGTATGTTCAGCACACTCTGACTTCATCCAACCTGCATGTAGGTTTTCTTCCTATTCATTTAAGGAACTCTCTTCCTTTTATCAAATACATAATGGCAAAGTCACTGGATTTACTTAAAAAGATTATAACGACTTTTATTCAGATGGTTGGAGGATTTCCAAATACACAGTCAGCACAGTTAATGGAGGGGCAGAAAAGCTAAATTGGTCCCTTAGGCTAGATCATCATTTAGTGAGCTACCAGCCATTTTAGAATCCGGAGTACTAAGTCTCCTTTCCTGTGCATGTCTAATAATTTCTGAGATGGAGGAATAGTAAGATATATCATTACCTCTATRATGTACCTTAAATTCAGTTAGGTTTTTATCTCCAGTAAGGAATACCATACTTCCAAATTCAACAGAGGAAAAGGACAGTTCGTGTCCAGCAACACCACACAGTCTGTACAAGAAATGTGCCGTGTGAAGTTTCTCCAGTCCAACCACCAACCTCAAACCCTCAACATTTTTGATAGCAGCCTCTGCCCTTGCTGGAACATAGCTCTCCCTTACCTTCAACCCCTCAGTCCCTGCCAAACTCCCTTGTCTCCCTCAAGCAGAGCCATTCACTCCTTGAACGTCAGATGACTCAAATCCCTTCCCACCCACCCTACCTTCAGTTTCAACCCCAGTCACCTACTTACTCTAGCAGTCAACTCTATCCATCTGCTGTCTTAACTTAGAGTCTCATACTTGCTATCAGTTTACCTACCAGGATATGTTACATTTACCAGCAGGACCTGGAAGGCAAAAAGAGTAAAGTTTCTGGGTGAAGATGAACGKCTGTCCAGCATTATTCAGAATTTATCTTGGGGTAACATCAATGGAGTCTTACGTGGTTCCCTGGTTCCTTCCTGTGTACAAATATTTGGAGTTACACAGCGTCTTCCATTATTCTAGAATACGTGTGGCAGCCTCATAGAAGTTTAAGCATGATGGATGAGATTACACTGTCTTCAGAGCACTGCATATTACGTTGTTTTATGTATTAAACTACAATACTATGTTTTCACACTTTTTTCTTGCTTGCTTGCATCTCTATCCATCTTGTTATCCACATTTTACAGGCTTTATACTGACAAAATTATCCTGTAATCAACTGAGGATAGGTGTGATCTCCTGTTGTTCCTTTCCTACTTCCTCTACCTTATTCATGWTACTCAGGGGTACAGATTCTGCAGAAGACACATCACTGAATGCCTAGCAGTACACTGACAGTAATGGATTTCTAACCCTTCTTCAAACAACATGTTCTGCAGGGAAATCCCAGATGCCCCAAGCATTTAGRGAGCCTTGGAGGCTTATTCAAAAACTCACAGACTTCACCTATCACATTAATTTCTTGCTTCTCACAAAGTCTCTCTCTGTATGCCTGTTTCTCACTGATCCCTCTTGCATCCCTCAACTTACGCCTAATTTATTTCTAACTTAGTTGAGAAGTTATAGAGAAAAAGGAAGGAGTGGTCTTGCTTGCACTGACAGATTATCGTCTCCTCCATGCCATGTTCTCTGCATACATCCATCAGAGACAATCGTAATATATATTTATATATAATTCTTTGGATCTCTTGAAATGGCACAGTAATAGCTTCTGCACTGACATCAAACACCAAGATCATGCTGTAAGTTTCAAAACTACCACAGAGACAAAACATGAACTTCCCCAGGAGAGTCAATTTCTGACGAGTCATAAACTGATCCATATATATATATACTATATATATATATACACGCATATAAGAACGGTAAAACTTTATGTCCTATCATCACTACACAAATTTCATTAAGAGTCCATAAGTGGATTTAGAAGGAATGACACAGGTCAGAAGTCAAGTGAAATGTAACATTGGCCAAAGAGATATTATGCTGTTGAGCAAACCAGTTCTGGAGGTAACCAATAARGAAGCTGCTCTCCCTGAAGCAGAGATAAGAAGGTGCACTGCAGATGAGACAAGCAGATCAGTCATGTGATTTGTAAGAACCAAATGCATAGAAACAGTTGAAAGATGGCTTTGGAAAACTATTTTAACAGGAAATGATAATATGTGCATTGCACTTTCCAAAATAAATCCAATCATGTGGAAGGCATAATCTTGCCATTTTTAAATTACTGCAAAGCAATCTGATAAGCTAAGAAAAGCTGCTGCACTAAGAAAAAGTGCGGATGCTAACATATTTGATTAAACTGATAGATAASTGGAGAAGAGATGTTTGTATCCCACTCGCTTCAAGTCTGGATATGAAATTGACCTGTCTGCTTTAGTTCTGAGCTTAGAATACTCATGATGACAATTTATTTGGGTAAACTTAGTTTACAAACTGTACATTTACCAAGCTCAACAAAAACAGACTATGTATGTAGTCATGTCCTCTACAAATCTCATTTATATGTGTCAACAGATAAATCTCCTTCCAGAATCAGAATATATCTCCTTCTACAATCAGAACTGTAGCTGATCTAAGCGAGAAACATCAGAAGGGAAAGAAAAATAAAAGAAAACAAAAGATCTGTGGCTGTATTTTAAGGTTCCTATAAACAAATGGACTTCTTAGAGGAATTTCTGTCATTCAAGTTTTTCAACCAACCAAAAATATCACAGATCACTTCTCTCAGTATTCTCTCAGTTTCAGCCTGATCATAGTTCTTCATTTAACACATCAAATGACTGTTATGATAAAATTCAAAATTCTTTTTGATTCTCCTCTCTCAATTCCAAAAATTTTTGTTCAAAGTAAATAAGCAAAGAAATAAGGATTTAAAAAAAAAAAAAAGAAAAAAAGAAAAAGCATGTRGCTCATGTTTTCCAGGTTGTTCTGCTCTCTTTGGACTATTCACTCGGACTCATCTTACAATATGAAACAGTGGGCTGTTTTTTATCTTGTGAACAAAACAAACAAAATATAACTATGTGAGATTGAAGCACAGTAAAATTTTGGTTCCTAAAATCCTAATACTTGGCTCCTAACAAGTTCCTGACCCTTCCTTTTGCTGCTGCATCACCTGAAAAGAAAGTTTCTGCCCTCTGATAAGGAGCTTTGAATGCTGCGCTTACATCCATCTTCCTTGTCATCTATTAATTTCCTTTTAAAAGCTGCAATATTAAAATTAGATTTCCAAGCAGAACTACATCACCAAAGCCCATGCCTATCTGCAAGCACATTCTCACATCCCCACACTGTTTATTTACTTGCATGCAAGCACCAGGGACTTTGCTGACCTACTGCAAGTTAGGAAGAGCTGGAGACAGAGCTTTGCTGGAGGCTCCCCAGGCCACATGCTGAAAATCTAACCAGAGTGCAAGCCCACCAACAAAGGCCTCCTTCTCTAGCCTCAGCTTTTACAGCTTCACACATGCTGCCTCACCAAATTCAGCAACAAAAATAACTGCAGGAGGACAGCGACTGGTTATTTTAGTGGACCTCACAGCCACCGAAACTAATCATCCTGTTCTGACTGCTCCTGTGTGACATTCATAAAATAAACCTGCACATTTCAGCTAATCTACAACAGATGTCACCCCCGAATGGGACTGCCTCAGCTACAGCCAATACATAAAAAAATTTAGTAGTCTCAAATCAGGAGGTAGGTATTGCAGGTCTTATTCTGTGTCAGGGATTTTCATCATGAATTTCACTGGTAGTTTAAAGGTGCAGCATCAGCATGTTTTTCTGCTTATGTCCTTCTAAAGCAAACAAAAAGCCACCTGAGTCAATTAAATGAGAGTGGTATCTCATGTTCTGTCTAGGGAAGCAGGGGATACACTGAAGTTTGGAGTGTCTTTTCACAAGCCCAAATCTGCTCTTCTCTTAAAGAGATTCTGGTTTCCATAATTAAATAATGCTGCTTTTGGTGCAAGACAGAGAAAAAAAATATTTAACAAAACACAAACCTGGATCCAGAATTACCCACTCAGCTTAAGCAGATTTGTATTCCTTGTTTTTTAACTGTTTTTTTCTGGAGAGAAGCAAAGACATCCTCTTCTTTTAAGTTCTTCCAGATTCTTAWAAACTAGATAATGACCAAGTTTCCTTGACTCTAGAAGGAGTAACATGCATTTTAACCTCTGCAGGAGAGGTTTCGCTATCCAGGAATGGGTAGGTACTTTCTAGTCAGACCACCTGCTAAGGACGAACCGTTTTCCTGCCAGGTGTCTGCTGTGCACTTGAACAGATGTTGAAGGTGAACAAAAACTGTTATCTAACAGCACATAACACAAGAAACTTCTTAATTTAATGATAGATTTGGAAGCACATAACTAGCTTCCCTAGCTAGCGAGGGAAACAAAACAACTCCTAAGCCTCRGTAAAATCAGCAAGAATGCTGTGAGCAGAAACCTCTCTCTGTTGCACCAGGGCAAATGCAAATAGCTGCGCTGGGTGCTGTTAGGCACAGCTGAAAGCTAAAATGGGGCAATTTGTCCAAGTAAACCCTAACAAAATGCACCATGAGGAAATCTTAAATCATCCTTCAGCCATCCTCTGTACTTAGTTTTCTAAAAATCTCTGAGGTTATAAGCAAAACTACTGATTATATAACAGAACAGGCCAAAATTATCCTTGAATGTATATGAAAAAGCAGTATTATTTTATAAGCTTTCTTTAAAAAGAATACAGAAAAATCAGTGTCACTAGGAATAAGCATACATGTACTCCCAAGTATGTTAGGGCTGAAGCCCACAACACCTACGTGATTTAAGAGCTCCAGCGGAGTCTCTTTCCAAACTTTTGTTTTCTTGTGTTGTTGGTTGATCTCAACCAAGAGCAGAATTTGTTTGAGGTTTTTAAGTTAATTTGTTTCTAATTAGGCAAAAACCATTCATTTTTGAACAATATGGGGCTTTTTGTTTATTTCTTAAAGCAAAACTAAAAACAAAGTATATGTTAATAGTTTTATTGCCTGGAAAGTCAAATGAAAACTTTGCAGGAAAATAAGTCATCAATGAGAAGATTTTCTTTGTAGTGTCCCCCTAAAAGGCCATCTGAATTTGACTGGATTAATACCCATTCCCTTGAATTTATGGGTAGGTTGCTATCTCTGGCAGCATTCCTGGCACTGGTAGCTAGCACAAATGATCTATCAGCTCTCTTGATGAGTATCTTCAGCACAACCTGATTTTCAATTTTCTGCAAAACATAAGAGCAGATTTCTCTACCATTACTTCTCATGATCATGTGTCTTATATTAGTAATATTATGACTTAGCATTAGCTAATCACTGAGCAGAGTCTGTATTCTCTAATTGCCCTCTACCCAGTCTTCCTTGGACAGCAGGGACAGGACTCAAAACAAGAGCCTAATGCATAGGATGACCTTTCATTCCTGCTGTCAGGACTAGACTTGTGATCTTTGAATCTTTGATAAAAGGGCTCTAAAAACCTATTTTAATAATTATAATATTATAACATGTGGACAGTCTTATTTGTAAACTTTTTTGTAAATAGTAACTGAATTGCTATGGGTTTCTCCATTCAAAGTCTCCAAACTTCTGTAGAAGTCGTGCCAATGCTGTTATTTTCTGAGAAACATATGAAATAAATAAATTAAATGGAGCTGGAACTAAATACAAATAAAAATACAAAGGGGAAAGAACATTCCAGTAATTTATCTTCTTTACATAGTTATTTCAGAGAAAGGAGAAATAGTAATAGATATTATAAATAATATATATTATTTATATAAAGGATAATATAATACAAAAATAAAGAAAAAATATAAAGAATAGATTTTGTAATTTGTGGGCCATCTCCCTTTACTGAGTTTTGATTTTTTTTTTTTTTTKTACTTTTAATAAGGTTTTATGAAATAACACAAACTGCCATCAGCATTAAAGCTGTCATACCTACACAAAGATCTTTTGTAACAGGAATTGATCTCTGATTTCTAAAACAATAAGTTAAACATACCGCTGTGATACACAGCTTATCACATACAGCTAAGAAGATACAAGTAACCCCTTCAGCAACCTGTGACGGTTATGCTCCTTCCCCATATATTTTCTGCAGACTATGCCTGCTAATACCAACTTAGTAGAAAGAGAAAAGAAAAAAAAAATGAGCAACCGCTTGCGCTTACAATGCCAAACAGATGCCACCTGTGGATAATGAAGGGAGAAATCTATCTGTTTTGGAGAAAAGAGAGGGTCTATCTGCTGTCTAACGAAGGGAGGAATTCGTCTACTGTCTGCAGTAAGTGTAAACTTGCGGATAATGAACTTATTTGCTTCCTGAGGCTGGTTTGGACCGGTCTTGTTTTTGCGAAGTGGACTGTCACCCCAACTGCGCATGCGGGAGCAGAAAGRGTCRARAGTTTAGTWGGAGAAAGGTGTCTTTTTACGTCAAAACGACCCCCGGAGACCACCACCCAAAACCAGTGCGCAGGCGCCAAGAGGCGGAGACTAATTTGAATAGGAAGCGGGAAAAGAAAATGAATATGTATTAGTATGACTATGAGTCAATCATCTTATCCCATAAATATGGACAGCYCGATGAGCCCCTTTGGAGCTCTCCTTGCATAGCAGCGGGCTGCATGCCGGGATCTCCCCTTGAGCAGGGACGCCTCTCRAGATTCCTCCCCAGGGATAAGAGATCTTTTGCACGACAGACTTGTGGTAAGTGAACTTTGCGCGCTTCTATTAGAATCGATCGAGAATAGAGGAGAGCCTTCTTAACCGAAGGGCTCGCCTGCCAGGAACGGAGCCTTCCTAACGGAGGGTCTGGCGAGTGAGGAGAAGTCTCCCTCACAAAAGAGATCAATTATAAGAAATGCCTTTCTACAGCAGAATAGTTTGAACCATAACGTGTTCCCTATAGCCTGCTATTTTCTTCTCTCCTTCTCTCTCCTTTTGTTCTCATTTTTATTCTGTAACTGTGTATAAAATCCCTTAGATAAAAACCGTTGACCAGGTCTGGGACTAAGATCGGATCCGTCCGATCTGAACCTCGTGACCCAACGGGAGGGCTTCCCAAATAATTCTGAACCTCCWYAYGGTAAATAATCGAAAGTGCCCTTGCCATACCTCGCAAAATCATTGTTCTATCAATAAATCTATCATTATCAATTTCACCCGAGTGAAGTGCATTTTGTCGCTCATTCCCTCACCGCTCGTTCCGTGACACAACCATAGCTTGTATTTTCTACCTATGCATAGTATCTTGTGTTCCTAGAGAATAGCTTTATTTGTTTAAACCAGACTAGATTTTCAAAAGCATTTTTTTCAGCATTTGTTTCAAGTCTGCTCCTGTTGTCAATGGCAGTTGTACTACTGTCTTCAAGAGGAGCAGAACAGCCATGCAATCAATATGTAAAGCTGTACTACACAGGTCTGAATCCAGAAGCATAAGATAGGGTATTTGTCCAAAAACAAACACACACACAGAGTCCCTTTGGAAGATGACAGCACCTGCAGTACCTGGAAAAAAGGCTCCAACTAGAAAGAGATGAGGGATGCTCTCCAGAACTGCAACGCAAGGCTCATGGCTCATGTAAGGAAGAAGGCGGGATTCCCCATCAATGGGGTCCCCAGAACACCTAGTTACAGGTTTAGGTTTCCAAAAGGCTTCAAAAGTACCTACCATGGACTGCCACAGTACCTGGAATACTGCAGGGCTTATGATAGTTCCTTACTCCTTTAAGGTTATTCACCATTTCATTTGCCTTTTCCTGGTTTTCTTGGGGGGCTAATGTTAAAGCCTTTTGAAAACCCAATCCCTACAACATACATTTTTCTAACCAAAAAGCCTGCTTTACTACATAGTCATGAGTGTATAGTCATTGTATGGACACAGAGATGGAAACAGATGTAAAACTCTTCTCATCAAGTTAAGCCCCTGATACTGCAGAGAGCATCAGCCTCTTAAGGTCAGGTATCAAGGTTTTCTTAAAACTGGTGTGCTGTATTATTTACGGTATTAAGGAGTCTTTCAGTATTTAAGCTTTTACTGGTGAGAAATGATCTGTTGCCCATATTAAGTTAATCTAGGCAAATTAATTACAGTTTGCTTTCTTCCTAGGCACTGCTTTATGGGTCCCTCAAATAAATAATCTTGTTTCAGCTTATCATCCCAGTGAAAAAAAAGTGCTAGGATATTGGTTATAAATTGAGCGCACTGAAATCAATATGTCAAAAAATCATGAAGTACTTTATAGAAGACAGTATTTGTTGTTTCACCTAAATCTGAAGAACTGTACTCAACACATCCACAGTGCCAGGCGCTCAATCTTAGCAAACAGGTGCCCAGCACAGAGGATGGGTGATGTACTTACTGAGTTGCTGGTAGAGTCCCATCCTTGGCCAATTTGTCTGAAGGGCAATTTTCACATCTTTTTCAGGACTCAGAATAACAGACAATTTTATGCCCTTTGACACTGGTGATTAGATCTCATTATACAGGGATGCTGATAAAAGTGAGGGCAATTTGTTTTTAACAGGGTGAACAGCTCCCTGTGCTTTGTCTGACACCATATTATCAACTTCACTGCAACTTGTCTTATCTTACATGACCTGGGGGAGAGGCAGCACTCTGTGCTAAGCAGTGTTTGCTTCTGTTATCAGATATCTCAGATGACAGACAAAAGTTTTCCCCTGACCTTTGGATAAGGTCATTTTACATTTTCCCTCTTCCCTCTTATTAGACTAACCTATCTATTCCCTGAACAAACCAGGAATTTCTCTGTTGTGTAGATATCGCTGTATTTGTTCCTGTGCATTGATTCCAATATGCAACTTGTCTGCAATAACAGCAAACACCCCCTCTTTATAAATTATACAAAGCACTTTTAACTAAAATTCCCATAGCTCATTTTATGAGTCAGTAGCAACGCACACAAGATCACACATAAACACACACTGAAATTACATGGTTCAATTTGTCTTTTTTGTTATTGTCCTAACTTACAGTGCAAGGTGCTATGCAATAATGTAAGAGTAATGTAGTCACTGTATATAAGTTCTGCTGCTCTTCAGTGCCTGCTTATCACAGCAAGGTGCCTGCATGCATGTGTGTATACGGGGAGGCAACTATCCTTTCTTTTCCCCCAAAAAAAAGAGRCTGTCTGGAGCTCCTGTGTAGCTCTTAAACAGCACAAAGACAGTCCTATCAAATCTCAGGGCATGGATACCGATAAGGTAACGACATGTGAGCAGACCTTAGGGTTAAGACGATAAAGATAAGCACACGCATAAAATCTTTGAAAGATCAGGACTTCAGGAAGAAAGGGATTAAGGCTTTGTGTACTTTAATGCTGCATAAGTCTTGCTAATACAGCCCTCCAAACTCACAGCTTGATCTTATATGAATTCAAATAAAACATTTTATCTACACAAAGATTTCTCCCATATGTAACTAAGCAAATTTGATAAAAATTGCCTAATGTATTCTATCTTCAATTGATGAATTTAAGATCACTCTTTCACAAATAAAAAAACGCAGTCTTCCAAGAATAAACTTTATATATCATTCTAGGAATTACAATGTACCCTGTCTGACTGACACCATTTGAAATGAAGTGAAAAGTCCAGAATTTCTTGAATGTAGTGTTTGCTAGAAACCATTCTAAATGCAATCACCTGCTTGGATAGAACTTGTATATATGAACTAAAAAGAAAAAAGAAGAAAGATATCTGAGAATTTCATTTTACACCAAAAATGTATACAGGTTTGACAATTTATTTAAAAAAAAATTATTCTCATAACGTTTCCCTGGCAAGATAAGTTTGGAATAGCATTTGTCACTGGTGCAACAGAGAGCACTATTGCTTTTACGTGTTCCTGAGACATCAGTAAGTCCCTGGAACAAGTTCTTTCCTAGTGTAATTCCATGGTTCCAATGAAAGTTCAAGACCTACAAGAACTTGTTGTGCTTTGTGAGAGATTTTCACTAGTGGTGGAGGGAACTCTTTTGGTCAGTTCTGAGACAATTTTCAATATAATTTATTTAAAGTGTTATGCATTATCCAAATAATATATGCATTTGATGCAGTTATAAAAATACACACTTAAGTATGTGCCCTCATATGTATGTATGAATCAGTTAATATGAAATATTTCTAGATATTAAAAATTATATTTCTTCAAAAGTCACTATTCGGCTTTAGTGATCAGAAGACCACAGAGGCCATCACTGACTTGCCAGGAACACATGGAATCTTGCCCATACAGCACTAATCTGCAAATGAAATTATGCTTGCTAAGAAGAAAGCAATAATACTTGAACAACTTTGTCCTGCAAGTAAAAATTCTGCTCTTCTGGAGTTAACTGGTCACATTCACGTCTGTTGAGATCTCACTTTACACAGCAGAAAGTTGTATATATTTCAAAATTAAAACGAGGATCCTAGAAAATGTAAGAAGGTATATAGGGTAAGAGAGAAGGCCCAGTCTTCTAACTTCTGGGTCACTGATCCAGTGAAACCCAGCTCAGATGTAGTCCTGGACTAAAAGCACTTCAAGGATTTATGATTTTCCTTCGAAGCACAAAAATACCCACTTCTGTCTTGTCTTACATTCTGTCAGTTAACGAACACACTGGGGCTAGAGAGCCAGTAATCTGGTGGAGCTTTGAATTGCTTCCCAACACTCAAAAGAGTTTAAGCAAAGCTGGAAGTTAGCACTGAAAACACATTTACACATGGAGAAATACTTCTTCACACACATAATTAAAAATAAATGACTGTGACATTTTGTCAGCTTGGAGTATGATTCAGCAGACATATGGAAAAGGTCATGTTTATCCTGGCAAGCCCTTTACGTATCAGTCTAACCTGGTCATGCATGCACAATGCAATCAGCAAAAGATAGCTTGTTTCTCAGAAATAAAACTACGTTAAAAGAATGTAATTGCATGAGTTCAATTGTTCCACATCTTATGGCAACTCAACAAATACATTGTTTTAGCACGTGGGATTTAATTCTCCAAAAAAAATTGCAAATATGGAAATAGATTTTTATCCAGAACATTTATATGTATAAACTTATTTATATGATATGCATATCTCATACACTTCTGTAACTACAAAAGATTTTCAGATGCAGAAGTATCTGAGCTATTTCAAAGCAGCCAACAAAGACATGAGATGACACCATCTTTACATATTTTTCTAAGAATATTTCAGGTAAATGCCTGTTATTATATAGAAACATAACTGTAGCAAATGTATTGAAAATTCTGTAATCGATACCATTAAGAAAGATGCCCCTCACTGATCTATTTTTTGATATCTATATGCTTCAATATAAATATTCCACTTATACCTTCCTTTTAGAAATCATGAACAGAAATCTAGTGTTCAATTTTGCAGTTATCTGGTACTACTCCTTTAGTAAAGAAAGGAGAAAACAGAATTTTTCTAAGTGGACTGCAGAAGGCAAGACAGCTGCAAAACATTGCATTCAAGTTAATACAAACTTGTCCAAGGTGAAAAACAGATGTTTCTCAAACTTATTTCCTGTTTCCTCGTGACAATGAGGTAATCCTCAGTTCTGGAGTCAGATTTGCAACCCAGATGGCCCATCACCATGGGAAGCATGGCCTTGGGCCCACTTCAGACAAAATAAAAAGAAGAGAAAAGAAACAGCTTCATTATTTTTCTACATATCTTACAAACTGGTCTGAATTCAAGAAAATTATCAGGAAAAAACTTAGAAGCATACTAAAATGTTATTAGATTTGGATCAAAAACAAGCTGTAGTTACCATAATTTAAAAAAAAAAAAAAAAAAAAAAAGGCAGGAAAATGCATACTTTGTACTACAGCAAACCATCATATGCTTAGCACTGAGAATATACTTTGTTTTTGCCAATACAAAATTAACAGGCGATTTTTTATTGCTTTTCCATATAGATTAAAAACAAAACCACTGGAGCTAACACCTATACAGTTTCATAGGGCTGTCTATGACTGATAAACTGATCTGTTCCTCCTTTCCTTTCAGCCAAAATGAGTTTGAGAGTCTCTGGAACATGTGAGGAAACTGAGGTGCAGGGCAAATTAAGTTTCTGGTGCTTGCAAGCTCTCCTCAGGACCCTAGACTGTAAAACGTCCTTTCCACTTGAAACCCTACACTACATTTCCCCCTACAAAATGCTTAATGGGAGTATGCTGCTCACTCAAAATAAATAAATAAATCAATAAAACCTTTCTTATGACTAACATAGATGAGTTGAAATCTGACTAAAAAAGCATATATGCAAGTGGCATGAAATATCAATTGAGTTTCTTTAAATAGAAAATACCAAATTGTCAAAATCAAAACTGGAACACCAAAACTAGCATGAACTGTCTTATAAGCCAAGTTGGGACTTGCATACAGGCAAGCACAAGATGCATGGATAAAAGCAACACGCTGTAAGTGCAGACTGAGTCAGGTGGAGAGCCCTGTTTACAGCCTGACATACCAGGGACTTCAGCTCTGGCTTCTCCCATGCACAGGAGGCCTTGGTTTCACCACGGAAGACCTCAGAATTTCTTTCACATAAATGTCAACAGGACTACTTCAAAATCTGCTTTCTCCAATGTCATATAATCCTGATACAAGTGCCCTGTTCATGATAAATACTATTAGGTATCACAAGAAGATTGTAAAATAGAAAATAGATGACTATTAACTTAGTAGATCATTTACCAACAATGAAGAGTTACAAACTTCACAGAAAACAGATCAGAAATAGTAAGATAAGTGGATATACAGAGTTACTCTTCAGTACTCAATAGCTAAGTATCTGAGCATGTGCTTTCAAGACAGAAACTCTGTTCAGGAAGACCAGTCTAAATGCTTTATGTGACACAAAGAGAAGCAGAAATGCTTCCACAAATAACCCTATAGACTTCTAGTCTTTCCTGAACTTAGCTGAGATGATCATGAAAGAACTGCACTATTCAGAACCCAAAGACTCAGCAGGTTCAATGCTAGTAGGTAAGAGGGGAATACAATCAAATAAGGCATGCTACCAGAAGAGTCTTTTTATCTAATGGCTCCGCATCATTTGCTCCAGAACACTTACCCCAGTAGCTTAGATTTAACCTGTAAAAATAAAGTCCTGTGCCTGAGTATCTTGAGAACAAGAGAATAAGATAACATTTTCTTCTAGGTAGAAGACACTTTGGAAAAAAAGTGTATTTTGATATTTGCTTTTGGACACCAGAATTAGTACCTCACATATTTGAGGGAATCTCTTTTGAAAATCTTGAATGCAGAAGTGTGATGGATTGTTCTTGCTCTTGTGTTACAAAGAGCGAGCAACAACTGCTTCTAACACTAGGGCCTATAAGGGTCATCTTAAACTGATGCAAAGAGTTCCTTTCAAGTGATTTTGGATGAATCAAGAGCACATTTTTACTTAACAAGACTTAAAACTTGGAAGCAAAACAAAACACAGAATTTTCAACTCATTCCTGTTAAATATGTGAAACGGGCTCAGTACTCCTCCCACTGGCACCTATGCTAGATAACCCAGTCAGTATTCTGCAGCTATGCAGTAGTGAGCCACCTCTATTTTGTCCTCTCAGTCACCCTAAGGGAAATACTAAAAACTCTAGGAAGAATTCTGCATTTCCCTGAAGAGCTTCACCACGACTGTCAGGGAAAGAGTTTTCTTTCCTGAATAACCGTCTGCTTATTTCTTCTTAGGTAAAATCACTCAACCACTTTCCAACATGAAATTAGTTATTCTTCTATTAAAAGATTTATCATTCTTTGAGATAACTACTATACAACTAATGCTTACTCTTTTCCTCTTTTTAATCTGTGTTAACTGCAACTAGTTAGCTCAACACATTTTCCTTTTGAAAGATGTATTACTAAAACTGAAGGTAACTGTATACATGGAAATTTAATTCTCTTAATTATAGCTTAATCTCACTGTTATCATTTTCTGCATATTCTCTTTTTAAGTAACATCTGAACAGGGTGCCCAACAGAGACAAACACTTCCAACAGAATTATCTTCCTCAGCCCAAGACCACAGAATGCTTAAGGTTGGAAGGGACCTCTGGAGGTCATCTAGTCCAACCCCTCTGCTCAAACAGGGAGAGGAGAACCTCCCACCATCATTAACATGAGAGAGGAGGTAGGTGAGGACAGAGCCCCTAAAGGTGCTCTCTCCAAAATAAAAGCCCTTCTATCAACACAGAAGCTTTCACATTCCAGAGAGTCCCCACAAAGAAGCCTGGAATTCAGTGCATTACTAAGGGAAAGCTTTAATCAGAGCCCATGACTGATAAGACATGAGTCTGTGATGGTTCACAGGATGTGTAGACCTCTCATTAAAGGTACACTAGCAATGTGGCACAGTTCCAGATCTGGGTTCTAGCATTGGTATAGCCTGGCCAATGTACGGGCCTACAATAACTTCTTGCTGTACATATCCAAGCTGACTAATTGATTCCAGAAGTATAATGCTTTCCATATACTATTCTTCCATTGAAAAATCATTAGTCTTGATTCCTGTATCTGACTTGCTTGAGGACACTACCTTCACTAGCCTCTCACCAAGCAATAGAGTGGCTATGACTTAGCTTTCATTTTGCAGCACTACAGCAATGAATGTCAGCAAGTTGAACTCACAGGGGCTCATAAACCTCTGTAGGCAGTTAGGTCTGCTGGAAAACTGGCAGCATTGCACAGGAACAAAGAATGCCTGACAGTTCTGTCAAGCTACTCCTATACAGCACAGGCATGACGGCAGAGGGACAGATTTAGCAAACTGGGCCTGGAATAATTTCCCCTTTGTCCCCCAGTTCCATCGTCTAGTGAGGGCATTTGTCGTCAGTAGTGCACTCCAAAGTCTATTCAGAATATATTCATGCAGCCTCTCCTAACTGATTGCTTTTGTGTAAGCAAGCACAGAGGGAAGGCAAAGTGGTTTTTTTAAACACCTCAGAGAGTGCTGTTAGAGGCATAAAAATGCAAATTACAAAACACAGGTTAGAAAGAATGAAAAGACAGTACTGACAAAAAGGAGAAGGCACATGTAAAACCTCACCAAAAGAAGTTACACCTTTTGCCAAGAAAAGAAGAGAGACCTGTTTAATCTCCCTTGAAGTACATCTGCTCATAGCTCTGCACTTTTAACTTACAGGTACATACTCCATACTCCTTCCTGCCCACTTATATTCATCCTCAAGGCCTCATCCATTTCTCGTGCCTTTACTCTCCCAGCTAGGGTTTCTCAGTTTTCCACAACCCAGTTAATTCTGCTCATAAAGCTTCACAGCCAAACTAAAGCAAGACAACAACCAAAATGAGCTCTAGTGCAATTAATATGACACTAGAGTTTTGCCACAGAGCAGTACCTTGAGCATGACAAGTTTTCTCCAGCAACTCTGTATCACAATAAACTATTGCCCCTTAGATTGTATCTGTGCTTACACAACATGTTCCCTATTCTTGTGGTGTTACCTAGGTAGAGACTATACTAACAAAGAATAAATTGTATGTATTCATAAGAAATTTTTTCATACTTTAGCATGACACAGGAAAATACGCATAGTAGCCTCTTCAGTCTTTACTGTTTCACCAGTATGTAGGACTGACTCGCATTTGGCCTAGAGACATTACACTATCAGTCCTGATGGCTGGCAGCGAAATGGATCCCACAGTTGTGAGGAATGAGCAACATCTTCCTCCCTAAGGATAGAAGTGGACACAGAGAAGAATCCAGGGGAGCTCAAATAAAAAAAAACAGATTCACTACAGCATTTAAAGGAGGTGTCACAACCCCACTCCTTGAACAATTTGTGACTTTTATAATATGTTTCTAATAAAATATTGGAGTTGTCTCCATTGTTTTTCTAGCTAAGCAGTCACAGGCAGAACATTTTAAGTTAGATGAGATGAATGTTTCCTATTAAACCTGATTTATGTCTTTATACACAATTAGAATTAACAGCATATATTTTCCAATTTGTAGTTGACAGTATGATAATATGTGTACAGGCATATTACCAAATTGTAAAGTGATTGAGGACATACTGTTATCTACGACTTCCTGGATATATCTCTGCTTTGAAACCTGCAAAATATTCCTCATGCTGCTTCTCCAAATGACTCCTGAGAAAAATTATTCTAAGAACTACATTTCTACAATTTTAAACATCTTTGCACAGTGGTATGGCATCAGGGCAGTAAAACAAAAAAGCCAAAATGACAGTTACATAGCACAGCCCACTTAGATTCTACAGTGAGTGAGCTTGGAGGTATAGGGGCACCGAAGTACAGAAGCAAAGCAAGCGAGGGACATTGAAGTCTCCTTTCTCTGCAAATTACCTCCAAAGTCCCCTTTGCTGGTTTGCACTTGCAGTGTCTAAGCATTGCAGTGAGAAGTGAAGTTTCTCTTTTCCATACAGCTTTGGATGAGAATGTCTGAACTACAGTACAAGCAGCAGAAACACAGTGATCAAGAGTTCCTCCTATAATGATCAACTCTTTAGTGGGATAGAAGCCAGCTAACAATAGTAGCTACATATTTTGAACAGCAAGTGTTACACAGCAGAGTAAGTTATAAACATCTTTAAAATACATTTTGAAATGACTGCAGTAAAGATTAGTGGGTAATACCAAAGATTTTGTTCTTTGACATACATGCTACATCCCTCTACACCAGAATAGAAAATCCTAGAAATACAGCTGGAAGACCACTCTCCATAGACCTGCCTAACCTGAATCAAACTCTGTATCAATTCATTTCCTGTTTTTCCTCTCTCAAAAAAGTTTTCTGCATTTTATTAAATCTCTGCACTCACAGCTGCTCTTACACTTCCAATCAGAAGTAGCACCACTAGAACATATTCAGAGATTTCCACTCACTTTCACAGAATCACAGAATCTTTAGAGTTGGAAGGGACCCCTAGAGATCATCTAGTCCAACTCCACTGCTCCAGCAGGGAACCCTACAGCATGAGGCACAGGGTGGCATCCAGGAGAGTTTTGAAGATCTCCAGAGAAGAAGACTCCACAATCTCTCTGGGCAGCCTGTTCTAGAGCTCTGTCACCCTCATGGGAAAGAAGTTCCTCCTTATCCGGAGATGAAACCTCCTATGCCTCAGCTTAGGCCTTGTCCTATCACCAGCCACTACAGAACACAGTTTCACCCCCTCCTTCCTACAATCATATCTCAGGAACTTGTACATACTGATTAGATTCCCTCTTACCCTTCTCTTCTCTATACTAAACAGGCCCAGCTCGTTTAACCTCTCCTCATACAGGAGCTGTTCCAGTCCCTTGATCATCTTGGTCGCTCATCGCTGAACCCTCTCTAAGATCTTTGTTCAGTCCTCATCATCTRCTTGAGGTTCAGCTGCAGTTCCTCCCTTCAGAGTGAGCCATAGGAACACTAATTACCGTCCCAGCTGCCTACTGTCAGCTCACAGCACTGCAAGTCTCATTTGCAGGGTTGCTCTACTACCATTCAGCTTATTTAAATTCCATAGCTCACAAGTGTTGAAAGTCAAAAGAACATGAAAAGGCGAAGATTTAATTTACGGGCTTTTATTTTTTTCATTTTTTTTCCACTTATTTTGATTTCCCAATGACCACAATGAAAGAGAGGTCTGCCTATCTGAAGAGAAACGTTGTGGCTACTGCCATTTACCTTATAAGATTTTCTACACAGCAGAAGGAAAATGTGCTCTTTGAGGGAGGGTGAAGTTATGCTTTATTCATAGGCGAACATCTTGTGCATTGACTGCCTTCACAGAAACCCTCACCTGTTCAAAGCCTTCTGAACTTATGCTGCTTCAAGCTGCAGTTCAATTTTCTAGCCTAGATTATATTGCAAAGTAAGAGTTGGTCAGAAATTTAAGCCTGTGATATGAATGCTCATTTGACCTATTTGAGAAGCCCCAGCACAGGCTGAAATGAGATATGCTTGCTGTTTGCTGACCTTGTTTTTATGATGTTAATCCAACTTTTCAGAAGTTGACCACCTACGGGGAGCACAAAGGATCGTTGTTCTCCATACTCGCACCAGCATGACTGTCCTGTTCCTGCCGCACTCTCTTCTGAGATATGAAATGCCTGATCACAGCCCAGAGACAGAAAGGCTGTTCTGACCCAAAACTTGCCAGTGCCCAGCAAATATGTGGTGTTATTGTGGCAACCGCAGCTCCAGAGGCTGATGGAAATAGTCAGACTTCCAACAGTAACAACTGGCCAAGACTGCTGTGTTTTTATTCCCTCTAGGTCTTAAGTATGGGCTATTTTGTTAGCTCACCTCCACACATCCTCCAAGTAAATTCTCTTCCTCTAAGGGTTTCAGATATTACTGATAGTCTTCATGTTTTTTGTCTTCCTTTCTGTAGAAAGCTATAGTTGGGACTATGAGCTTTTTGTATTACACTCAAAATTGTTCTTAGGGTGTCAAAAGAGTCTTGTGACCTAATATGTTCTGTGAGCTCCTCTATGTCAAGCAACAACTACATGACACCTTCCAAGCATAGCTGAACAACATCCAGTGGCTCCTAACTCCAGACTGTCTGAACATTACAAATTATTACAAAACTGATCTCTAGTTTCTCCAGAACATCCTTGTCGTGATTCAATAATTACCAGCCCAGCTAATTGCCTGCAACATACCTGCGTTAGTTCTAGTCTGCGTCTAAGGAGTGTTCTGGTTTAGAGCATCAAATCCTCAGAAAGCAGTTTAGGCTGCAGTTTGCCATAAACACCTTTTTCACTAGCACAGCCTAAGTTATGACAGGATTTATGACTTTTCAATCTGCTTGCAATACTGAATTATCCTCCCTAAGCTTTCAAGTTAATGTTTCATTGGATTTTAGCAGCAAATTAATGCTACTCAGTGTGGTGGTAGTTCCTGATAAATAACGTTCATTAGTAACCACTGCTCAAGAAATCATACTTAAGTTTATTTTTTCAGCTCTCCATAATTTTCTATAAAAATGTAGTTATATTCCCTCTTCCTCACTACCTACAAATATGCCATAGCTATCAGTTCCTAGTACAGTGTCATAAAGCAGACATGCCAGAGGTCTGACAGCAATGACTTTTCACTTTCATATGAAAGACATAAGGCTCTTCGGGAAATAACCATAAGCCCAGTTGCCTGTAAGGTATAAGGTGTTTATTCTTCCTACAGAGTTGGTGGCTGAACCTGCACTGATTCTAACAGGTCTTTCAAGATCACCTCACAGAATTAAGAGAAACTATTTATCTTTATTTGGAAAATGTTAGCAAAAACATTTTTCAAAGCAGTGCAAATGTAAGAAAAAAACATAAAACAGACGAGATTAAGAAGAGGAACAATATCCAGCTTTCTAGCATCTAGATATGATTAAAGACTCTTCAGAATGCCTTTTTATACCACAAAATATTTCTTAATGCAACTCTTTAACAACTTGTAAGATGGGAAAGTATTTGTTGGGATACATTTTGCTGAACTGCTCTAGGCTTGGATTGAAACGAGATTCAAATAAATTTTTTTAAAGAATCTGGAAGATAAATCTACTTGTAATGAAAAGGGAAGTCACATAATCAAACTAAGCAAACCTGAGAGGTGCCAGAAGCTCACTTATGTCCTCCCTTTGCACAGGCATTTTGAAAGTCTTCAAATACAGAACTACATAATCTTTTCCATAGATTTTTTGCCTTTTTCTATACCAAATTTTATGTCCCTGCTAAAAGGAGGAAGGCACAGTGTTTGCTGAACTAAAATACTGTATGATTTTCACCTCTGTCATGCAATAATAGTTTTCCTATCTGCTCTTTTTTCACCTCACAAATGACTAAGTAATTTTGGTAGAGCTTCTCACAAAGCTTCTCCACCTGAGAACACCAGCAATGGAAATTTTCTACTCCATCCAACTCTTTAAAAAATAGGCAGAGGTCACAGAGACAGTATTTATGATAAGGAGTACCACTCAGTAACAGGAAGTAGAGGGCAATTGAAACAGTCCAGCTCTGTCTGAAATTAATCTTGCCTGAACGGAGAGTGCTTCACGCCATTAAGCCTGACAACACATAACTAAATAAGCCTTTCAGCGCTGCTGCTGCACTGGGGCCATTACAAACATGTCCTGCCTTAGATAATAATTTCAATGGCAGAGAGTCTGGCAGATTTAACTGCAATTTATAAAAGCCTGAAAATAAAGTAAGCTTTTGAAAATGGAAGGAAGAACTAATAAGAAGTCACCCAAGAAGACTGTTTCATGTCTGTCACTTGACAAATATTTATCTCTTGCCTTCAAGCTATGTCTGATCAGTGACATGGGTTATTAGAAAAGCAATCAGTCTGGCCTTGCACCCAAACTGCTGCAGAAAGAACAGACTACTAACTCAAACTCAAAAAAGCACAGTCACTCCACCTCCTGCCCCCAGTATCCAGCATGCCAGAAGCCTCCAAAGTTTGAATCCCAAAGTCATAAAATTAAGTGGTTTCAGTTTGCACTTGAAGCTGTTAGAAATACAAGCAATGAATCAGGGGGGGAAAAAAAAAAAAGTAATGAGTTCATTTGTGGAAGTCCCAAAATGCAACCCAGGTCTGTTGAACTTGGAGGAACTGGGGATTTGTCTTTGAAAGCAGTGAGTCCTGCAGGCCACGCCGAAGACTGCCAGCCATGATGCTGTTAGTGGAGCTGTAACAAGTGTCCTTGCAGTGGCAATCTCAACATTTTCATTGCCTTTGTTAAAGGAGACTCAAAATGAAATGAAACATATCCATAAAAGCATTAATCTTCTTGAAACATTAGGTCAAAATTTTGGAAAATTCATTTAGGTAGAAATAGATCTACTTCAATTAATATAGAATGTGTTGTTATTTAGTAAGAGAGACCAAATTTTCTTGAGGTCACTGTTCAAGAAGCAAAGTTTACGAAAGTATTTTGCTCATGATTTCAAATCATGCTGCTTTGAAACTTTTGTTCCTAGTCCCCACCTAAAGCAGCAATTGTGCACAAAACACACAGTTATTTAATGATATTTGCTATTATCAGCAGGTATGTTTTATGAAGTTTGGTTTTGATTATGAAATATTTTTATCACTGAATCAACTGAATCATTCTATAAAAAGAGGGAAATCCACCTGCTCCTAACTTAAACACAGAACAAAAACACCGAAGTTGAAACTCCAGTCCTTGAAAGAAAGAGAGGGGTAAGTTTAGGGGAAGAAAGAAGAAATTTGAGATGGAAAATAGAGAAGAACTTCTCCAACCAAATGTACTTAACCTTTCAGGAAAACGAAGGCAGGCAAGCCCAGCTTAAGGCCTTTAGTGGTCTTGGAAGTCCTTGGCTACCTACAGCAGCATAAAAATTCTGCACCAAAAAACCTTGCCACAGCCTTAAATAATGACCAGAAACCTGAGCAAGGGTACTTGTGCGCACAAGCCAAATAAAGCACAGCAAATTTATCTGTCTAAATCTCCTCCCAGATTCCAAAGTATGCGAGAAGGGAATTACAGTGCTCAGGATATTACTATCTAACAGATGTGCAGTTGCTTCCTGCTGTATTTCCTAAACAGAGGTCCTTAGTGCTTGCTCGTCTTTCCTGCAGAAGCGCATGGATCTCACAGCTTAGACCTATCCTGTATCCTTAGGCTACAAAGAAGTCTTTGCCATGCCCATCCCAGTGGAAAAGGCAAGCAGTGAATCTGAGGAATGGGCCCATGAGGGGCCCAACAGCTCACTGTGCTTGCAGCCCTCAAACTAGGCCTAGGCCAAGGCTAGGGGAAGTGTCTGATCACCTAATGTCATTTGTCACTTTGTACAAAGGACACCTGCAAAAAGCTTACTCCTGACTGCTCATAAATATATAACAAGTCTGAGCTCTAGCATACGTGACCCTGAACAAGTAAATGAGGTTTAAACCAATGTGCAAGAAGGTCTGAAGGCTGAAGTGACTTAAAAATCCCAGCGAAAAAGCTAACCTACGTGGCAGCCACAGGATCAGGAAGTGCCTTAAACTTGAGTTCGGGAAATTTGCTTTGGGCTGTTACCTTTAGAAGGAACTGCTGGTTTTCCCTGAGGCTTGCGGTCTTGGCAATACAATAATATCTTCGAGATGTAAACAATTTCTTTAAAATTCTTGCCTTTTTTCTTTCCTCCCACTTATATACCAGGGCAAGGAATTGTTTGATTCTAACCCACAGTGAAAATAATTGTGAAAGTGAAAGTGAAAAATAATTTCATCAGATGCAAGACAGCTGATAACTTAAACACTGAAACTGTTTCTTATCTCTGATTTGTTTGGCAAGAAAGAAAGATGCACCTTTTCTGGAAGGAAAATGAAGTTTCTCACTTATGCACTATGTTCCACACAATTTTCTCTCACACAACGGTTTTCCTTCTATTATTTAAAGGAGATTCATTATTTTTCTGAAGTTACCCACTGCAACTACAGTGGAATCTTAGCCTTGTTTTTATCCTTTTAAAATTAACTTTGAATTTTGTGTTTCAGCATAATCCCTTTAGCTCTTTCCATATGAGAACACGATTGTAAGCATGGGAGCAGAGCCCATCGGATGATCTTAACAGCAGAGTAGCTAGGAAGGCTTAGCTTGACTTGTACCAGTAATGCTGCTAAGGACATTCAGTAAATTCTTTCAGCTTGAATGGTAAGAGAGAAAATTATTTTGTGTGTGTATATATACAGACAGACGTACATGCATATATAACATGTTTTGAAAGGCAATAGGTGCATATACAAAACCTTTGTTAGGTATAACAACTGCTAAGATAGCTGAAATAAATGGTGGATGAATTTAAACACAATAAGGATTTTGCTTATAATCAGAAATTTATCAGATCCTAGCAACAATTTAGGCCAAAAGCTAGATTGTAAGACTATCAACCATCATTTAGAAGGGAAAAAAAGTAATAGTAATCAACAAATACCCCTATTTACCATTTAAAAAGGACAGTACTTCAGTGATAATAAAATCTCTCTGTTCCACCGATAAAATGGTTGCATATTAAAGCACAGTTTCACTAAACCTGCAGAACTGGGTAACTCCCACAAAAAGGCATTGAACAAATTGGCCAAGTAGCTCTGAACAACTAGTGTTGCTCTTTTATGCAAATCTCCAATTACTGGGAAAGCTCCACAGGACAAGAGAGGAAGAGTACAAACCTGTAGGAAAAGAAGTTCTTGGGAAAACGCGAGGTAGAAATTCCTGTAGTTCCTTAAAACATTCTTGTGATTTTAATAGCCATTTTAGCCACATTCTGTCCTCCAGCACTCATTTTTCACCAGTATTTTGACTTCTGCTTCACATAAAACCAAGCTCATGTTCCTATTAGGAATCCTGAAATTTGACTCTAAGGCAAATCAAAAACAAAACAAAACAAAAACCACCCACTGGTTTCAGAACTGCAGAAAGCTGCCTGTGATTTCCCAGTGCTGCAGCACACAAGCCCCACAGAGCAAGCAAAGCTTTTCTCTTTTCCATGGACATGCGTTCACCCCTTTGGGGACTCAAGTCCCTTTCCCCTCAATGCTTCTTGCCTTTCTCTTGCAAGCCAAATACTTCAGCTTCCTTTTTCTTTAAGTTTTAGTTTGCTTTGCAGTCTCTAAAGGACTGAGCAAATAACAGGTACAACATTCAGGTGTCGAGCCAGCTTGGACTGCAGCCTTCTTCAGTTACAACTCTCTTTCTAGTCAACCAGCCATAAACAAAATCAATGTGAAAGCTAACAGACATTGCTGGAATTCACAGATGAATGTATGCCATGACACACTTCCACGAAGCGCTTGGATTCAAAAATAATTTTTCCCCCAACACAAAACATACCAAAAAGCTAGGAAGTTAACAGCATTTGGAACATCCATTATGAGGGACATAGCTCTTGGAAATCTTGCAATGAGCAGCAATGTTGCCCCAAGAAACAAAGAGATTCACTAAATCAAAAAAGAAAAAAAAAAACAAAAACAAAAACTTGTTTAACCTTGTTGCCACAAGGTTCAAATGACCAGGGAGCAATATGTAATTCAAGTTAGTAAACTTGGTAGCACACACTAGCACACATACTACTACAACTCTTAAAACAAACTCACCTCCTGCTGAATGTTAAAAAGATTTGAATGCTATATGGAAGCCCCCAAATAATTATTTAGCAGGCCCTTCCACATGAATTCACTGAAGACAGTCAAGCAAATTAAACGCTCTGAGTTTTGAGTACGCATGGTTAATAAGTCAATGCAGAGTACAAAAGAGCTGTTTCATTTTTATTCAACACACCTCAAAACATTCTTACTATTCAATATATATATTTATAGGCAATATGGGTGTTATGTCATTTGCATGAGTCAATGCAAAACCATTTAATATGTGAAATAGTACACAGTGAACAGGAAAAGGACATTCAATCTCCAAATGTACTTATGAATGGAGATTATAGTAAGAACATTCTTGAAATAAAGATGCAACTGGTGTTACTCCAGAACAACTACAGTTAATCACATTTCAACATATGCTATGCTATGTAAGAACACTATTCAGAGAAGACATTTCACCTTGATAGCATACGGAGAAATAGGAAGTTTTGTTCCTAGCAGTATCCTCATCACATTCTGGGGGATTAAACTAGTGCTTCTACTTCTTCAAGCTTTTGCTTCCTAGTATAGAAAAGTTTATCTGAAGAGGTTCTGCTTTGTTGTTTATTTATAAAAATGGACTCAGTTTTACTCCATTAAAATGTGCAGTAGGATGACTTTAGTGATTACTAAATAAAGGCAAGACATTTTCCAGTTTCAGTCTTCAAAAGGGAGATTTCTGTACACAGCTTAGCTTTCACACTTGAGTATGATCATGTCTTTGGTCTTCTCATAGCAGCTATTTACAGTGCCAGCCTAATGCAGACAGCTTGCTTTGGTCACGAATCTCATTTCTAATAGCAAATAAATATCAAAGAAAATCATACTTGCTTTTAAACTAGGAGATTTAGTCTATAAATACAGCAACACAAAACCAACTACCATTAACAGATGGATGACAAAAATATGCAACTGTAAAACTGCTAAATATTGTTGCATGTAAAGTAGCAGTCGATTGGTTTTGGCTCCAGTTTTTTTGGCAGCACTTATGGTACCTACTCTGAATACTCAAAATGTCCATGAGATGATAAAATACAATAAACAGTAGAAGACAGAGAATAAAATCCAAAGTCTTATTTTGACAAACAGACAGATAACTAATGGTAACTGGTATAATCCTTAAGTCACTCCCGGTTTATTTTCTTTTGGATCCACTTAGATTTTGACCCTTTAGAAGACAGATTCCATATATGAGAGTCCAATATTGGTGTCCTTTAAGGCCTGACTCCTAGGTATCCACGGCTTTCATACACTCTCTGCTAAAGGCAGTCAACTTTTTGGAGTGCTGAAACACCCGAATACCCTTTCCAGGGAGGAAAGGATCCTTTGTGTCCCTCCATCTAGACTTGTCGTTGCTGCTGCACCTCTTGCCTTTGCAGCAAATCCACTGGAACACATACGCTGAGGGGCTGATTTTCTGCAAGCAGGTGTTAAAGAAATGGATAGAAGGTGCTTAGAATTAAGAAAATCTTAACAGGTTGAACAAAAAAAAAGGCCACAGTCAGAAGCAGAAAGTTCTAAATTATCAAATATCAAAATTGACAAAGAAAAAAAACCCTTAACTGTTAGTATAACATGCTTTTAAAGGTGTTTTTTTAATGACTTTTCACAAGTGCAGTCTGACTAGTGTAGCTGCACACTGCATTATAAAAAGAGTTCAACCACTGTCACTTTGCCCTTTTTTTGCTTTTACTCACCAGCCCTTCACTTGCATTTGCAAGGCTCTCCCAGCTGTTTCTCAACTTCCACTGACTTTTTGTCTGTGCATGAGCAAGATCTAGCACAAAGCAAGCTTGCTAAAAGAACAATTTTTTCTTTTTTTTAAAACATAGTATGTAATGAAAAAGGAAATCAAATTCCTCTTACTCCCCACTCTTCCTCTTGCCTACTTCAATGCTACTCTTTTGACAGGACTCCATGATCTTCAATTGCACAGAAGTGTCAAGTGCCAGTCCTATGTTAGAACAAGGGGAGTTCACTTGTACTGAAAAAGAAAACAAAAACACGTTACCCTTTCTTTCCTTTTAGTTTTGTTAGTATCTGAACCTGGTAGAAAAGGTTATCTTAACCACGACAAGGATTCACAGAAGCTTGTACTTGCCTTTGTAGCAAGAAAACTCCCTTCACAGAGACTGAATTTGCTGTTGAAGTCTCACTGTTCCAGGATTCTTCCCAAAAAGTAAAGAGCAAGCAAACAAAAAATTTGGCACTCCTTTGCAAGTTTGCATCTGCTGCCTGGAATTATTTTCTCATGACTCTCTGGAGAATAATTCTTTCCAATTTGCTCATAAACTGACATAAAAGAGTGTGATGTATTTAGCTTGGCCTTGGCATCACTTTTTGGCACTTCGGACCTAGTGCAATCTTCTCTGCAGAGCATCTTCCAATAAAGTTCTCCCATAACAACAATGTTGGTCCTTGAGAGACCTATGGGAATTGAGATAGTGAGAGGGGATGTGTGTGATAAAAAGCATAGAAGTGAAATTGCTACAATGTCCCCCCAAGGAGTTTTTTTCTAAAAGCAGTTTCTGTTTTAGTCCCAACTGAGAAATCACAATATTCATCCAGCTTGCAAAGCAAAATGTTATCTTATATCACAACTTCATCAACAAAAGCCATTCTTAAACACTATACAGGAGTTGGTATAGAAGAAGAGCCACATCGATAAATGAATGCCTCCAGACAAAAGATATATCTTAAGGAAAAAAAAAAAGCATACATACACAAAGATAGCAGAAAATTAAAGCAAAATATTGAAGATTTCTCTGCTTTCAGGTCACACACATCCATATCTGCTTGTTAGCTAAACTGCTGACAAGTTCTCAGAAAGCAAAAACCAGCAGAGATACTAAGCATGGGAGATTGAAGAAACTTTCCTCCATTGTTACCTGCCTCACAGCAAAAAAAGAATCGTTCCACTGAAATTAGAGTTGAGCTAGTGTGAAATCAGGGAAGGGAAAGAGCAATTTAGTGGGTAATATGAGGAGTTACGCTGAAACAGTGCTCCTTTGGCTCTGCGAGATACCAACACGACTTGTTGGACACCCTGCGAACAATTCACAAGTTAACTAAGGCCCGGAGCTGTTAGCTGTGGCTCAACTCGCACTGCCAGCCCTTCAAGTAGGGTAGGAGAGACCATCATCTGTTACTGGAAAGAGTACTTTACAACAATACTTAATTGCTTTTTAAAGAATTTATTAGAAAATTACAGAGAGCTACAAAGGGCTATCTAAACCAAAGTGTATAGGGGGGGAAGGCGTTTGATTTGCTGATGGCAACACAGAATGCAAAGCACAGGGAAATGTGAACTGTGAAACAGGCATTGGGAAGTAGGGAAACCGGGTGGACGCCTCATTAAGATTCATGAGGCGCATCCCAGTGAAGGAACATAGCAGAGCACGAGGGAACCCGTAACAGCTCAGTGCACAATAGGCATTTTGTTCAGCATCTCCATCACTCATCGGCCCCTTTGCCAGGTATCATGTTTTCCAGTTCTCAAAGCATGTGATGTGGTACTTCTGAATAGCTGCTGCATGTTGACTCTGGCCAGCCTGGCACAATAGCTGCTGAGTGTTAACTGGAGTAGACACACCAAAGTGTTTCCAGCATAATGAAAGAGCTTTCAGTAAAGAAAGCTGATGATTTGGAGGAGGGTTTTTTCTCCTCTTTTTCCTTCACTCTCCTTGGTGATTGCCAGGCAAGTTGTAAACAGGAGCTCTGTGTTTTCCCCTCATTTAACAGAACAGTGGGTTTAGAGAGCTCGCTGAAACTTCCCAAGCACTCTCCTACAGCACATGCACCACAGTGTGTATCACCCACATTTAGTATCAAGCCTACCCATGAGGCAAAATAGGTAAAATCAGAAATATTTAACAGAGACAGGGTAAAAACCTCTAGTTGGAATAAAGTGAAATCAGTATTTTCTGTGTAAAGTTTACCAGCTCAATCTATTCACATGACTTAACTGTAGACCTACTACTGGAACTAATCTAAAAATCAAAGGGAATGCAGAACACTGGCCAGAACACACACACTCAAAAGCCCAGCCAAAAGTAAGGCTGCTCAGGGATATAAGTAAGATCTTTCACTAACATGGGTTATTTTTTAGTGCAAACAACTACTAAACTATGTTTAATAGTGCAAACTATTAAACTATTAAACACAACCTCTTTTCCTCTTCTGAATTATTCAGCTTTCTCATTGCTTCTTATATTGCTCACAGAATGCTTTACCTTTTCTTTTTATTCCTATAGAAAATGGCAAGTGTTCAAATGGCTCAGCAATCATTCTTACTGCTTGTATCCTGGAATCAGGTAGTGTGTGTGTCTGTGTGTCTCTGTGTCTGTGTGTGTATATATATATAAAAATATATATCACAGAATCACAGAATCTTTAGGGTTCAAAAGGACCCCTAGAGATCATCTAGTCCAAACCCCCTGCTCCAGCAGGGACCCCTAGAGCATGAGACACAGGGTGGCATCCAGGCAGGTTTTGAAGATCTGCAAAAAAGAAGACTCTATCACCTCTCTGGGTAGCCTATTCTACATATATAAATATATATGTGTGTGTGTGTATATATACACATATATAAGCTCCAGATATTGACCATACATTCAATTGACACTATGATAATCACATTAAGATTTCCTGCAGGAGTTTTAGCTTTTTTTTTCATTTCCTTTCAGTTCATGATCTTACCAAAATTTACATGAAAATATTTTAAATGTAAATATTCATAACTACTCACAGTTCTTGTGAATTCTTCCATAACATCAAGAGAGTTAAGTTGATCTTAGGTAGATTTGAAAGGGAACAGGTACTTTGAAAGTGCTTGTCAGAGCTATATTAAAAACACATTTTGTCAAAGATTTGCTAAACCTCAGTTTTTAAGAAACTTGATGTATCACAGTTTAAATTCAGGTCCTACTGGCTTGGATGCAACAGAAATCTTTCTTTACTCTAAGCAGTCTAACTACATGAATTTCCAGATGCTTTGCTCCACACAGATATAAATATAAAATTCCATACTCACAAACTAAATGCAGTTCTGGGATACAGTATCTGAGCTGGGGTATACTATTCCTGTGGCAGATGTGACACAGTTATTTCATTAACACACATGTAACTTGAAACAAAATGTACTACTGGAAGTTAATCCTCTTCATTTATGAAACAATTTCAAAACAACAAATAAACAGATTATCATACATGAAAAATAATTTACACAAACATAGAAATGGGCTGAAGGTCACTGTCCATTGGAGTTGGGCAGTAAGCAAAGAGCACACGCCAAAATTGGGAAGAGGGGATGGGATACAGCCAGAAAGGCAAGTGGGGAAACAGGTGGACCAATGTTCTTCTTCAAAATGAAAAAGCTTGCAAAGACAGATAGACTTGGGAAAAAAAACGGCATCTGAGAGCAAACCCAAAGCTCTGAAAGAGGTTCACAAAGTAAAATGCCTGCCATGAAACACCTACAGTCTGGCTGGGAAATTCCTGCAGAATGTGCTAAAGTTATTCCAGGTGTTTCAAGTACAGAAAATAATGTAAGAATTTAGAAGATCTAGGCACAAAGAAGTTGAGTACAGGTGCTGCTTATTGCAACTCATAGTGCTTCCTATTTGGAATCCAGCTTTGCTCCTAAAGCAAAGGGCCACTTTTGGTTGCTTTATTTTGTCTACCTGTCTTCAACAGACGCACTAGAGTTGGTGCTTCCTTCTTTCCTCTTCTAAAGAGTAGCTATCCTTTAGGGTGACAGAAGAAAGAGTCCAAGATCAGATGGATGACTTTTTTTCTGAACTGTTAAGGAAAATCCTCAAAATACACAGGCATCAAAAAGCGCTCTAATAAATTGAGTAGATATAGCTAACAGTGGAAGTATTTTTCTGCCTCTGCAAGTTTAAAAACACATGTAAAATCATTATGATTTGCTCTGTCACACACTCAGTAATACAATTGCCAACACATTTTCCTGCAAGAGTGCTGTACTTCTAAATACTACTACACTTCAGCCTTGACCTTGAGAATATTTTGTTCAGCCGGATGCAAATTTCTGAAGCAATACTGCCTCACTTGTACACTCTCCTCTGTCAGGAAGAAACAATTTCAGAGGAAGCTCAGCATTTCTGTGGTGCCCTTTCCAGTAACTTCACCTTCAGCACTGAACAAGTTTAAGAGACGACAGCCAGATGTTGAATTATTTTTTCTTATATATCCTGAGGCTCTGATGGCACAACTAATGGTTAATGTTAAAACTAGATATCCATGTCCCAGTGCAGGTAATAACAGAATTTACAAAGAGGAATTTAGACTTAGTTCAGAGACAGAAACTGTCTGAAGTTAGGTGAAAGAAAGGGTATCCAAAGTCACATGAAAATAAAGTGCTCATTAAAAAATAGCCCCTTACTTCTGCAGCTTACCATCTAATCAAATTGATCACTTTTTTGGCATTGTAAATAGCCACCAATGGCGTAACTGGCATTGTAAATGGCATTGTAAATCCCTGCCACATTGGCCTTTTCTCTTCATTAAAGTCAAAACTCCAATATCTTAGGAGCTAGCATTTGAGCACAAAGAAGTGGTCAGGCACTGTAGTGAAATCACTGGAGTTAATTTCTACAGGCCAGAAGTGTTGACATTTAATTATCAGATCTCACAAGCAGACACTTTTTAGAATTTTTACTCTCTGTTCTGTAAGTATGCCCTACAAAAAAAGACCACACTTTTTAACTCAATGACACCCTAACTGCCCTGTTCCCTCTTGGAGAAGGACTTTTTCTTTAAAATAGACAAGTAGGTCTACTTTCTGTCATCAGATAAACAAGACTAATTGCTCTCAAATATGCAAAGCTGCCCCTGAGCACCCAGGCCAGAATACATCACATAGCCTCTTCAGACTGTGTTGCTCACATTCCTGATCCTCTGCTTTGGTTCTGCCTATCCCATATGTCAGAGGGACCAAATGATAAGCAAAAAAGCTTAAACTCAACTCAGCATTCAAATTCTGTGTAAAATAGTAAACTAGAATCTAGTGGATCTACCCACATGCTAGGTGCTCCTAATGCCATCAATGCAACAATAGTGAAATTTAGATGAGGTAAAATTTTCAAAGCCCAAGTGGGTGTATCATAGTATCCATGGTAAACCAAAATAAGGGAGGTCCACCTGCTTTCAATTCAAACAGCAAAAACTTCACCGCACATACTGGACTATTCGGAAGGTAGGTCTACCTACATTTCAGTGAGGTACTACGCCTGTGATTTTATCTGCATCCTTCAGTGTATAACCACCTTTTCAAAATCTTGCTCTCAAAGCCCAGAAGTTACACCAAGTGTGTACTCCCATACAGCTCTCACTCCAAGACAGCATGGCAAATTTTCCAGCTCAGTGAGTACGGAAATAGAAAGAAGCGATCAGATTAAATTTAACTCCAAAAAAGAAAAACACTAAAAACCCTAGCAGAAAGACTTTTTCCTTACAAGCCTTGTATTTTTTGGATAATGTACGTAAAAGTGCATCTAGATGTAAACATTGATGAGGGTCTTAGCATCTAATTTAAGCCTACACATGAGTTTGTAGTAAGCAATCAGCCATCTAAGATTCACCTCACCTTTTCTACTCTTCTGTGTTCTGCTTAAAGAAATACCTACTGAGTGCCTTTTTTATCAGACAGTTTCCAAAACTGTTTTATCAACTGATCCTTACAATGCTTTTTTTCCCCCCCCACCAAATACTGCATACCAACAGACACTGTAGGGAGAAGACAGATCAGAAAATAACATCCTGCATTCCTTACATTTTATTAGCCTGCATCCAGGTAAGCTCCCATGTTCTCACATTTCTTTCTGAAATAAATGTACAGATACTTCCAGTGCTATGTCTGTGGATGCACAAGACAAGTAGAATACCTCAGGGAGAAGCTGAGCAAAGCACCCTCCCTTGGAAATTCTCAGCTGCTCAGCCAGGATTCCTGCAGGAAGGAGGGAGCAACAGGTAGACAGGAAGGGGGCTGGGAAAGCCACAGTGGAACATAGGCAGAGGAGAGAATGATGGATTAAGTCCTAGTGTTTTACTTTACACAGGGCCTTTACAGAACCATGGATGGAGCTCTCGATATTTACACAGCAAATCCTAGCAGGATTTAAAACACATGGCAGTTACAGTGCCAAGTGCTTTATTTGTCCAAGAAATTATGTTGTGCTGGTGCAGCAGCATGATAACTAGCAGAACAGCTGCTACTTTTTTAAGCATGTTAATACAAATGCAATGTTCATCAACCCAGATTTTAAATATTTTCTTTAGGCAAGACAAACAAGACAAATTTATGTATGGTTTGGTCTACTTTGTTCCAGTGCCTCAGTTTCTAGCCCCTAGACTGCATTTTTGCTGTCCTTATTGTTCTGCAGATTTGGATTAACCTTCTCAGGTATGCTGCACGGTAACAGCATACTAATGAATTTACCAAAATTAGTTCCAGTTCTGCAAGAAGCTGTTCCTTCCCCTCAATTATCTCATTCTACGGAAAGCAGAAAACACTAAGCCCTGTCATTACCTTCTCTAAATTTTGAACAATGATCATACTTCAATCCTGGTATAATTAGAAGAAACATGTACACAGCATTATACAGGAGTACTTTTTTTCAGCCAAGTACATTAGTGCATTCATATCATTTATATAAAATGAATTATGCATTTCAAAACTGTTAATTAGCAAAAGAAATTCACTAATTTCCTTGTTGTGCTCTGCAAAAGGCATTCACAGCACTGAAAAGTAATTTGTGGAGTTCTTCACTATAAGCTGGCAGTCACTGGAACAAACATTTCTTACCAGATTCACATCAACGTACTATATGCACGCATGCAATAAAAGCTCAAATATACTCATAGATGAAGCAATAGTGGTAGTCTTTTTAATGTTGATGCCAAATGAAGAGGCCAAATTCTGAGCCATAACATTCACAGTACACTAATACTTTAGTTTATTTGGCAATATGTTCAAAGTCCATACTGTGAATATTCAGCATACCACAGAAAATAGTTAGCAACTCCTATTCTCAGGCTCTAAGCTGGAATAAATGAGTGATTATAGGAAAGACCATTCTGCTTGGTCATGTAAACGTTTCTGTTGGGCGATTCATTTGTTCACTCATATTTAACACAAATTTACAAGATTAGAGTTCTATATGCTAGTTTTAGGTCTAGAGTTAATCAGGAATTCTGTTCTTAAGGATAAAAATCAGTAATTGCAAAACTGAAGGTTTCCATGAAAAAGGACCAATTTCTACTGGGAAAACATGTTCTCCTCCAAACAGAACAATCTTTAATTTGGTGAGGTTACCATGTAAGAACAAACCAGATCCAGGCCAGACTGAAACAGGCCTGCAGCCACCTGAGTGGTTCCACAGTCTCTGATGAGGTGCTTAAAGTTGCAGTTCACTTCTTGAGAAACCTAAACATTCTCGTTATCCACCAGGCATGATAGTGCAGGGGCATGATGCTGCCAGAAGGGTCTGTGCATTGAAACCCATCTGTGCAGGGCAGCCTCTCTGGCATTCCTAGACTAAATAATCCAGTGACTTGATCTCCTGATTTCTAATCTCTTTACTAACCTTTTTTTTGTTGACATATTAGAAACTCAATCTGAGAGATTAACAAAACTTTGTCAGTTCAGAACACATCCTAGTTCTGAATGAGCTTCAGAGAAGTTGCTTTGCTTTGTTTTCTTGAAGCTATTTCACTGCTGAACACTTCACATCACAAGCAACTCCCAGCTGTTAGACAGTATTTTCCGGTCTCTGGTAATGTCTAGGTCTGAGCTAGATGCAAGGAGGTGTGATAAAAATATCATTACTAAAACCACTAGCACAAGACTTGCGAGTTCTGCTCCCTGATAAAAAAAAATCCACGTGGTTTTTCCATGCATGTCTTGAAATTCACTAATCTCATGCTAATCTCTATTTCCTAATTCTTGGTCTACAAGGAAAAGCACATCTTGTTATATGGAACTATCTGGAGTGTTACTTCAGAGCAGGAAAAAAAGGCTCTTTTTCCTCAACTATTATCTAATCACCTTCTACGGCAAGAATTCAGTACATGAGAATAAACAGCAAATGGTAAGGAGACCAATTATACTGTTGCTGGGAATCCAGAAGCCAAGGATTATTTTGGATCTATATTTCTTCCTCTTGGCAAATGGCATCTGTGTTAAAGGCTATAAAGATGCTGCTTTCAGACAAGAGAGGCAACTCAGATGCATGTAAAGTAGCAAAAGACTTTTGACAACTGCTAGGCAAGGACAAGAAATCATCTTCTGGAAAAGGCTTCCCAGAAAGTCCTTTACCTGAATCTCAAAGGAAAATAAAATACCAAAAAAAAAAGAATCACTTCAGTCTGCTTTTGTATCTGTTTTTCTACTATTCTTTTTGCAATGACCTCTCCTGTCAGCAGCTGGGGACAGAACACAAGCACCAAGGATGTGTTGTTATGCTGGTTAGATGGAAACAGCTTGCAAAAGTGCAGTGGAAAAAAGTGCTTTTGTAATTTCTGTTTGCAAGAATATAGCAAATTTTAACTGAATCCTACTTTAAAATCTAATAAATTCCTTGTCAATTGCCTCAATTTACTCTGTTAAAACTCACTACACTCCTCAACTAAATACAGCACTTTCTGGAGAATTTAACTCTGCCTCCTTTTGTCAAGTCTTTCAGAGAAATTCATAGTTAATTCTCACACAGACACAAAAATAAACCTAATGAAAGGACAGTAAGACTATTCCAACTTCCATCAAACTGCTACCCTTTTGCCTTCCTTTGCTCCAGTAGCTAATGCACAGAACAATCCACACCAGAGAGATCGTGGGCAGCAATGTAATGAAACACAAAACATCGAGGAAAATTTTTAATAAAGTTGTAGTTTGTGTATCAAGAAATTTGGATAGCAATTGTTATTATCTTTTTCTTTTGCTCTTGTTCTTTTTCTGGCCAACAAGTCCCAATGCTCTAGATCTTTTGTTTGAACTCAGCCCCAAATTCTCAGCTACTGATAGATCATAGGGACATCCATTTTAATTATTTACTCTTTTCTAAGGATAAGAGATATCTAATCTAAGAAAACTGGTTTACATTTTCCTCTGAACCATCTGCCTTTGCAATATAACACAATTGCCAAATTCAGAGTTTTCTCAGTGAAGATTCTGCATTGCTTCAATCACAAAGCTTAAGGACCAACTCAAGCACCACAACAGAAAGCATACTTACTATATTTATTACTTAAAAGATCCACTGTCCCCCCAAAAAGCTTCCCTCAAATCACAACTAACTTGAAAGCAGCTAACTAGGCTGGCAGTGAAATTTATCAGCAATTTCTCTAATTAGTGCCCCAAAAGGTCCACTTAGTTTCCAAAATGCAAGATACTGCACGTGTAAATACTTAAAGCACACAAACTCAAGACTAATCTGTGGTCACAACAGATCTGTGGTGGTCAATCTGAGACAAAAACAGTGCAAGCCAACCTCCCACTAGTGTTAAATGAAAAATACTTTGCAGTTTGCATAAACATAGAGAGACTAGAGTAAAACTATTTCCCACTGAATGCAAATGATGCATCAGTATCCAAAGTCACTATGCTTATTTACAAAATAGTACTCCCCTGCCCAGTTTTTCAAATTAATAAAATAAGATCTTGTGTTTGCAATACAAAGTCATCTGGGTGACAGAACAGAACTCATAATGTTGAAGTAAATAAGCAAAGTAGCCCCAAAGGTTTTCCTGGAAGGTATTCAGTATTACAGCAGCCCAAGGCAGAAGATGAGAAGATCATTAGAGATTATTATCGTAACACATATGTTCTCTCTAACATTTCTACCTGTGACTAAGAAAACAAAATATTATATGATTAGAAACCTCAGATGTCCTTAGTGTCCTTATGATCTTAAGGACGTCTTTACGAGGAAGAACTTCGGTATTGTGAGAGTGACAGAGCCCTGGCACAGGCTGCCCAGAGAGGCTGTGGAATCTCCTGCTCTGGAGATCTTCAAAACCCGCCTGGATGCCACCCTGTGCCCCATGCTCTAGGGGTTTCTGCTAGAGCAGAGGAGGTTGGACTAGACGAGCTCTAGAGGTCCCTTCCAACCTCAACCATTCTGTGATTCTGTGATCCTCTATGGATGATTACATTCTAACTGATTTTGTCTTGGCATGTCTTACTTCACATACCTAACTTGCTGCACATTTCCTACCCACACTAGTGAGTTTTTACACAATTACTTAGTTGTGATCTTAATCCACTGATTTTTGACAGCAGTTTGTTTTCATGAACACACTTGGTTTTGGTAGTCAGCCTTCACAAGTCTGTGGTCACACTCTCAAGGTGGTTACAAAGAGCAGCCTCTTTTAAGGTTCATTCAACTCAGCACCCAAATCAGAACCACACACCATTACACAGAGATCAGAACCTGTTCTGCAAATTCTATCATTGCTCACAAGCTGCCATCAGACAAGCACAGGTACAGTCTCTTTTTTGTCATCAGAATAATTCTCTCTTTTCCTTTCTCCTTAATGAAAGTACCATGCTAAATAGGAACTTCAGCAGCTCTAATTCAGTGTCCTCCATATCAAAGACTAGAAAATGGCACTACTCACGTTTGCATTTGTCAGTTATCTCCATATTACATCCTAACTGTACTGAAAGGCCTGTGTGGACACCAGAGAGCCAAGGGGAACTCTTTTAGTCAGCAAAGATCAGTAGCCTTATCCTACTCGAATAAGCAGGTACAGCAAATGGAAGCCTGCTTGTATCCCACCCTTCCGGCACTAAACTAGGCTGCCATATAGTTGACAGTAAAGAGCTGCACCTTTTCTGGGACCATTTATTTCCAAAGTAGCCTTATTTCATAGTCAACACACCCTAATTACATCAGTAGCACTACCCTCTCTGTCACAAGGAAACCACTATTTTATTTTGCTTGTTAGATCTCTTCATGGACACCATTAAGACAGCTGCTCCTCGCTGAAGGCTGAATAAGCCTTTTCATCACATTTGGCAAGTGCAACATTAACACGTGCATTAGTGCTAACCAGTGATAATGCAAAAATAAAATGAACTATTCCATATGCCAGCAGCTGCATGTAACAAATGTGTTTTGGAGGCTGAGGTTTTAAAAAGAACTGAATATAAATGAATGCAAATATCTACAATATTTCCAGCTGCTGGTGTGTTTTATTTATAGTAACTAAGATTTCAGCATACAAAGTCTATTCATCTCAGTAAATATCAACACAAAACATTCAACAACAGCTCCAACAGAAACATTACAGGGGATGCTCAATATACACTAAGATATGAAAAACCTTTTGGCTTTTAACATGCTAACCTACAAAATGCCTCAAGGAAACATTATTATGTAGTAATATAAGTAGATGTACATAAAGACAATTCTACCTTGTCTTTCAAATACCACACTGCCTTAGTGTTTTTTCCAAGTTTCTCAGTTCACAAATGTATTAGACAATAACTACATTTCTCTAGTAATGTATTTAAAAAGGACCTCCGATAGAAGATGGTTAATCTAGGGCTTTCTCGGATTCCTTTAGTCACCTAAAAACTATTTTCAGAATTCAAACCTGCCTGAGTCAGCCCACGCAGTACTGCACACCCAGACTCGTTCTATCTCCTTATAATTGTCATAACAATACAACCCGACATTTGTAAATTAAAACAACCATCTAATGGCACTTCCACTCATTATTTCATGATTTTTGTTCCAGTAAGTTTGTATGTCATCACTTTGCACTATCGTCTATTTTAATATCCTGCTAAATTTTGAAATGAAAGGGAAATAAAAAAGTTAGGAATTGTTTTTGGCATCAATAAACAAGTAATCTAGATATAAAAGTGTGCAATATCATGCTTCAGTTCTTTATACGCTTATCTTTCTGAGTCAATAAGCACATCAGAGCCATCGAGTTGCTAGGACTGCAATAAACCACCAGGAATGTATGTTAATCCACACCTGGTCACTGAGGTTGAGGAGCATCAAACTGCCGCTGCAACAGGGTTTTATGCTCCAACAGGTGCTGCTCCCATCACACTTCCCGTGGTAGCCATCTTGAGACATTCCCAAAATCAAATACATAAGGGTTGTTTTACTTCAAGATACATTTACATTTGATGCAGTGCTGGGGATGTGACCCAAAATAAAAAAGGCAGTTCATTCTGCCCAGCTCTGTGATCATGTGGTAATATCTAATACCGCATACTCTCTATTGGAGTCAAATGCCTTCCAGGTTATTCACTTCATTCGTTTCCACAATCAGATCCTTCACTCTTCTTCCTATCCAGATAAATTTTGTTCTCTCTTTCTCTGAAAATCTTGCTACATTCTCATCTCTCATCCAGGCCACCCCAATGAAACAGCAGTTTGTTTTCTGAGCTCTGAAGAAGAAACAGAACACATCTTTTCTGAGGAATTTATTTTCAGACCTCTCCTCCTTTCAACAGCAGCCCTGACTCACTCCACTGTCCTTGAATCAGATCAAAGGAATCAACTAATGAGAATAAAGCCACATGAGAGAGAAGCTTTCCATGGGAATTCTCTCAGAGCAGAGGACAGTTAAGGTACCAAGGCTGCTTAAAAGCACCACTTCCAAGATGTTAATCATTACCCTAAGTTTTTTCATGTCTTCAGGGACTATCTTAGAAGTCAGAAGCCACATAATTGGGAATATGTTATGTCTGCATACTTGATTAGTATATGAGTAAAATGGCAGCAGTGTTAGGACATTTTCCCTATTTCATTTGTAAATGCTGCTTACTTGGATTGAGTTCAGTTGAGTTGTCCATCGTTAGACTATTTACAGAAAGCTTCCTAAACAAGTTCAATGGAAGCATGTGTGAAGCAGAGCCTGAAGCTGGACAGCTGGCCCACAGTTTCACAGTCTCCCGCTGTGGCCCTATATATACATTACATATACACACAGAGACTTTTACCTGCAAAAGCAACACAGTTTCAGAGTTTCTTGCCCACTCTGGCCAAACCACACAAGTTCAGATGTTTCAGAACATTTTTCTCAAGCTATTTGAAAATTTTTCTTCATTATAAATATTTTAAAAAATATGAGTCTTTAATCTAAGACATATTAAATGCCAACACAAAAAGTTAACAGATTAACGGAGCTTGGATGCTTCTTGCCTTTTCACATTGCTGTATGTGTGTGTTTGGGATGGAGAGTATTATCCTCACATATTCAGACTTTTGGAAGATGTTTTTCAAACTGCATACCAGCTTAAGTTCACCTTATTTCCAGCTAAGCAATGGCTGAGGAAATTTCTCACATCTTCCAACTGACAAACTTTCTAAACTATCTAAAAGACAGCAGAGAATAAGAAATCTACAAATTATGCAAAAGTTTTGATTTACAGACTATTTGCTTTATTTTCATTCCTGTGTATTCCTGCAGTACAGTTTGTAAGAGGCCATACAGACATGAATAACCCACTAGAAAGTAGACTCCCTGCCCACTCCACCACAGTTAGACACAGACTTTGACCAAGCAAGAAAATCTTGGAAAGATCAGTCAATTACTTCATGTTTGTCAGAAACAATGTTAAAGAACTATACTGACATGCTTATGTAAGTAAAAACTGAACCACATCATTTCAGTAAAACTAAGAATTTGACCTCATAAGTTCCAAACTTTTTAAAATTATACTGAGGATGCAAGTTTACAAGCAAGTTATTTCTAGATTGGTAAATCAGCAGTGGATGCCATCAAAATACTAATTAGGATTAAAGTTATAAAAGTTATTGCATCAACAAATACAATAAATATTAAATTAGGAAAACACCCAAATTAAAAAATTTTTATAGGCATAGGCATAAATTATTAGATAATCTTCACTTGATTCTCTCTATACTAACAGTATATTAAATTACAGCTGATTGAGGTAACAGGTATCTAAATTTACTCTTGAAGTCACGAGTAGCACATGAGAAATATGGGCCCAATGAAATCAGGGAGAGTTTTGTTACTAGGAAAAAGGATTTCACCGTTTGGACTCTATCTGATTTAAAGGACACACAAATGTGTGTGCTACATTCCCAACAATTCTGGGAGCTAAACTGATAATCATTAAAAATCCACCATGCAGAGAAAAAAAAACTTGAAGACAAACACTAGATTTCATCAAAGCTATTCATAAATTAGCATTTCAGCAATTCTGTCTGCTGTTAGAAACGATTGGGTAAATTTTCAATTTTAAAAATACATGCACATGCAAAGGAAAGCTTTAAAAATGCCTGGGAGGTTCTATAATCACCATCTATGATTTGAACTATAATCACATAACCTATAATTATATATGTTCCTTTTCAATTTGAACCAATTAAAATGACATAAACAGAAAAAAACAAAATTTAAATTTAAAATCATCAAGAACTTGATCCAGTCTCCAAAGCTTCATCTCTCTCTCTCCTATTCCTTTTCTCTTCCAGTATCTGACATCTTTTCTCAAAATTATTCTAGGTTTCAGATATCCTTCTCTGTTTCTAATTCCTGACACCTTAGATGCATTACTCTACCTCAATTCTTGGAGTCTCTTTTCCCGCACTACTTTTCTGTAGGCATAGCTTCTTTTTCAAGATACAGCTTGTATGAAAGATGCAATATACAGTCAAGAAGTATAGAGGTAAAAGAATGTAAGAATCACCTAGCAAATCTGCAGAGGCTCCAAGTTTCCAGGCAAATTTTCACTCTTCATGTCGTCTCTCACTATCCTGTCTGACCTAGCATTCCTCAGATTCAAAGCCTAAGCTTGTGCTGTCTTTGGAAGTGTTGCAAAACACCTTCCAGCACAAGTCCTTGTACATTGCTGACCTATTTCTTCTGAGATCAGTTTTTAAGCAATCCATTTAAGCAGTCCAGTTACAGATACTGGATATTCTTTAGGTGCTACATGTCTCAGACACAACACCAAAAAGTTTTTTTCAAAAAATGCAATTCTTCTAAATAAGGATACATTAAGAGCCTGCATAGTCTCTGAGTATAGGTATTATCAGAAGAAACAAATTCACAGGTATAACATCTGCCTTAAGCAAGAAGTTCTCACCATTATCACTCAGGGATTGCTGGAGGGCATGGTACAGGATGAGAGATTCACGAGAAATCTCCTCTCCTCTCCACAAAGCACCAACAACAGCCCAAAATACTTTTCAAGAAATTAGGAAGAAAGGGAAAGAAAAGAGAACTGATAGTCTCATAAATGTAACCCCATCTAGTTGTTAGTCATTTGGTCTGTAACCTCTGGCCTGTGTTTATAATGTGACTAGCAATACTGAGCACAATGACATTTCCAGTCAGAGAAAAAAAAATTACACATAATCCAGGTGATAAAACAGGGGATTATTTAACCTCACAAACTTGTTCGATACTGCTATAAAAGTTGCAGGTGGTAAAACTAGAGTATTTACACATCTACTAAATACCAGAGTTACATCTTCATGATATGACTCTCTTGAGTTACATCTTCATGATACGACATATATTTCCTGTCTTTACAAGAAATCCTATTACTTTGTCATCAGACAACAAAACAGCATTCCAAACGATGCCTGTAAGCAGATCGCTATAAACAGCTGCATTTTTAAACGCAACATGCTTTGTATTCAATGACAACAAAATTTTTCCATGTGTTGCTGTACAGCTCATGCCTAGGAAAATTTTTTTAAAAAATGAAAAAAACTTATAAAAAAGTTATACTTGTGACTTCACAGGCCTGTCGGATGACAAAGCATGAAAGAAACTCCGTCCCACTTCTTCTCAGCATCCGTGCCTTGGAGGAATGAGGCACAACATATTTCTTTGATCAGCAAACAGAACAGCTTTTGTATTACTGCTCTGTAGAAATGTTTGACAGTATTGTAACGGTTTGTATTTACATTCTTATTTTTAACAACGGAACCTAATTTTTGAACTGGAAAGGAAGACTGTTCCTTGCAGGCTTAGACATTTATACCATGCTTCAATCCTCCAAAATTAGTATGAATTAAGCAACAGAATACAGAAGCGGAAAATGAGAATGCTACCACGCTTTAACCACCTAAAACAGCTTACTAAATAAACTCCATTGCCTAGGCACAGACAAGTGTATGATGACTCATGAAAGGAAACTCATTTGAAACTTTGACTTCTCCAAATATTTCTTATTAGTCTTCTAGCAGTTTGATTAAACTATAAATTTTTCCTGAAAGTCATGGGGAGGTGAGGGAGGGGAGTGGAAAGACCAAGTGATACGCTGCTCTTACTTTTAGCTAGGAGTGCATCCAAATGCCTAACCTCAGTTACAGGCATTTATGTTTACACCTGAGGACCTCGCTCCTTTCAGAGGTTCACAACTCTGAACCAGGAGTACATCTAATAATGGGAGCTATTTGCAAGTGACCATGACACAGCGAAGAGGAGAATCAGACACCAATCTCTGTGTAAATTGTTTTCCTAATCATTATGAGGAAGAGATAATTGGTTTTTCATTTTCTGCAGTTATTTCATATTTAGTAATTAGTTGTCAAGTGGATGCACTGCAGCAATTCTCTCTCAACTTCCTGTAAAAGTGTTAATCATATTTATCTTTTATTTACAAATTTTTTATGTGCTTACACGAGACTTTCCAGTCTGGGAGGATGTACCCCACACACTCCTTTGCACTAAGAGAGAGAGTGTGTGTTTGTGCTTCCTACTGCTCACCAGTTTCTGAAGGAAAGCAAGTAAAAGCTTTACATTCCCACCAGACACAAGACACGCCCCCCAACTCCTACCAACATGTAGAAACAGGCAGACCTGGTTCTCTCAGCCTCTGCCAGTTGCAATACACAGCCCAACACACTGAGAGGAATACAGAGAAGACAAAGAGACCTGCAATTCGATAGCCACAGTTCCCAATATTTAGTACCTTCTTCTGTGATTTTAGCGATGTTCTTTTAATATAAATAAAGAAAAAAATGTCATCATCTTTCTTATAAATGTTGATACTCCAAACAACTTATCAGCTGGGATGGACCATTTAAATTCACACCACAGCATTCTGCTAGCAAAGGTAATAAAAACAGAGGACAACAGAGATAGGTTGCTACCTCCTATATGGGCAAGATGAAAATGGGGCACTGCCCAATTATTTTTTTTACTTTCATTTATTGATTGCAGATAAGTCCTGAGAGACTTTGAAATCTTTTTAAAGATGTCATTTGTAATTAATGTCATTAAATATCAGTTATCTAAGGGAGCTATTAAGAGTGCTAAGTTGCAAATTTGAACAAAACCTACAGCTTGAGGATTCACAGGTGGCCTGGTTGTCAAGAATGATGGACAGGCTGAAAGCTGCTCCCTACTTCTTTTTTCGTTTTTTTTTTTTTTTTTTTTCCCACTCTTCTCACAAACACCGACGTTACCACACATGGTCTATATACAACATAGAGTTATTAAGAAAGAAGATCTCACAGCCAAGCAATGTCAGCTCTGTAGACTGCATTTTAAGGAGCACAAGGGTAACAACACATCTTCTATCTTCATATACACTGGAAATGCAAAGTTGCTGCTGACCACCGACAGCTCTCTCTACCTAAAGTCTGACAGCAGTTACTGATTTAAAGGTGAATATATTTAAGAATTATTTCCCACTTGTATCTCTTGTGATTTTGATCTTACTTTAACAATGTGCTGTCCTGATTTTGCTCTCACTGAAGTCAGCAGAATGTCTCTTCTGACTCACAGTTGAGTGGTTGCAATGATGTCCTCATAACTTCTGTACATCAACAGCTCTTGTGAATGTCTCTAACATATAAATGTATTTCAAGAAATTTCCTTTGTTAATCTGCTCCTACAATACACTTGATTTTGAAGAGCTCTCTAGAATGAACATTTGATGGAAGATAAACCATCCAAAACATCATACATCATGAGCAAGTCTCAGAATAGAGGAACACATAGTGGACAGCCTCAGTCTTCAACAGATTTTGGTTCAAATGTGTTCACCAACTTCCCTACTGCACATTCTCAACCAAGAATTATGACCTTTGCCCAGTTCACCAAATTAGATGGATGAATATAATGACTGGCAGAGAAGTTACACGTGGGGCTAAGAAACATGGATGGTATTACCAGGAGCAGAGGGAGCAGGAAAAAGCAGCTTATAGGAAGATCAAAGCCTCTTTATGGTTTATGATATCCAACGTCTGCACAGTTTGCTGAATATTTAACTGTTCTAGTCTTTCAGTTTGTTTTCTCAGGATTGAGAGGCCAAGGATTAGCAACTAATTGATGAACATTACCATAGCACATTTCTTAGGTAGTCTTTACTTGAAAAGAAGGAGGCTTCCCCTACACTTTAAACCTTTTCACTGAGTTCCACACATGGTTGATTTTTATATAGACGGAGATAGATTGTTTCTACAGAGAAGATAATGAAGAAAAAAAAAAAAGGAAGAAGTATTACATCATGACATTAAATCTATTCCTAGGAGAGAATATATTATTTTTATTTTTTAAAAAGAGAATCACTTAAAAGTAGAACTTTTGACTTTGAGGTGGATGGCTTTCATTATATGAAAAACGGCAAATAAAAAAGTAGTTCAGAAGTTAGACTGGTTCCTTCTAAGGAATTGAGAGAGATTTAATTCCAGTACCTTGGTTGCCCAAGAAAAGATTTGTCATGAAATTGAAAATTCGGCACATATAATCAGTATGCACATTTGGCTAAAAACTAGACTGATAGCTTTTTAAATGCTTACTGTGCCTCTAAAAGCACGCATTCTGGTTCTAAAGTCATAGGAATTGGGATTAGAAAATAATAATGAAACTACTTACTGTTTCAAATATTAAGTCTGACGCAGTCACACATTTCAACAGCTGCAGCACGAGTTGTGTTTGAGTAAATTACAAGAACAGTTCCTCTCCTCCCTTCTGGTATGGCTGTTAAAAGATAATACAAATTTCTTTTAAAAACAGAACTGACAACTCACCTTTTCAGAAATTATCAAAGTCAACATTAACTAATGTTAGCTTCCTCAAATGGAAGATGCCAATGGCAAACTAGAAATAACTCCAGCCTTTTCACCACATTATCTTTGTTTTCCCTTCTTCAGAACTTCTATCCATTGACTTCCAGGTCCCTCAGATCAGGTCTAGTCTATTTTCACATTGACACAAAAGGAACTTGCAAAGTGGAAATATAGGAAGAAAACATTTGAACATGTCTTCTGCTGAAATCCTGGGGATATGCACAGCTAAGTGGCAACATTCCCAAACATTTCTGAGAAAGGAAATCTGAGCCCACTGAGGTATTGACCATCTGAGTCACTGGCAGCTGAGAGCTTTAATAGAATGCTTAAGGTTGGAAAGGACCTCTAGAGGTCATCTAGTCCAATCTCCCTGCACATGCAGGGTCTCCTAGAGCATGTGGCACAGGATTGTGCTCAAGTGGGTTTGGAAGATCTCTAGGGAAGGAGACTCCACAATCTCTCTCAGTAACCTGTTCCAGGGCTCTGTCACCCTCCCAGGAAAGCAATTTTCCTTAAGTTTCATAGAACTTTTGGTGCTTCAGTCTGTCCTATCACTCTAGTCCTATCGCCGGTCAGTACTGAAAAGAGGCTGGCCACAATCTTCTTGCTCACTCCCTTAAGGTACTTATAGACATTGATCAGGTCCCCCCTCAACTTTCTCTTCTTCGGGCTGAAGAGGTCCAGCTCTCTCAGTCTTTGCTCATAGGGTAGTTGTCCCAGGCCTTTAATCATCTTTGTAGCCCTTTAATGACCCTTAATCATTTTTGTAGCCCTTTAATGACCTAGTCAGCAGCTCAGCTGCCATGTTGTGTATCTGCACTGATGCACAGAGGGACAGTAACCAGCTAGCATCTGCAGTTCTCTGCACATTGTTTCATTCATTCACCCTATCATGAAGATTTATTTTGAGTGGATTTTTTTACTCTCTCTCCCTCCCTTATTGCTAGTATTCAGAATTRAGGCAAGAACTTGGACTTGAGGAACCTTCCTCTAACCTCCTGCCGTGCTTCCTCTTCTTCCTCACATACACATCACACTAACCCCATCTTTAAATGCTCCATCAAAACATGGGGCAATGACAGACTCAAACCCATACTGATGGATCCATGCAATGAAAAACCAGTTTGAAGGACAGAAAGATAAGATTTCAAACCACACAGAGAAGCTGGTCAACCAGCCTAATTCAGGAAGAGTTTTGCACTCTCTGAATTTGTAACTGTATGAAAATTCTGGAGTTTTAAAACCTCATCTGCTGGGTAGGAAATTAGTCTATTTTCTAAGAGTACTCAGTGCTATCAATTAGAATTTTGCTCTTGCCACCAGAAATCCACTGATGACTACAAAAAATGTTTTTGAAGTTCCTGACTGCAGATGTATGCTAGAAATTAATCTGAAGTAAAGTATCTGTATGCTTTTTCATATAAACCTCCAGAAGTATGTTTCATTCCAGACTTGCAGTTGTTCAACGCTAGCGCATGTCTACAGTAACAGGAATTGCAAATGGCGAGTCAAAGCTCTGTGTCTTCCAAAAACTCATTGTGCTCAGGAAAAAACCCTATAAGTGAGGAAATGCCTCATGTTTCTGTTAACAATCCATGTGATAGCTTTCAAGGTTCAATTAGCAAACCTGGAAAAGGCTACAGAGACAAGGACCCTTGTGGGTACAGCTTTAAACAAATAGTGTGGCGTATTTTTGAGCGCCATCTRCTGCCACATTAGTTTTTTTGAGATTTCCCATTATAAAAGCTTTCCTTTGCTTTTATACCTCCATCAAGGTCTAGGAACAGGATTTTGGTGCCGATAAGAGTCTGCATGAGAAGAATGATAACTCTTCGGTTGTGCACATCATAACCGCAGATAAGAAAAAAAAGTCTAAATATATACCTTAAGAAAAGAGTGTTTTTAGTTTTTGTTCTTAAAAATCTGCAGGTAAATCATGGGAAGCATATACAAATCTTTCCAAGTGTCATGAGAACAGAGAAGCACTTGCCAAAGTCTGACCAGGAAGGCCCTGAGGTAAAGTAAGCCACTGACAAATGAGTACAAGCAGAACACCTTAGAAAAACACCTATCAAATGAGATGAGAGGTTCTAGTTTCTAAAATTATACAATTTAAGACCATGATAAAAACATCAGAGTGTGCCTATTACACCTTATTTTAAGAATACAGTTGTCATGGCTACCTTCATTTCCTCACTTTCTGTACCAAGCTTTTCTGTACCAAATTTTCAGTAATATTCTAAAACATGCAGAGCCCGAGCATTAAAAAATAGTCTCTAGTCCAGTGGAATCTATAGGCAAGTACTAAGACGAGAAACACTCTCTGCATATTCTCCATGTAGCTAGACCACACACAGATTCAAACAAAATTCAGCTTTATTAGCAACCACTGTCACAGAAAAGCAAATCTGCAAATTTGTACCTGGAAGTTCAAGTAGCCTCTTGCTGTTTAGTGATGCAGTCTGAGAAACATGGTTACTATTGGGTCAAAAGCTCCCAAAGTAGCATCATGCCAAAGAACTCCTAAGAGAATCTGTCATTCTGCCAAAATATGTATCAATAGTGATACATATTTTTTTTAAACTAGTTTTTTTAATACTTATTAAATCGGCCTCAAATAATCAAGTAGGACTTACACTGCTAATAAAACATTTAATCACTTTTGCATACACTTCTTAAAATTTAAATGCTGAAAAAAGTGCAAGAAATAAGTTTTTAAGGTATCCTGCAATACTTTAACTGAAAATACTGTACTTGAGAACCAGTCACGAGCATTCAAAGTTCTCCAAATTTAGAATTTCTTAGAAGCTGCTTTTTCTCTATAAGACTTGAAAGGTATCTCTGCATCTCTCGCTACAGACTGCTACTGTTCCCACTTCAGTCTCATTTCAAAGACACACCATTTGCTTGAAGCCCTGGGGTAAATGTCATCCTTTAACTCTTTGGCACTAAACTTCACTGCAACCAAAGCAGTTTTTTTGTTTCTTTCTTTTTTGATAAATAAGACGGCATTCAAATATCAAGTCAATTTACATATTCTTAAACATGGAATATTTAATATTTCAAACATCAGAGACCATAGTATTAGTTAGTCTTAGTTAGTCCACATGAGATCAGACAATGAAAAATCAAGAAATGTCCTTTGGTCTGCATTGAGTTTGTGTGGAGATCCATGAGAAAAATATTCAGGGGTAGCATTTAACACAAAAATGCCATTACAGGGAATGAATGATGACTCATTTCAGAATTTTTGCTTCTAGAAGCTCAGCAGCTAAAGTAGTAGTCAGTCAATGACATATTGTGTCACAAAAAAAAAAAAAAAGCCAACACATATTCTAGTCTCTGGCATCAAATACAAAGTGGCATTACACCAAGAAATATGCAGGCGGCATTAAAAAAAGTGTATTCTCTGCCCTGTCCAGGACTCTGGGGAAATTCAAGTACAAAAGCTGGAATCTCAGATGACAACTAGAGCAATGAGAGGAGGAAGATATCAGTAACCTATTAGTGGAGTTACACAAACATATGTGAGGGTTAATACCACCTTAATTAGCGGATTTACATCGTATTTCCTTCATCGCATAGTATTGCATAGTATTTTATTTCCTTGGACTGCAGAGAAGTTTACTATCAAGAAGCGTTCATCCAAARCTACCTAAGTGAAAATTTGGCTCAAACAAAACCAAAATGGAGTTCTGTCCACACCAAGTCCACTACAATTCTCCTGTAAGCTGAAATTCTCTTCCTTTTGGTGAAAACCACACCCTGGTGTTTGGGAGGTTGACTTTGATCTAGCCTCTCTCTGCCACATATGGTCAGCATCTGATTCAGAAAACAGCCACTAAAGTACATTTTCCCGCACCAACTTTTAAATAAGCCCGCTCCCTTAATCTCTGTCAGCCAGCTGGAAGATAAAGTAACATGCTTTAAGGAGAAGAAAACAGTGTCAGGTGTTACTTTGTAATCTTTTATAAATTTGTTCAAACACAGAGCAGGCAGTATGTTTCACCCACAGCTTCACACCCATAGAGAAACCACACGTGTCTTCATGCAAAACAGGATGCATAACTTTATAGTAGTTGTAAGTTAAATCACTTCTCATTAAATTGAGCAAAGTATTGTAAATAGAGGGCTAAGAGCAGGATACTTAGTAAATTGAATATTTAAAACTTGAAAAGGGTGCATGCTTAAACAAAAAACAAAACAAACAAACAAACAAAAAAAACTTTGATTCAACAGAAAAGGAGACTGCCTCCTAGTTTGAAACAAATAGAATGGGAAGGGGCAAGCTTGGTACTGGTATGAAATGTTTCAAAGGAGCTGTGATTACAGTCACAAATTACAGTGTAGGGAGAATAGTTAGGAACACTTAACCTTGATTTTCATCTACAATAACTATTGGGATGTAGAAACTATTACATACTGCTGGATCTCATACAAACATAAACTTATTTTTAAAAACAAAATTTAAAGAGCCTTGTCAGCCACAGTTCTTTAGTATCTGTCACTATTTGCACCTAAGCAACATGGGACTTTAGAAAGCAATTCTGCAACATTTATTTTGTAGGACATGCCAGCTCCCCAGTCACATGCTAAATGCAGATTCTTTCTAAAAAGATCCTTAGCCTCAACTACAAACTTGCAGGTGACAACTCCAAGGTCATTCTTGAGGCTGCATCATGAAAAGTCAGTCTGTCAATGCACTTAGGCTTTCATGTTGCTTAAATGGCTGCATCTCTCCTTCAAATGCAACTGTCATTAGCAAAATACTTGCAGTGTATTCTGCCTGGCACCATAATCTTTGGCAAAGCTCACTCTGCCATTCCTCTTGCTCTCAGGAGTCCTTTAAAACACTCCAAGATTGCACAGGCATTAAATTACTTGGCAAATTGTTTGTGTTGATTTTTTATATTTTGGTTTTTAAAAAAGCAGGCTTACCAATATCAACAGTAGAAAGGTGAGTACCCTCCAAAACAGCATGCATGCATGTATCAGCTGCTAAATGGGTAAGCATAATTATTCATTAAAGACCTGCATAAGAAAAAGATTCCAGTAGTCCCCACCCTGTAAGCTTTACAATCTGTGACCCTGAATATAAGACACAGAAGGTTTGCAAAGCCACATTTTCATACAGTCTTTGATCAACATGGCATTTTAAGGGAAAACCAATTTTGAGAGAAGACATCACTGCTGCTCTAAGAAACAGAGGAGGACTCACAAAGGTGAACTCCAGCTTCCCTCAACTTCCTAAATCAAAGGGAATCCTTCAGGATCCTCCACGGGGAAATGCACTTGAAATCAGTTTTTGCTCCAACTTGCTCCTGGGAAAAGCTTCTCTCTCCACTGACCACAGAGGAATCCCAAGAAGAATGTGTGTGAAACAACAGGCAGCCTACACAATACTGTCCCCTTATCAAACTGTGGACATTGGTCAAGGATGAGGCTTTGGTCACAGTGAAACTCTGTATTCCCCTAAGTGGTAGTAAGTATTCAGCACAGATGTTCTGACTCCAAAATCCATTTTTGCCCTAGACGATGACAACTACAATACATCTTCATGGTCTAAGGAAAGCACAGCTTTCATACAGTAGTATGCCACACATAAAGCAGATTCTTCTCTGGGACAAAAGCTGTATCTTGCTGGGAATAAGCTCATCTTCAAAGGAACATGCCATGCTTCATGCATACAGTAATATTATTGGGTTTTTACAACCAACTTCTTGATGAAATTTGATGAAATAAAGCACAAGAGAAAATGTTTTCCTCTGATTTATAACAGAAAAATGAAGGTCAGAGGATTTCTCTAATCCTTTCTCTAATGTATCTGTTCTCAACGTTCCAGAACTTCATGCAGTCCTAGTAAGGTTTACCTTATATTGTGGAATTAAATGAACTGGCACCTACCACATGTTCATGTTTAAACGCTCTACGTAATGTTGCAATAATTAAAATAGCAGGTAATGCTGTCAGTTTTAGCAGAACATACTTCGACCTTATATCAGCAGCAGCAACACAAATTGCCTCTTTTCTGTCTCACTAGTAAGTTATCGAGAAATTCCTGGCTGGTTAAATGCACAGTTAACTGATTAGCTTCCTAGATTTCTCCCCTCCCCCACATCCAAATATTGTCACCATATGTAATTGCCTTGTCCTCTTAACAGAAACACTACATATATTGTATTAATTCTCTTTTCCTGAAAATTAAACCATTTAGGGGGAAAAAAGGTTTTTTTGCAGAAACGCTTAGAGGAAAACAAGTAAATCATTTTCACAAAACAGTCATCACAAGCAAAACAAATCACTCAGTATCAGTTATATGCAACATTAACTTTGTTTTACATACTCATACACCTTATAAGGTTCTGTTGTTTTTTGGGTTCTTTTGGGGTTGCAATTCACACATGAGCTGATCCATGGAGAAAGTGAACCACCAAAGAGTGCCAAGGTCTCCTGTGTAAAAGGCCAACTAGGAAATGCACAAGTGGAGGCATTTCTCCCCTCAGGGTTCAGAGGAAAGCTGAGTTCCAGGCCTCATGTGCAGACCTGCTACAACCTTCCCAAGGTCGAGTTCTGCTTGTGATGCTTAGCTGAATTTTTCACAGGTCTAATAATTCTGATGGCAATTGCTGGGAGTTTATTATTATTTTACTGGCATTGCCCGGAATGCAGGCAACAACTGCTCATCTCCATATGATTTACCGTTCTACACAACTGAACACAAAATCCTCGTGGCTCTTTAATCTTTACAGAGCGGAAGAAAAAAAAAAAGCAACTGCTTAGGTAGGAATCTGAGGGCTTTTATTTTCTTTCTATTTTGAAGCAAACTTGGTGTCATATGCAAACAATAACATTTGTGTTTACAGGCCTAGATGTTTAACAGCGCTACAGTGGAAACATCTAGCCCCAGACTGGATCCTATCATGTTCCTTGGAAAAAGGACCAAGCAAGACTCAGGTTCATCACAGATCAAGTGTGTCTATGAACTAGGGACAATGTACAGGCCAGTGCTTGCATTACAAAAATGAGCAGAGGGGAGTCACATGAACCTTCTTACCAGCACCAAAGAAAGAGAGAGACCTTGAATTTATGTCTGCTTTCAAATTCCCTCAAAAGCAAAGTTCAGAGCAAAGCAATGGTTGTTTAAAAAAAAAAAAAAAAAGGCAAAACAAAAATGCCTTACTAAGTTAAAAGCATTATTTCACATAGATCTCGCTAGGAGACATCACTCACAGCCAGGTTAATTCATATGGAAATGCATTAAAGCCAGCATCTTTGCAGGTGTGAAGAGGCCATTAATCTGTCCTCATTATTAACACATTCATCCAGTCTTGAAGCAGCACTGCTCATAAAGCATCCAGGCAGCATAGCACTCACCACAAAGACTACATCACATGGGAATAACAATGAATTTTAAAATGTGTCAAACCTAGATATTGCATTTTTCCTCATAAGCACTCTTTCCGAGTCAAAAACTCACTTTCGAATGTTTAAGACTCAAGACATCTTCATTTTTTTTTGATTCATTCAGCTTTTCTGGTAGCAACACTCTTTCTCTGCTCTTTTATCCATTTACAATTGCTAACAAACTGCACAAACTGCACAGACAACTGCATTCTTTTCCATTCACAGTACAAAAACATTTCATGGGAAAATAAAGATATGTAATATTAGCATACAAGTGAATAAAGATGGACAAAAAGATACCAGTAATTTGAACTGATTTCAGCAAACCAAAAAAATGTCTAAAACATCAGCCAAGCACAGAAATATCGGTGGAATTTAGTATTTCTTGGTATTTCAATTTTGAAAGGAAAACTTTGCCATCACAAGCAAACATGGTCTGCAGAAAAAGAATGGCTAAATTATACATCTAACAACATGAACAGACCTGCATGTACTTTCATGACAGGTCAGACATAGCATTCATTTGAGCACCTAAATAAAGAATATATTTCACATGCGTAGCAGCCACTAGCCTCCCATTTTTGTTTAAGCTATTTATTTAGCAGCGTAAGAGGGGAAGAAGTAATATACAGAGAGGGGAGCAGAAAGGTCCAAAACTAATATCATTAGCAAGCAGAACACAGGCAAGAGAAAGGAAAAATCAACTAATAACTAAGTGCTGGAGAAGATATTTACATTGTGGACAGCAATACTTCTGTTTTGTTTATTTCAGAAGACCCAAGCACACTTGTGTCCCTTGATCAGAGTTTCTAGATCTCTCTGTGGAGAGAGAGCCAATGAACTGAAATAAAGGCCTGAACTTGAAAGCAGAGCAAGGGAGAGCTATGTGGAAACAGCAGCCAATACTTGCATAGCACTTGAACTGCTAAGAGTATATGTGTGTGTGTAAGTTGTTCTAGTATCAGGTTCTTTGTTGCTACTGCTATGACTACTGGGAAATACAGCCATTCTCCCAGCTCCAGATGCTTCACCAGCACCTCTTCAAAAAGCAGCCAAAGCAGTCTTAGAGAGAAGAAATTCTGCTCCTCCTTCAAACTTCCTCCTAAACACAGAACATATCTGAGGCATATACTACACCACTCTAATGCATGGAAAGACTTGCTCAATTTTCCTGACAGAAATAAACATTGTATTTAAAAGACATGTTGGAGCTATCTTGAATCTATCACAGACATAGTCTCTGCTGTTTAGGCCAATGGAATTTTCTTCCAGGAACTTCTCCTGATCCAAACACATGCCACTCCAAAGACAACAGCTCTCCCTGTAAAATGCCACAGCCACAGCATGTCATAGCTGTAAACATCATAAAAAGCACAGAAAGAATAGAAAAGCTAAGTTTGTTTCTTAATATGAACCCAAAGACTGTGAAAGAGCAATTCCCAATATACCTCTTGTTCTTGGTATTTTGTGACACCTTCCACTTTCCCATATAGGAGGCAAGGGCAGATACACACACTTTTAAGACAAGGGAGCAAGCAGGGGTGAAGTGCAGAGATACAGCTACCTTCGAAACACATTTGTCCTAATTCCAGGAAGACATATACCTAGCAGCAATTTCCCTTGCTGCCCATTGGATACAGAAGGGTGGCAGGACAGGCTACTGAGTATGTCTGTTGAAATAACCACAGACATTTCGCCCACTGTGCCTGAGCATAGTTCTCCGAGGGAAAGAACTAATAAAAGTAATATGCAAATAAAACTAAACCTATAAGCAGAATTGCAAATAAGGAGGATGCTATTGGTTTGGCAATGACACTGTATAGATCTAGCAGTTAGAGGTAATAACGCTGCTCACAGATTTGTGCACAGATTTTACAGCTTTCACAGGCAGCACACTGCCACCTAGCAGCAGCTTGGGCGAGCCGCAGACTCAGAGCTATAGCCAAAATACTCTCAGTTGCACTAGGGTGCAGAGGAAACGGCGGAAACAACACGCAAGGCACATTCAGTCCACACAGCCTCTTACCTCCAAAACAACAAAGAGGCATTCAAGGGCAACGACTGCCACCGAAACAGGAAGATATCAGCATTTCAGCAGAGACTCAGCAGAGAAACAGCCTACCAGAACAGCCAAAGAGCAGCTGTATTTTAACACCTTGCCTGGATACCTGCAAGAAGTCCTGGCAGCAGGGCTGTTGATCAGCTGACCACACTGCAAGGATCCTATTAGCACCTGCCACTTGTCTAGAAACTCTAACCTACACAAACAACTTCTGCCAAATAGTGACTGCAGAAAGTACCGTACAGAATCTAGTTGCAACAAGGGAGTCCTCAGAAACAGCTAATTTAAAACTGCCATGGACTATTTGATGAGAAAGTTTAACCTGTAGGAGATTTTATAGTGTTTTTCATCATTTTTTGCAGGGAAATGGGCAGCCTTTTCAGTATGCTGAGTGACCAAGGTCTACATGATAAAGCACTTAACGCACACAGTTTCCTAAATCATGGCTGGAACAGTGCTAGCAGGTCTGAGAGATGAACACGAAACACAGAACTGCAAATGTCTGGAAATTTCTTTATGAAGGCTGGGTATCTGAAAGCATTTGAACAAAACACACACATGGTTACATTTTAAAGCCCTACATGCCTGAGCAGGAGAGTGCCCATGGACTTCACTCACACACAGACACTGTATATAAACTTATGCTCACCTTAAGCACTTCCTTTACTCCAGGCTGAACCCCAGTAAGAGCCAGCTGAGGTCAGCTGCAAGCAACTGGCGTGGCTCTACTGCTCCTTCTCCATTACTCTTTCCTGCAGTTGAATTATTGCCAAACTCCTCTTCTTACCAACTCATCAATCCTTCATTCCACTGCTCTGTGCTGTTCCGAGAAGCTGTCATCAGCTCCAGCTTTTCCCATTGCTCTCTAGGTTGAGAAAAACTCACAAATCTTCTCAGGTTCCTCCAGCTGTGTGCAACAGACTGAAGAAGGATGCCGACAACACTCACATCACGACTATCACTCACTGAAATGAAGATATAAGTTCAGTGCATTATCTCAGCTAAACTGAACTCTTACTGCTGAACGTGTAAGCCACAGTTGGAGCTCTCATGCAAACTGTGAAGTCTCCTTAGCAAAACTGTTCTGTAAGAACAGATAGCAAAAAAGGCTGTCAGAGAGCTGGGTTTACAGAGGAACTGGTGAGCAAAAGAGAAGCCCTGTAGCACAACATTGTTACGGAAGTGTCTAAAAACAAGAGTTTTTCTATTTTAAAACTGCAAGTAGCAAAAAAGTCAAATAGTCTTTTCTGGAAAAGAGGTTCCAGAGATTTTAAGATTATCTATTTATATAAATAAGGAAAACTAAAACAGTGGGATGTGTAATACCTTCTATTGAGTTAAACTAGAGCAATTCAATCCCCCATCCGTACAGATTTTATCCAGTTTGAGGACTGCAGGAGCTCCTATTTCTAGGCCAGTAACTCCCACATCCTCCTCCCTTACTGAAGGAAGAGCACCAGCAGTCGGAGCCAAGCACTCCCTAACTTGCAGCCACAAACTGAGGCCTCCTCTGGCTAAGGCAGTTGCCTTGCCCAAACAACCCTTTCCCATCTTCTCCAAGGGGAAGGCAGCAAGCCCACAGATACCAGCCCGAGTTTGGTCATCCTTGATTCCTATCTGTTTCTGCATGACTACTTAGCTCTATTTTTCAGATGGCTAGGCAATTCCTGCATTAACAATTAAGGAATGATATAGTTTAAGATTAACATAGAGGATAACTTTAATTCAGAATAAAAAAAGATTTCTAAGATTTTGTCAGTTTTTCATAGTTCGTGAAAGGAACCTGTGGGAGTAAGTAAAGCACACTCAGTAAGACACACATTTCCTAACAGGACTGTGGATATTGATTTGAGTGAAAGAAAGCATATCCTTCCACCATTAAGACTCTGGGACTAATAAATTTTGAAACTCCGATTAAATTAGCTAAGTCATACACCACTGTTCTTGCTAGCCTTCCTTAAGCAAAAGGCTTTCCCAAATACCACTCCTCACAGCTCCCACATGATTCAGGAGCTACTTACTGCTTGAAAATGGTGCTACTTGCACTGCAAAAGCCCAAGCTGAGTGCTTACCCTTCCAGCCTTCAGTCTGTGCCCCTCATTGAGGTGACCTTTGCTAGTGAAGTTAAATAAAAAAAAAGAAACTTATTCTCATTCCCCCAATCTTACGCTGCTGACAGATGGAATATCAGTGGCAGACTGAGTTTCAGCTGGGCACAGCAATGACACTGTCTCTTGCACAGGCAGGAGGATGGATACATGCCAGGGTACATAACGCTACCTGTCACACTGCAAGAGGATTAAATCCAAGCAGCAATGAAATCTCAGACTCGCTTTCTCACCAAGAGAGGCATGCAAGTGCAAATGGATGCAACTACTGCACCAATGGGCCTGTAGCGGCGAGAACTGCTTTTGGCACAGAGCAGCACAAACTCCTGTTCCATGTTCTGTTAAACCTCTTTAGAAGGCACATGACCTATGTTTGTGCTCACATCGTACAGATACATTAACATATATAAATATTCTGCTTAATATAGCACTAGTACCAGGGAGAAAGGAACAGGAGCCTCAATAGCTTTACAGAGCTCTCCTAATTCAACAGTGACTCCATGCAGCAGAGATCATGTGACATTTAGGTAGCACTAGATAGATTCATCTGCAATTTTCCTTATTCGGTTTCTACTCTTTGTTGAAATAATTCTTTAGGGAATAAAGGTTCAGGTACAAACTTGGGGTATTCACAAACCAGCCACTGTGGTACTTCTATAGCACAGTGACAGCTGCAGGCTGTAGGGAGAATACAATGTTCAGTACAATACAAATTCAAGGATGCTGACTTCCCCTGGAGGGCTTTAAAGCAATCCAAGTCATACTACATGAATGTCTACTATTTAATCTATTATTTAACTAATTATCTTCCTATTTTGTACTTTCATTAAATTTCTACCCATCTTCCTAATTACTTTTTCACAGATCTGTCTTCTCTGTTTTTGTTTTGGTTTTAAGTTTTGCAAGTAATTGCAAACAAAGCTATTTCAGGGATAAAGAGGAGAAGGTTGAAACCAAGGAAGTTTCTGGATTGCATAAAACTATGCATTTTCCTAAAAAAATATGGAAACATTAAAAATTCTACAAAGCATAGGTGCATTTTGGACAACATATGGTTATCATCATGTTGTTTACCTCTTAACCTTAACACACATTCCTAAGACTTGGATAAAGATGGAAAAGGCACCTGGATAAAATGAGAAAACTTGAAAAGAAAATGTGCCTTTTTCAAATTTCACAGTGTTCTTCCAATGGCAGTGTAAACATCCTGACAAGCCTAAGCTTCAGACCAGAACAGAATCACTCAAGCTGCAAAGATGAGCTGGAGAGCTCCTTATTTGCATACAATACACTGCTTCATATCACATCTGACTTTGTAAGTATCTTCTAGGTTGCACATATGATTTGTGTGTTATTATTAGTGCTTTACATAGGAACAATGAAAGACTATTTGTTACACAAACCAAACGCGGAGAAAATAGACACCTCCTCCACTACTAATTAACAAGTGAGAACCGAAGTCTCCAATATTCAAATGCTCACATTTATAAAATACTTGTCTTGAATCTACTCAGAAGGTTCAAACCCAGAAGTACTCAGAAATATGCTTCAGACATCCCTGTGTATCTGCCCATAGAACACTTGTCATCCAGCAGCAGCATATTCATATAGCTGCCCTGTCTCCAATCCAAAGCTGGTAATTGCACATAGCACTGAACTCATTCAGATCAATGGAAAAATCTCCAAATGTGTGACAGCCTCTGCAATGGGTTCTACTGCTCATGTTGGATCTCAAGTTTCTTGTTCTGACTGACCTAAGAAGCTTCTCCAAGCCAAATTGAAATGCCGAATATCTGTCATTTGTGTTACAGGATACTTTGCATTGCTGCTGGGTGGTTGTGTTCACTTTAGATCCAACAGCTCCTGATCTGAAAACTAGCAGGGATGTCTGCTACAGAGCATGAAAACTGGACTAGCAGACATGCTTCCTCAAAAAGGAGGCTCAATTGTATCACCATAAATAGACTTCAAAATAAAGGTAGAATTCTGTTAAGAACAGATGAAAGTCTGGAGTAATTCAGCAGTAAACTTGAATCACAGGAGAGCGTCAATGTAGTTTTCAAGTAGGAAAAGTATCTTTTCTGAAAGAATGGTATAAAAGTAAGTCTATAAAATGCAACTCTTCCATTTAATGAGCATTCTATACAGTAGATTATATTTCACAGTTTGATTTTATATTATAAACTGTAGTCTAACAACTGCAGGCAATTAATTTGCAAAGGATGTTATTATTCTTTTTATTATGCTCACTTCCTCCTTCCACACACAGTCACAATTTTATTTTGTTGCATTTCCAAGTCCTGAGCTCTGACTTGGACAGGCAGACAGTGGAACGTTTCCAAAACTGCTAATGTACATATTAAACTGATCAGATCCCAACCACTGTCTTCCAAAGGAAATGATTCATTTATTAAGGTTGTAATTAGAGTCAATGAAACAGCTGGTTATGAGTTCTTTTTCCTGGCCTCTACAACATTTTAACATCTGTTTGTAAGAGCAAGAACAGGGCACTGACTCATTAAGAAGAAACTAGTAGCACTCCATTTTATATCCAGTTACAGTCAGTGTTACAATATAAGGCCTGATTTCACTCTAAGACTTTAAAACACCAAGACAAAAATGCAAACCCTAATTTGGGATCAAGTTTTAGACCATGCCTACTGAACAATCCCATAAAGCTGGTATGTAGGCACAAGAGGAATTTAATAGAGTGTTTGAGTCAGACAGAAGATATAACTTGATTTTATTTGTGGAACTGCTTAACTGAGGGCAAAAGTTGGATGCCAGACATTGCTTTAGCGCTGCATTTAACCCACTTGAGTTGCAAGTTGGGCATGAACTGGTGCAGAACTTAGACTCTGCCAGCCTTCCTCATAGCCACCTGGAAGGCAGTCGAAGAAATGCCAAGCCTAAATTACATTTTAGCATCTAGTCACGCACATTCCTCCCTGCTCTGTGTACTCAGCCCACCCATCGAAAATCTGTTTTGTTTAGCATTTAATGGGACTATCTCAAGGAGTTTGCTCTCCGTGGTTACTTGGAAGCCACCCGAGGACCAACTCGGCTCCTTTCAATATACTGTTAGTAGGTCTGACATTGTCAACATTTTAGAAGTTTGGGATGAAGACAAAATAGCTACAGGATTTCAAGACATTTGTTGCAAATCAATACCTTTGCAACATCCTAGGAACAATCAGGCACAGGGCATATCCGAATGCAACAAACACCAAACACACCAATCAAATGTACTTTGGCTGTATACATAAAAAATAGTTAAGAGGTACAGAAACAAAAGCGATCTGCAAGAAGGGCTGCAAGACAAATCACAGGAATAGCCAGAAGCAGAAACTATCTATTTCTGACTACAACTACATGCTCATTCCTTCTGATCATACTGTCGTAGTCAGGATCTGTAGAATTAATTACCAAAACGTAACCCAATTACCAAAGGCAACAGAACACATTTCATTAATTGAGTTTTACAAACATGAATACGGCAATTTTTAAATAACCAACTTTACCGGTAAACACCAGCTCAGAATTTCTTCATGCCTTTTTTTAGCATAACTCTGGCATATGACAGTCCTAAACACAAGGTAACATAAGTACATCTGCAGAAAGAGGCAAGGGCTCTAAAAACAGAACACTGGATTCTGCTGCTTCTCCAGAATCACTCACTCTGTGAAATACCTTAGAAGAGGTTACAAGCAGAATAGGAAAAAGCAGAGTGGCAGGAAAGTCTGCCCCAAAAAGGAATAACAATAATAACAAATCAATGCAGCACCATCAACAAGTCACATTAAGAAAAGTTTAGTATTCCTTGTAACGTATGGTTCTCTTAAGCACAAATATCCACACGCACATGAAAAATTCTACCTCTGTTCAGAAACAATTTGCATTTTGATTGCACCAGATATCTCTGAATTACCAGACACACCCCAGCCTCTGCAGCAATTTGTAAAGGTGACAAGGTGTGTTCCTTCAGAGCACACCATAGACATGACAGGTAGGCAATTACTGGCATTAAAAAGCCATAGTGGGTACAAGGAAAGTAATTAACCAAATAGTAGCTATTATCGCTAGCAGTAATTAAACCAATGTCATCCTAAAAATGAGAATTATTAAAAAAACAGAGCCTTCCAATGATTGAAGCAAACTGCAGGCACACAGCAGCTGCCATAGGAAATGGAAAAAAAMCAGTCACCTACTTGCTAGTTCTGAGTGTCACCAGGCAAACAACATAAAATCCTTTCATTTCTTTGAGCTGAGCACCTGATCTGGGTAAGTTGTAGCCTTGATAGTTTGGACATCAGATATTACTTCTTCTCTCAGCTCGTTTGCTTTCTCTATATTAAAGCTGCAGTCAGCACAGAGAGAACACAGCACATACTGTATCCCCAAAGCAAATACCAAGCAAAATGCCATAAAAAAAACCACACACACACACAACAATACGTTTGAAGACAAGCAACTAAACATTTACAAATGTTGTATAAATGTCATACTCCATTTTAATTCTTTAAGAAAGAACTTATACTCTTTACCCATCACTGGCTTGAAGAGCTGCACCACTTGAAGAGCTATGTGGCTTGAGTATCTTTATCTATGGCTAGAAGTCAAACACTTTTTTCACTGCTTCCAGGTCCTTCAAAGTGCTAGAAACATTTACAACTGACCTGTGTTTTTTCCCCTCCAGCATTCATTTCCTGAGATTCATGGAGGAACATCAGACTGGGAATACCAGACTCCTCTCAACAATAATATGAATTACATCCAAACCTACACCAGGCGGTTTTACAGGATGTGAATGCACCTCACTGTGCTTCCAGCGGAGAAATCCCAGGTTTCTTATGGTGACACTAAGTATCACTATTGCAAGGAGATACTTGCAGACCATTTCCTTGCAAAACATTTTACCCTCTTTCACTCGGCCAGTTAAAGTAACCAGAAGCAAACGGCACAGAACAAACTACCTAGGTAACTAAAAATCTTACTCCAATCAACTCCAAAAATCTCCAATAAGCTTTCCAGAACCAAGTGTGATGTCAAATGCGTCACACTTGGAGCATTCCGGGACAGAGGGCACATTTCAAGTTTTACCTTTTACATAAAAAGGATGCTCGCTTATCAGATTAAGAATTTTGTCTGCAAGCTTGTTAGAATTTCGGTTTGCTCAAGACTAAAACAAACAATTTGATCAAGCCAAAGCTTATCCACAACAGTAAATTACACCGATAAACAAACAAACAAAAATCCCAAACGCCTTTTACAAGTGACTTGGCCAAATAGTATGCACTGGCATCTGTCCTCCTCCCCACTTCCTCCTCCCTCTCCCTTTTTTTTCCTAGAGATGAGGCACACTTGATCTTTGGCACAGTTGGTTTGAAGTACCAGACATCCAACTTTTGGGAGCACGTTTTCAAATTAGAGCTTAATACTTAATGAAAGAAAGGAAACGTTCTTTACTACTTAACAAACAGACACGATAATGATGCCTTAACAGAGTTTTACTCTTCACATAATGATTCACGCCAAAGACCTTTTTTCTAGTTTTGTAATACAAAGCGTGAAGGGTGGAATGACTTTGTTTTGAAAAACTAAGTTTCCTTCCAATTTGATCAAGAGTAGCCCATGAACCCAAATCTCTCTTGATCTCCATTATTTTTTATTAATTTAGTTTTATTTTGCTTTTATTAAGAAAAAAAACAAGCTTTTAATCTTAAAATCCTGTAAAGAAGGGACTTCAGTCTTCCACACAGCTGTGACCAACAGCCAGACCTGTAATTATATTATCACAAGCCTATGCTTCAATGCAAGGCACAAGCACAAACAGTGCAATTCCAACTAGCCGTAAGGTACGCAACAGAAATAGGAGAATGCTAAACTGAGTGTAAGCTCAAAGCAGCACCTGGCTCGTTAGAGTGGCCTCTTAAGAGTCTCCTGGTTAGCGCCTAAACCAGTGCAATACTTACTTTAAAGAGCACTTCAACCACAGCATTTATTCCATTAGTGAAATACACGCCAGCCCTACCAGCTCAGCCAGGGCATCCAAGGACCAATGCAGTGTGGTGGCAGGAGCACTACACAGTGCAGCAGTGCGTGGAGAATGTTCCCCGCCACAGCTCAAGGAACAAGAGTGCATTGGAAGGAGGGCCACAGAAGCCATCTGGGAGCTTCATGAAGCCAGGGAGACAGGCACGGGACAAGCGGCCTCTCTGCATAAAGATCGTATTTATGACAGCTGGGCTCAACTTTTGGACCTCATCACAGGTTTCTCACATGGCCCACCTGGCGCACAGCCCGCGGAAGGGCTCCCTTCCCACTGCTCCAAGTTTGCAGTGGGAGGGCACAGTGCCATGGAACGGCTTTTTCCTGCCCACCTTTCCCCTCCAGATATCTGCAGTGAATCACACAAAAAGCAAGAGCCACAGTGCTTCTCTTAAGACCAAACCATAAACTTCAGATAAATAGAGAAGCTCTTGAATCCCTCTTGAATCCTTTAAGAAGGTGAACTCGCCACAGCAGCCTGCACACCACCTACCCCCAGGAGGCTGCCCACTCCCTCCAGCACGCAGATCCGCCTGAGCCCGCGTCCTGGCCCCCTTCCTTGGCGAGCTGGCCCTGCAGCCAGGAACACRGCCAGAACTTGCCCCAACACACAGATAAGCATGTGGCACCACCGCAGGCCTCACCTCCAGCAGGGCAGCCGTGCAGCATCCGCTGCAGAGCATGTGTGTGCCGCAGGAACAGCCTCCTCCCCTCCCTCTCCTTGTCATTTCCTCTCTTTGCCCTTTTTTAAAAAAATCTTTTTATCTTTTTCTTTTCCTTTCTCTTTTTCCTTTCTCTTACCTTTTCCTTTTTCTCTTCTTTTTTTAATTTTTCCATTCCTTCCTTTCCTCTTTTCCACCTTTTTATTTTTCCTCTTCAATTCCTTTTCCTTTTCTTTTTTCTCCTTCACTTCTTTTCTCTTTTCTTTCCCTCTTTCTTTCTCCATGTTGATCTATGCTTTTCCAGATTCTTTTTCACTTTTTTCTTAATCTCCTTCTCTTCTCCATTTCTCTCACCCCCTCTCGTTGCTTTTTGCTTTCTCCTATTTCTCKCCATCCTCCTCTTCCTCTCTCGTTCCGCGCCTCCCTCGCAGCACGCGGGGCGCACGCAGCTCCGCGCCTGCAGGAGGGAAGGCGCTTTCCGGAACCTTCCGGGGCCGCCCCCGCTTCGCGCGCGCCGAGGAGCCGTTGGCTGAGGCGAGGCGGCGGTTGGAGCCGTTAGGGAGCTGCCGCCGGGGGCGCTAGGCGGCGCTCTGCGCGCCGCAGGCGGCACCGGGCGCCGGGGGCTCTTCCCAGACACCGAAAACAAACGCGTGGGAGCCGGGAGCAGGCGGCGAAGCCCGCGTGCTGTGGGCGAACAGGGACATGCAGGCTGTATGTACAGAGACACTTCATACGCAGGTAAGTCATCCAAGGGGTCGTAGTATTCTTCTGTAAAGACTGCATGTTTTAACATCCACCTACTGCCCAGTAATGAACTGCGCAGCTGCCGGCATCGCCTGAAGYCCAGCTCCCTTTTCCTGAGTGGGACCTGCTCTCCATCTCAGCCAGACATAGAGCAGGAGAGAGGAATTTTGCCATTTGAAGATGCATTTATGAGGACAACTGCCAGCTTACATAAAAAAGCTTAGAAAGGGGTTCCTTTCATTTTTTCACATACATTTTTGTAAAATAGATGAAACGCAACCAGCTAAACATTAGCTGAATACTAGCTATAACTCTACTGAGCCATGAAATGGCTCTTCCTTCTGGCCATGGAAATCTGCCCCCTTCTCAAAGTACATATTCTGTCGGTCTCAGACACAGGTAAGAAAGAAGCAGATGTGTRGCTGCATGAGCTCCTCTCCCTTGTATTTTTTGGAACAGGTTTGTGACTGCTCCCATCATCCTGTTGAATATGATACAGGAAAAAAGAAAAAAACTTACACTTGGGGAATACAGTCGTGGAATACATGGTGATAAGCCACTGGGATGCCCTCGAGCAATTGCAACTTGGAGCAAAGTGCCCCCCGCCCAGGGCTCTGAAAATCCAGCACTTGCAGCACAGGCTACTGAGCGCCGTCCATCCCAGACCAACGAAGGGAAGGGAAGGGAAGGGAAGGGAAGGGAAGGGAAGGGAAGGGAAGGGAAGGGGAAAGGAAAGGGGAAAGGAGAGAGAGGTCCTTTCTTTTCTCTGGTGTTGCTAATGTTCCATGGTAGATGTTGCTTACTCACTTGTCAGTCTGATCAGCATCATTGCTAATGAAGGATGAAATGTGTTATTTTGGAAACACGCCTCTCACGAACAGTCTCCATCAGAAGGGTTATGATGAAAGGTTATGAATCTTTACAGCAGGTGCTGGTAGTGACATTGTAATTAAAATTATTATTTCCATTTATACTTTACTCAATTATTTTCACACTATCATAACTCTCTTTGACATAGTCCCTCATGACAGAAGTTTTCCATGCTGGGCCTCTGGCTAAAGATTAAAGATTAAAGAATTGTAAAATTCAAATGTAATCTGCTTAACCATTGGTGCCTTCTCCAAAACTTTCTTTGTGGTTTGTTCATTTGCCTTGGGAGATGTTGGCTGATAGGACTTACTTAGATTTTTACAGGATGSCATACTTACAGTTTAGAATTATTAGGGGGAAAACTTTGTAGGAAAAAAATTGGAAAGCATGATAATAAGATAGTTGGAGAATTTAGCCTGTAATAAATAGAACAAAATATATATTAAAAAACTGTTAAAAAAAAAAAAGTCTTTGAGGAGTTAGGAATAATAAGGATGTTAACAGTAAATGCATGTTAACAATAAATGCATTTCAACATGAAATACTGTTTTCATTTATGAAAATTCATATTGCTTCTCCTTGATAAGAGCAATCTTCATGAGCCAGAATTTTGGGTGCTCTAGAAAGGAGGTTGTTAGAATGAGAGTAATTACAATGAATTTCCACTCTTTTCCATAAGAAGCCTTGTATCAGACCTCTAACACAATAGAGCAAATATCTGGAGGGGCTTCAAAGAAGAAGTATGATTCAAAAGGAAACCCCAGTTTGCTTTCCTGTCACATGGATGCTAAGCTTTGCAACATATTTTTTCAAAAAGCTACTTTTATGTTTTGAAAAATAATTAATTGTGCTTTTAAGGTTTTATAAAATAAACAGTTATCAAGCAGTTTTCCGATATATAACTTAATTAAATCAAAATGATTTGTAATCTTACAAAGACACCCATGAATAAAACTAGCTCCATAGCTTTTAAAAAGGTCATTCTTTTTTCCCCTGATTAAAACTCCTAATAAAATTACAGCAGCTATGTTTTTCATCAAGGAAGTAGTTGAATGACTAATTCTTTATAAATATATTCCATGCTAGTTCAATAAATTAGAAACAACAAGAATAACCTAGTTAAAATGAAATTCAGAGGAAACAGGGGGCGGATGGCTATTTACATGAGAAAGCACAGCATAAACGAGGCCCATAAATTATTCAAAGCTAACCAAGAGAATTTAAGGGAGCAAATCTTTTTCGAAATTAAGTGAGAGCTGCTGGCATAATTATTACATTTCTCCCCTCTCTGAACTGACAGGAAAATTGACTTCAAATATCCTAATGAATCTCAGTACTACATCTGCTCACCTTAAAATCACTTTAAAATCAAGTTGGTGACAAGCCCCGCTCTCACCACTGCCAACATTACCCCTCCTGCTGCAGTTCCCACCTTCAAAAGCAGAAAATAGAAGGAACTCTTATGATGAAATCAAGCCAGAGGTCTTTTTTCCTTTGTTTAATGTCGTGGCTGCTATTCTCTCTTTGGCATGAATTAATTAAACCAGAGTTTGGCCACTGTCAARTTATTAATTTGCAGCTTTAAAAGGCTGCTGCCAGTGAGGTAACCCTATGGACTCCTGTCAGAATAGCCRTATCAGGCAAGCGCACTGGGAGAARTGATCTCTGTCCCCCAGCAAGCTGTCACTAAAGCTGTTCCAAAAGCTTCCTTTGTTCATTTTCCTTTCTGTAGTGTCTGCACTGATGAATCACACCTCATGTATGTGTGATCATGAAGTAGTGCTTTGAAAACCCAGAATCTCACCGCACTGTAAGACTACTTTTTACATTCAAAAAGGAGAAATCCATATCCATCCCCCCACTCACTACAGTTCTTGCTTCGTGTGCCTGCACAAACATAGTGACGTAATCCTCATTTTTCCACATATACTGTCAAGGCTTTATTAAATATAATCTAATGACTAAAATTGCAGTTGGGAAAAGGAAGCTGCTCTCCTAATAAAGGGGAGCATCTCCAGAACTGCTGCTGTCTTCCTCTCTGCCCACCCCTTTAACCCCACCTTCACATATTCTTCCACTCTCTACCAAGTCTCAGTTTTCAACTGCTGTTTAGAGCCAAGAAATAATYTCAAAAGGGAAGAACTGTACGTTCTCCAATGTCTGCATCCTGCTTGTGCAGTTTGAATACCTGTTCCATGAGAGGCTCATAATTCAACAGTTACAGAAGTGAAACAAGGGCTAAGAGTGCTTTGCTATACTTAGGCAGCTTGCAAGACAAATCATTTAATCCAGTACAAAACCCAGCTCTTATATTTTGAGCACGATAACGTATTCCATCCAYGCTTTTCCCAAGCCTTTTTTTTTCTGACCTTCAGAAACAAAGGCAGGAAAATGGTTCTGCTTTTCTACCATTGCTACATCAAAAAAGTCTGTACAYAGAAGAAGGAAGAGACACAGAGCTGTGAACAGGACAAGTTGTTTCATAAATGCATAGTGCCTGCACTAAAATAGCTAGGATTGTTCTGTGGCAATTATAAATATGCATTTTCAGATGAACATCCCTTTAACATTGACTGTAAAACAGGCAACTTGGCAAGACACCGCTTAGGACACCAGGCTTCATACAAGCCTATGCAGATGGTAAGAGGCATTTCCATCTGACAAATACTATTCTAAGTCTTCAAAGTGGGCAGAAGTCACAGACTGGAGCCCATTTTTGCTAAATTTGGCAATAAGCAGGCACAGATGACTTTGAGGGGCCTAGTAAGTTTTCCCATCCCTTCTACAAGCATTCCTTCAGCACACGTTTCTTTTACAGACTCAACGAAATTCTGGGTGCAGAAGCAATGACTATTTCAGTCACCCCTGTGGTTCTTCTAAGTTCATCATTTGTACTGTCTAACTTAAGAGGAAAAAGACAAAGCACAAATGATTTCAATTTCACCTTAAAGTCAGTAGAAAGGCACAGTCTTTCCAAGTGACAGCGATCTTCAATCTTTTATTTGAAAATGTTTTTTTTCTTAGACAGAAAAATACCAAAAATAAAGCCTTGTAGTCTTTTCCATTTTAACAAAAAGACTGGCAACCAAAAATGATGTGTTGGATTTTCAATATATTGGAAAAAATATTGCACACTCAATCCTGATKTATTTATTCTGTCACTCTGAATACATCAGGACTTTTTAAATTATTTGCTATGAGTTAACATTTTAAATACAATTCTTTCTTTGTTCTGTGTATTAGTGATTCTGGGAATTCAAGTATTTCATCATTCCAATGAGCATGGAAGTCTAAAGAGATACTCCTTCAGCAGAGATGCCGAGTCAAGGAAAATTTACAAATATCAGCTAGAGTGATGAGATCCACAGAAGAGCCATTTACACAGTGTTATGAAACAAAGTCAGTTTTGTGGTTTTCTAAAGACTTTCTAGAATTACCCTCATAGAAAGAATGAAAATACATCYATGAAGAAACACTGACATCCTGTGTCACAACATGCAATGGTGTTCAAAAAGTTCAAATCTTCTCMCAAGCTACTCATTCTGATTATACAGTAGCTTGCTGCCACTATCTCTGATTTTCTGCATATTGGCATAAGCACAAAGAACTTGATCCATTTGGAGTCATGTGCATAAACTTGGAACCACATTCAGTCTAAGATTTCCATGCTATCTTGAATGCACTGAGAACCATCAGCACCTAGAGGGGTTAGGCCCTGATTTTTCCTGTAAAATACCATAAATTACTCCAGAACATATATAAAGGCAATAGTAGTAAACACAGACTGGTTTTCCATGGTGGCCTTGTAATGCTCTTAATGCTTTTCTACCTGGATGSATTAGTCCTTGTGGTGACTGCCCCATTTCTTAGAGCACTTCCCGTGTAGCTTACAAGTTTAGAAGACAGAAGTTGCAATTTGGTGCAAAAATAAGTTTGAAAGAAGGGATCTGTCTGAGCAGAAGGATATGAATGCTGGCCCTGCCACTTCCAAAAAACTTCATCTTTTGAAGTTWTATCCGTGCCTTTTATTGCTACTCCTACAGTTTCTTCTTCAGACTGTAAAAAATGAGGAACAGATTCTGCCTTCTCTCTCTCCTTTTCTTTTCTACACTCCAAAGGTTTTCCTAATTCTGACCCACTTGAGTGTGTAAGGTTTCTGTTTGGCTGGTTGTGTTCTCACCGTACTTTCCAGAGTAACTGAAGGACTGCTCCAAAGAGAGAGAATTCTCTCCCAGGCCTTGGCAGGGTCTCATCACCTTAACAGAAAGCACACAGTGAGCTATATTGCTATATTGCAACACATATTCCAACAGCAACAGGAAAAGTGAAAAAGATTTATATGCACCATTGTCACATTAAAGTATGAAAACATAAATCACCAGAAGCTTTAACAGTGCTTGGAATGTGTCAGGAAGGCTTTAAATCTAAGCTCCTGTGGATCACCTGGTTCTTCACAGCATGTGGTCCATCATTTATCTATAAGAACTTTGACTGACAATTTGGTGAGCTAACGGAGGATTTTTTTCTGCTGAAAATCAACAGTGTGTCTATACAGCAGTCACTGTTTTTTAAGAGGACTGAAATTCCACCCCCTAAAATGTAGAATTCATGTCACAAATACTGAAAATATTAACTGATTCCTGTCCAGATTTCTAAGCAGTCGTAGCCAACTACAGGTGTGCTTGGCAATCAACATTTTCTGCTTCAAAAATGAGTACTGGTAAAATACAAAGCTGACCTCTCTGGGCATCCACATGAATGAATTTTTCATCCCTAGACATTCAAGACASTACTTCCCAAGATACTGAGCACCTGGACCTAAGGTGGTCCTGCTCGGGATAGGACAATTGAACAGGTGTCTTTCAGAGGCTCATCCCAAATTACATAACTTGGTTCTTTTAGTCCATATAAAAGTCTAAGTCAGGAAGTCCATCAGAAGCATCACTTTACCCCTTTCCCCATTTTCTCCTAAATCCCATAGATTTACTATTTGGTAGCTGGGCAAGTGCACACAGCTACATGTAACACAAATAGACACAACTTTCCTTGTAGTTAAAAAAAAAAAAAAAATTAGAGATAGAAATCAAAGCCAAAGGGAACAAATATTGTTAGCATGGGAAGAAAACCTCATTTAAATGCTTTAATTTCTGATCGGTTRCAGTACATTGCACAGCCACCGAACCAATCATTCAGCTATTATGGAAAGCCAAATAAAATCAAGTACCATACATACATGAACAAAGCAACATGGGCACTGTCAGAAAAAAAATGTGACAGTCATAATACGTTCCCTTACTTCCGACTACTGTAGTAAATACCGATACGTAGYAGCTGGATTGTACACCACACAACTTTGCCAGCCAAGGAGGTTTTTTTTGGCTCACTCTCAGTTTTAGGGTGGCAAAGGAGCCCACCCAACCTCCTTCAGCCACTCCTGAGCCTGTATTTAAAATACTCAAAAATCTGGCCCCCTCCTCTCCAAAATAGGGCTTTTACATCAGGCTTTCAAACCTTCACAGGAAATCAAGAACAATATATACATTCCTCCTTTATAATGATGACTGAAAACCAAGATGAATTGTCAGTCAAAACAATGTACATGCCCACAGGCACAATGAAGGGCAGAGTATGGGCTCAAGAGACTATTTTGAAGTTGGGTTCTAGTATAAGAAAAGGCAGATATAAGAGATTAGAACAGAACAGGAATTGAGATTGATAGTCCTGGAGCATTTCCTACATCTCTAGTCCTTTGTTTGCTGTCATTTCTAACAAAGATGCATCTGAAGCTGCAGTTTGCTATTTTCAAGTTTAAAGCACATACATAAATTTCAATACCAGAGCATATTATGTAGCCAAACCTGACCTTGTGTGTCAGATCCAGTCACGCAAACACTGATTTATTAGGACATTCTCACACACATAATTTGAGGGGTTTTTTTAACAGAACATTATTATGACATTCAAACAATTTTTCTATATAACATTTTATCCAAATACTCCAAATACTCCATACTGCTGTTTACCTCACTGCCTGTGGGTTTTTTTTTTTTTTTGCTACTTTTTAATTTGTGGGTGATATTTACAGAGTGATCCAATTTTCTTTTATGAAGAAAATTTGGGGCTACTGCTTTTTAAAAAAATATTAGACTCCTGGCCGTGACTCAAACTGAAGTTATGCACCTCTTCTTAAATAGGCACCATTTCCAGACAATTTCAAATGCTTGTAATAGTGTGAAATACGTAACTCACCCTAACACATGGACAAAATGTTTAAGTATTGAATCTTCTAATGTCACCACTATTTTTGCAGTACTGTTGGTGTTTTTAAAAATRCCATTTTTTTTTATACAAACTTTTTGGTTTTGCTATATCAACTATACTGTCGTGGTAGAAAAGGAGTATTTATCTTTTGATGGAACAGACTGGCCTACGAGTTATAAACAGGTACTGCTATGTTTGGTCATTCAYATCTCATTTATGTCATTACCATTTTCTCAACTGCTCACAGCAAACACTGTTGCATCCTAGTTTAAGATGCTAAGGTGACCAGTCATCTTCCTGTGGAGATACTAAAGCAAGGTCCTAACTATTAGACCTCAAAACATTGCCAATCTGCAGGTCCACTGCATGTYCTGAACATATCTCAACTCCATATCAGGACAACACTAGTCCCCCTTCAGCTTAAACTACCAGCATATCAACATATTCAGTTTTGTTAAGCAAACCAGTAAATATTAGTATTTAGTAAAATTAATTACTAAATTACTAACACTATTTACTGTTTAAAAGGTACAAACCTGATAACATGTTTCTATTTTATGCTTTTATGTCTTATTTTGAAAGGGGAAAAAAAAGTATTAATTGGAGAGAGATTARAATTCTGGTAAAGTCAGAAGTGGATCTCTAAGCTAGTTTACCTACACAGCATCTAATGGCTAATCAGGAGTTAAACAGGCTAAAGCAAAAACAGGTTATTTAAGTAATGTCCACTGGCAAATACACTGGTTTAAAAACTTGAGAGGATTCTCAAAATAAATTGCTTTACACTTGGGAAGCAAGGCCAAGGGGACTCTCCTTATGCAGATCTAACCTCACACTCAGGATGTGCTCCAAAGCAAGTATTTGTTGCCTAGGCTTTGTAGTGCCCGTCCTCCTTCCCCTAACTTTTTTTTTCTGTTTTAAAATAAGCAAATTCCAAAGAAAGAAAAAAAAAAGTTGTAGATGTTGAGTCAAACTGTGGGATTCTTGCTTTTATTTTTCTTCTCATTCTTTCTCAGCACTCTGATGACAAACCTAGAGATGAAGAGATAAAAAATCCATAGAATTATCCATGCTTGAGGGATTTTCTGAGATRTATTTAATAGGTCCCAGTTCAGATAACTGAAGACTTAATGGAAAAATTTGCAATATAATAACATCAAGCAATACACTTGCTACTTGCTACTACTTTATCAAAAATACCAGTAATACAATCTTATTGAGAACTTAAGAACTTATTGAATGTAATGTATAAAATTCAGTTGCCTRTGCAGTGGCAGAGATGAGACAGTTTTGCATTTAAAAAGCTTGTGTGAGTGATAATTACTCCGCTTTACAAAAGTTACAARCCAAGGCACAAAAAAGGAGGTCACTGAAAAATCTACCTAAGGCAAAAGCAGTGCTGAGAYAGTATCTCATACCTCTTACATTCCTCTCCAGGGCTTTTATAGATGCCCAAGCATCAATGAGGAGGTGTTGTTCCTTTGCTGTGGTTACGCAGAATGTTTTTGAGAGAAGTGCATATAAAAGACCTATCTGACACGTGCTACACTATAAAAGCCATTTCACTATTGCATGTTTTGTCTTATGTTTGAGAGGAAGTCCTGCTCCACATCCACAGACATATCTCACCATCTCCCCTGTCCCCACATCCTTCCTCTATCCTGTTCTGCTATTGACAGCTGAAACACTTGCAAAATCTGGCTTGGCAGACACACTGTGCCGTGCAAAACAATATCCTCCTTCTGTTTGCTTGCCCCCTCTCATTCTTGCAMTGGGTTGCACTCTCTAGGCCACTTGAAAATTTGGTACCAAACTGTAGATTTATACCAAAGACAATCATCTATCAACCAAGAGAATACAAAGGCAAAATTGCAGAACTACAKGTTAGGCTTAAATGCAATTAATTTTTCAAACTGTCACTTAGGTTTAAGGGCAGAACTGAAGGCAAAAGTCTGACATTTTGCACAGTTTAATGCAACTACTTCTTGTACTTAAAACAGGTAGCTTTCCAGAGACATAATGTCTTTATTAGAACATCATTCTAGCATTYTGATTTGCAAGCAATGCAGAATTCACTCTTGGGGGTGACAAATCTTAATACTTTGTCCTTTAGTCAGTGTTTAAAGACTTTCCACAGAAGACTTTCCATCAGTTTTAGTGGATATTCAAGGAAACTATTGAAAACACTCTTATGAATTAATATCTAGCAAAGGCTCCGTGAGAAGTCAGTAACACTCAGTACCAGATATTCTGGTGCCTGAAGAGCTTAGTCTTTCAAACCTWAAGGTGTTTAATTACTCTAAGAAAATACAAAGAAAATAAAGCCCCCAGATCTTAACACAAAGCTTTTATATAACATGAATAATATTTTTCCATTATTTTCGGTGTTAAGAGAATTTAACTCATAAATCACAAATAGTGTTCTGTTTCTCAGTAGCAGAGTTTCTGTAGAGAGGTTCCTGTTTCCATTCTCAGATGCTGTCAACTTTACATTGCTGGAAATGTTCCCTGAAGCCAGAAAAAACAAGAGATGGAAATAATCCAACCTCCAYTTTTAACTTTAGAGGGACAAATGAGAGTCAAAGGAATCCTAGTTTCTACAAGAAAAGACCTGTATAAGAATATTAATTATTACTGTCCAGAGTTACTTGTTACACATTGTTCTGTCAGATTCTGATTTAACCAGTACCTGTTACATCCTAGGGTTAAAAGAATGGCTGTGGAAATTAAGAGGRACTTGGTTTTAGAGAAATAGAAAAAATAATTAAAAAAAAGAGATGCACAGATGTACAGGCAGATATTTATCTATTTGGCTGTAATGTCATTACTTGAGGGCTTTAGAACACTAGAGCTCCATGGGAGAGAAACCTCATCACAGGGTCAAGAATAAAATCCCTCTCCCTTTATTGCTTCCCTGATAAGTCTGGTCAGGCACAAGGAACCAAATGATATGAAAGCGCCTCTCATCACAGTCTAGCAGCTGCATTCATCCAATGCACACAGTGAATTCAGCTGTGAATACTTTTCCTGAGCCTAGCAGTTAATAGAGAGCATTTATCAACAATATATAGATTTTTTTTTTCCAATGCATGACCATGAAAGTGTGATAGCAAAGAAATTAAATTCAATGAATGATACCTCATTCAGGTCAGCAGCAAAAACCATACCAGCTTCAGTAACCCTTGACATTTCTAGGAGATGAAATTGCAGGAAGCAAAGTGTTCTTAACAAGACAATAAKTATTTGTGCTTCAGAATGCCTGTCTAATCTGAGCATTTATAAAACCTCCTTTAATTCTGTCACAACTCAAAAGATAAAAATCTAGATCTAATAATGCTTTTAATTAGTTCTTTTCACAGGTTTGATGGCATAAGGCTTGGATAGTAATTAGAATAAAGCTTTCATCTACCCCAGTAGCATTAGCACTTTCTGGAATCTTTAAAACAAAATATCACAACTGCATTATGCTCCAAATTAGAAGTTTCAGAGAGAAGTTCAAATTGTACTATAACAGGCCAATATTAGCAGTGAAGTGCCAAGTGGATAGGGCAGTCTGCAGAACCTGTATTCCAAGACAATAACCATTACACATCCAGTTCACTGAATAACTAGCTGTTGCTTTGGATTTCTAAAGAAATGGTTCCTTACCTCCACCTTTACTTAAGAACGGATCTGTGTTCCTACTGTGGTCTGTTTTGATGACCAGACCACCAMTGATGCTTTTCCCACTCCTACTTGGTTGTCTCCAGAACAGTTAAAATGCATAGCAAATGAATAAATGTGAATAAATTCCTCTCTGGAAGAGAAGCAACTTTAAAAAAATCTACTTTCCATTCAACTGAAAACCAAAAAAAATGTTCCCCCTYTTCTGCCTTTCCCTGCTGCCTAAATTTGACTGTGCTTTTGTGTTTGCAGTTTAGTAATGCTGAAAAAAAAATGGAAGGGGGGAGGTTTTTTCCCTCTTCTTTGGGAACTAGCTTAGATACAATTTATAAGCTGAGAGCACRGAAAGGACAATCTGCTATTTTCCAGTTCTACCCTCAGTATTACTAACCATTTCCAAGTGAAACTGCATAAAATGACTTGTGACACTAATAGAAACATTTAAATTCCTATCAATATTTTTCTATATGTAAGGAGTTAGTTTGCAGCCATGCTGTGGAGAAGTAAAGAATGTTGTCAAGAAATGTTCTTCAAATTCATAATGGAATTCTTATTTCCCCTACTGTTTCTTTTTCATAATAGATCCCTGTATTCTGTAATAGGTTGTATCTGTGTTTTTTCATTAGCATTTAGTATCTCTGTGAAAACAGCCAACCATATTTCGCAGGGAATATACAGTGAAATAATGGAGTCTATGGCATATTTATAACATAATAGCATTTGTAAATGCAAATACAAAAAAAAAAGAAGGAAATTACAGGCGGCCTTCCTATGTACCATTATTGTTCTTTCTTCTACTTTTATTATGAAGAATGTACAGAATAATCCAGGGGGTATCTCAGTACAACCCTTCCATGTTTGCAAACTTTGCAATACAGCCCTGGCCATGTTTCAAGATTGTGCAAGCCAAGGTTTAAGATATGTRTTGATTCATCACAAGAAATGGATCTCTGGTTTATCTAGTAGGACGACAAAAATCCGTGGATATGCCTAATGAGTCACATGTATTTTAACATCTGAGAGCAATTATCAGATGGCAAAGGAAGGAGGACAAAACTCCTTTCAGGAAACACCCTTTAGCAAAAATTACAGCAATGCATATTTTAAAGCAAATTACAGACAGTGGACTTGAGACAATCTACAAAAATGCTCTGAGTTATAAATTTGGAAAATTAAATTCCAGGAAGCATTTATTCAGAGAGAGTGCTTATTTTTCAGTGTATGTTAAAGGTTTCCTAATTTTCTTGAACTGAAGCTTAATTTAATATAGTTTTCTGTACCAGGCCCATAGATTGTAATGAACTCTTTAACTAAAAATCTCCTAATATAGGACCAAAGATCAGAATTAGTTATTGTTAGTATTCAGAAAACATATTGTTTTCCCCAAAGTTAAAAATGTAAGTATAATGAAACAATAACTGCATTATCTACATAAAACCTACACAGACATAAATACCAACAGAAGTTGCTTTGAAAGTTGGATAGGTTGGTGCAAAATAAGGCTGAGAGAACAGAGAAAACACTCAACATATGGCTAGTTAGGGAAGTAATCCAACCATGATGTATAAAAAAAAAATGGATTATTTGACAAGAGAARAAAACAGTCTTTTAAAAAAAATAACTAGAGATATAGAATTGGAACCATTTGACACTATTTCCTGTCTAGATTTCTCAGATGTGTCAGAAGTCAAAGTCATTCAGATGACCAAGGAATCAAACCATCCAAATGCCTTATTAGTGCTGTGCATTTTTCTTCGATTCTGTGGAAGCAAGTTACTTATGACTAGCTAGCAGAAGCCTGTTTGCAATATGCTTACTTTTTTATTAATCTCTAACAATTGCCTGAAAGAGTTCATCCTACTGCTTATATGGACAGGCATTTTTAAGGCACTTTGAACATGACCTGATTAACAAAGTGTAGACCTGTCTATTCACCATRMGCTTTAAAAAAGAAGAAAACACATAGATCTTCCCATCTATGTTTATATCTAGCTTTCACCAGCAGAACATATTATGCAATTTACCATGCTTCATGGTACTTGAATACCCTCTGTTAATGCCCTTTAAGCTGAGCTTAAGATTAATTATATTATAAACATTAAAAAGTATTATAGGTCACCAATTTTTTAAAACCTATGAACTAATCCAATGGTCTCTTCTGTGACTGGGTAGATAACTGAGGATTTCATTCATTCTAGCACTCAAGCATGACATTAAAACACTTTGGCAAAACAAAAGATTATTAGCTTAAGTATCAATTTTCTATCCATTTGTTCTATAAAGCACTGAATTTAACACAATGAGCTACGCAGACTCAACAGCACCCAGGTGTCTACAAAAGTCTAAGTAGCTGTAATGCTTTGCTTATGATATTTAAGAGCAAAAAGTCACCTCCACAAAAGATCAGATGGCATTAATAACAGATAGCCTTCTCTTCATAATCAGAAATAGGGCTTTTTAAGGTAGACCTGAAACACTCATTTGAAAATGCAGAAATTTCATAAAAAATGGAGTGGTATAAAAAACATATGCTATACTGAAGACAATATAAAAACTGTGTCATAGTACACRCATATGTATATATAAAATTTGCTCAAAAAAAAACCCCAAAAAAAATCACCTTCAGTCTGATCCTTTCTTAGAAGCCTTTCTGGATATCTTTCACTTTGCTAACAACCACACAGTGTCAGTCATACGAAGAATAGGTGAAGAAATTCCCCTTCCTTACTGAGCATCCTATATAACAAAGTCTGCACAGAAGTGTGTGTAACTCACTGACAATAACAAAAACTACAATAATWAAAAAAAGGAATGTGGTTATTTCACCCAATAAATTGCCATCAGCTTGGAAAAGGCTTTGTTAAGGTCTCTGCAGCCCTTGCAGCCCCTTGCTGAGAGGCTCCCTGGGTAACCAACAGCAGAGCTGCAAGCACATCATCTACTGGGACTTCTTGACTTGGATCTTCCTGTTGAGCTTATAAAATATTCTCTTAATTAAGAATTAATATAATTTTAATTTTTAATTTTAGAATTAATTCTACCTCTAACTGAACACAGGCAGAAACAAATTGAGGGACTAATTCAGTAACCTGTCCTCTGTTTGCTGAGAATRCTGCCAAATTCCAGTTTTTGACATTCTACCACTATCTGCAAGAAACACTAATGATCAAACCATTCACATTTAAGTATTGCAGGCTGAAACATGACTCAGCACAAAAAGCAAGCTCCCAAAGTAAGAAAGGTACAGCTAAGAGACATATGGTTTAAAACTAGGCAATAAATACCATCTGTGTTCATAATATCAACAAARCCTTACATGACTCCTGCTGTTGTCTTGTGTTAATACTAAGAGATAGTTTATGAAATTATATGCAATTGCAGTAAGTAAAATTATCTTTTGGATATAACTGTCATCACAGGCCTAATTCCTCAGATGATGCATGCATTATTTGCGCAYAGTACTCCCACGTTTTACACTTTGCACAAGCATGTTATCTATAATAGACTTCCAAACTAAATTCATTCATAGYTGCAGTATTTTTTCCCAGTGCTGTGAACACCTACCTGTTGTTGCTTCTTCCCTATTATCTGTTCAGAATTGCAGCTCTTCATACACTCTTTGCCGTTGTCAGGGAACCAAGTAACAACAGTTAGAAAATTAGTTCTATGCACTCTATAGAGACAAACAAATTTCAGAAAGTTTATTATAGTAGTTGTTATTGGCTGTTTTGGGGGTTTTTTCCTATGTTAAGACATAGAGGCAATGTACATCCTGCCAYCATATTGCACCATATATGTAGTAAACTACTCTCCTTTTTCATTCTTCATTTACCTGCATGCACAAAAAAGCACAGAAAATGGCATGTTTCTGAACAGGGCTCACAAGCATATTTTGCYCACAGTCATTTTCAGTGATCAAACGGTTGGTTGCTTCTTTGCAAAGAGTTGATTTAAGAAGGCCCTCCAAATTGTCAGCAGGTAACTGTTAAACTGGGATGGGGTGAAACTGAGTGCTGTCTTTTTGCAAGTGTTCACATAGGTCTGGGTTACTTCAGTGTTGCTACTCCACAGAGAAATCTGTGGTTCAATTAAATATGGTTAAGCGATTGCTTAAGGAATGCCAGAAAACAAAGCCATAAACAAATAAATGTTTAAAAGTGGAAACCATTATCCAACTCTAAACAAATTGCTTTTTCAGCAGCAACAGCATCCCAGTATAACTGATTGTAAACAGCTGCAACATCTTCATACTCTAAGAGCAGAACAGAATGGTGGTTGGACCACCATGTACATGTTAGCTTGATTTCCAAAAAAAAAAATCATTGCTACTCATGCAGGGAATTCTCATCAGGCACTCGCATAGTAACTTTTGAGTCATTTACAACAAAACGTGAAGAGTGGGAAGAAAGATCTCAAAAATACCAATTTGCTTCATGAAAATAGGCAAGTAGTAGARCAGAAAAATGACTTGAGTTCTCACAATAAACAATAAGGCTTCAGCATATACTTGTGCTTTACTGGATGCCAAAGAATCCACACCAAAGAACAGATGTTCTTTATGTCTCTGTCACAGGGAAAAAAGAAAAAGAAAGCATAACTGGAATTTTATTATAATTGATATGAAAAAATCAACTGAGAGAAAAACACCCATAGGAAAACAGATTTTTATTATTTCTGCTACTTAGTGAATTATCTGTTTTTAAATAATACAAGATACTACCCATTCCTCAGCAAAGCAAAGAGTTTGCCCTAACCTTACAAATGTAAAATAGCTGGGGTAAAATGAGTACAATAACTTTAAAAACACTAAATGCGTATCAAAAAATGAGGATATTCAACTCAAAATAAAATAAAGATTCCAAAATAAAAAYCATTTGCAACATGTATGAAATTTAAAGTATTGACTAGTTTCTGAGGTATAGGGGAAGAGTAAACATACAGCACTCAGAAACCATGTGGTTTTACAGAAATAAATGCACCTGCCCTAATAATTACTTGCAGAGTTAAACTGTAGTGTTAACAGGAACTGTTCTTGCCTCTGAGCAGAGCAGTCAGGCCATAGAGCAAGGTCCCAAAACCATACCTAGTCCCACACTAGGCTGCTGGACAGAGCCCACTGCCTTGCCTGGGCACCATCCACTCCACAGCATGGACAAAGACTGCAAGGTAGATGTTAAAGCAGTTTTCCAGGGCAGCACAAACACAGTGTTAGTGTTAAGCAGCCTTAAATTTTTCAAAGATTATTTTCTTCAGAAAAAAGAAATGTTCAGCAGAATATGCTAACAGCATTCACAACTCTGGGAAAACTCTCTTCTACCCAACAGCCTATTTGAGTATTTTTAATCTGTGAGCGCACAGTAAGCATACCAAATGTTGATTACCTGGAGGTCTGGCAAGACAGCCTTAAAAAAAAATTCCCTGGCTATCAGTGTGTTTTCTCACGGATACTGAAGGCCCCTGAGTACAAACCAAGGCTTACTGTCACATACGATAAGTGCCAGGCTACACTTTTCTCCMAAGTCCCTGAAAAGTTTTGCTTAGACACTACAGAGGAGGCATTGCTTAACTTAGGTCAYGCCCTAAAAGGTGGTGAGGTGGGTAGAAAGGGAGGATTTCCAGCTATCATAGCTGCAGGAAAAAAAATGAGGAAGTGTAACTCAGGTTCTCGGAATTGAAATCAAAGAGCAAAAGAAAATTAGAAAGCTCCTCTTAYGTCTCCAAATGCTTAAACATTCAAGGTGTACAATGCTGATCAGACACTCACAGCAGGTTGCAGCCACGAACYGTGTTCTTTTCCTCAGCCCTTTTTGCAGTTCCTTGAGCTGGGCTATTAACCAGCAACTCTATTCACACCATCACAATGCCATTTTAAAACTAAGCACAGCGTGACAACCTTCCAAARTCTTTCCAAAGAAGCAGAAAATGTCTTTCAGCACTTAAATAGCAACATGTTCCCTGAAGACCCACACAGAATGGAAGGAAGAAATATAGTTTGTGAAGAGAAAAAAATAGAGAAGAGAAGCAAAGAAGGTGCTCAATATGAAAGATCGGGACGTGGCCAGCAGAGATTCCAATGACCAGCTGAAAATGGAAAAAAACTGTGGCAATCATTTTTGAAGGAGTGATAAAAAGCAGAAAATAAACATTGGCATTCAGTACTACATTTCACTATTACTAAACAGATGGCCTAACCACAGAGATTCRAGAAATCCTTCTGTGTTTTTCTCAGATATAGATAATAGGAATGACCCTCAAGTGGATGACAAACCCCTGTGGATATGCAATGGAAGCGCTGCAATTTCCTTACAAAAGAGGCAGAGGAAGCATCCACCAAACTGCAACTGTAAAAGCAAACATTTTGACAGTAKTGTCTCAGATCAACATGATCAAATCAAGTACAGCAATCTTTCTGTTATTCTTTCTATGGGTAAACTATGCAATGATTACTTGGGCTTTAGCACTGTCAGCAATTACTTAAACTGTCTTAATACAAAGAAATAAGCAAAATCTGCTGGAGTGTAGAGATGCTGAACTAATTCAGCTTTTCTTTCTAGAGTAATAAACTTTGCAATCACCAACAAAAAACTGAAAACAGTTCTCAGCTTCCCTTCACTGCACTGGCACCCATGTCATTCCTGGGTGAATKACTTTTCTGAGATTTAAGATTGATAYGATCACATAATTCTAATGCTGCTGTTCCTTATTACCAAAACACCACCACATATTTCTGTAATGCATTGTTTCTGCATACACTGTGCTATTTTCCTATAAAACGATAGAACTCAATTTTTAGTTACTTTGCCCTCTGAATATTGAGCATTAATATCCAAAGCTCTGGTGACACAAGATGTAGTGATTTACCAGCAGTGCTGGACTTGTGCTGAAGGACACTGTGCATGTGTATAGGGATGTTACTATGCAGGTAAGCGTGTATGCACACAGGCTTATATTTGTATACTTTCTTTCCATATAAATGCAATGCTGCTTCTCTAGAGAAGTGATTCCAATCTAATTCCTAGATAAATATAAAGTACTATCTTTTCTAAATAACTACACCACTTAACTATTTTGGAGGAATCTATTAGAAAATTTCTATGAATGTTCTATAGCATGAGGAACTGAGGTATAGAGAAAGATTTATATTGTTTGTATTCCCACTGCACTCTTTAAGCATCACATTGTGCAATTGCAGAGAATCCGAAGCCACCTATTCCTTGAGACACAGATCAGCTCCCTGTGCAACAAGTACTGTTGCAGGAACTGTATCCTCCATCACAGCACAGCCTGAATGAGCAGTGTGGAGGGTGGCCGCGAGGGGCCAGCAGCACATGAGAACCCCCAAGGAACAGGGARGTTGAGCAGCATTTGCTTCTACTCCAAAAGCTCCTGGGATAATGAYGATGAAGCTAGGAAGCAATTCTCAAGTTTTTTGTTTTGTTTTGTTTTTTATTGTAATTACCTATGCCAGTCTTTATTTAATACCATCATAAGGTGCAGCATTTAGGATGTATTCATGGCTCAACACAGAGGCCAAAATGACATATAATGCAATCAAAATCCTACCTAAATATTCAATATGTTAATACTATTTAAACTTAAGGTTTTGTACTTAGTGTCTGAGGCTGTCATTCCACATAAATTAAGTAGCAGTTACCTTGTCATACAATGATTTTATACTACATAGCAACTGATAATTAAATCCACAGTCTATTCACTTTGCAGTCAGTCTGCTGTCAGAAACACTCCTGTSACAAGAAAAACATCTATTATGCATCTGTTAAAACCCTTTCTGAACTAAATCCAGAACAGTGAAATTAAAATTCACATTTTTTTAAATGTCAAGGTATCAGAAAAGGTATAATTAAGTGTCAGACCCCTAATGACTAAATCACCTGTATCCCACACTTGAAGTTTCTGAAGTGTAAAGTTTTTCTCTGAAATCACTTGAAGAATACATGGGCTACACTAAGTTAGCAACAGGCAAGCAAGTCCAAAGGACTTTGCTGACACATATAGAAATCAAAACTGCTAGAAATACTTTCTATTATATAAATTAGACCAGCCAAATTTTCCAATAGAGGGATCAAAATATTATATAATAATAAACATAATATTTAGGATATTTGAAAAGGATTTTATAGTAACTAAAGCAGTTGCCAGACACTTAAGARCATAGTTAGATAAATACATGGATATATAAACAAATATTTACTTACCTATCAGGAAATGTAGTTCTTCAAAATGTACTGCTCATAATGATTCCCTTATGACATTCATGAAATCAACACATAATTAGATTTCTTAAAAAAAAAAAAGTTGGAAAAAAGAGTTTCTGTAACTAAGAACATGGAAGTGAAGGCAGCCTCAAGCACCTCTCAGATCATTTCAGTAAAAAAAGCKTGACTGTCAAGACACAGGTGAAAAGTGAGAGGCTAAATCTCAAGTGAAGCATCTCAAAAAAAACAGTTACTGTAAAATTAACATTTTTTCTTCAAAAGAACAGTATCTGCGTGAGACAGTCTTTTACAGGCACCAGAGTAGATAAAGAGAAATCACACTTAAAACATGACTGAAAGGCTATTCTCAGTAAGTCTAAACCTATGAGAATTTGATGGCATTGCTCAAAGAAAAGGCAGAGACCACTTGGCTCAACTAGAGACTTGACCATCAAGCATTCTTCCCATTGTGTTAGATCATATATACTTGCACAGACAATTTAAAATCTATGTGGATGCTTTTAACAAGGGCAATTGCTGACCTTTTAGAACTTGTATGAACACTGCAGTTTTGATTAACTGACAAAATCCTGTTAACAGAGCAGGAGAATGTTTTCATCATATACTAGAAYATCATCACATAACACACCATCGTATACACTATCACAGCAGCACAGCAGGTGCTTTTCCTTGGCTTGGAAAAAAATGAGATGTSAAATAAAGCAGGCAGACCAGAAAAGTCTCTGTCCAGTTTGACAGGAACTTTGAATGACAGTAACAGTGTAGTCATCAAAAAGAGCATTAGAATTGCTTACCAAAAGTGACTAYGTAGGTCCTGATATTTTAAATTAAGCAACAGTTAACATAAAGATTAGCTTAATGAGCTGATTTTATGGCCTACTCCCATCACACGGTCTCAAAGACAGGTGTTTCACCCAGTATTTGTTCTGCAGTGTTAATTCTCTAATCTATAGAAGCCTAAACAGTTTTCACCCTCTCCAGAGCTATAGTAAAAAGTGAAGACTTGGGGCTTCTCAAGATAAGGATATATGCCAGTTATTAGTTCTTGAGTATAAACACCGTATTTTAACAGATTTGTTTCACAGAAAAAGTCTGAGTAGAGAGATGACTGTTGATAGACTGTGGCCAAATTTCTTTCTTTCTCAGTCTGTAATTGCAGAAGKGGAACTGAGCTGCTAGCTACTTCCAACCTTAGAGAAGGTTGGAACCTTCCAATCTTCTGTCTATTTGCAAGGAAAAGATTGTGACTTTTTTTCCTGGTCGAAAACAAAATTCAGCTTTATAACTGTGTAAACTGTCCACAGGTTTCCTGCAGACTGGTGGGTATGAAATATTTAGCTTCCACGCTGCTTATAAGCCTTGTATGTACTTAAAGCTAATTTCATTTAAAATTTGGAAACATTGGACACAATTTTTCTAGACACAAATGTCTGATTAAACAATGTCACAAAGTCATGAAAGGCTTTGATTTTGTGATAGCATTTACCAGTTTAAGTTATGGTCTGAGCTATCAAAAACTCAAAATAATTTCAGTAACTTTGATTAATATTGAGGAAGTTCACCACTCTAAACCTTTTTCTAGTCCAACCCCCCTGCACACGCAGGGTCTCCTAGAGCACGTGGCACAGGGTGGTGTCCAGGTGGGTTTGGAAGATCTCCAGAGAAGGAGACTCCATCACCTCTCTGGGCAGCCTGTGCCAGGGCTCTGTCACCCTCACTGTTAAGAAATTCTTTCTTAAGTTCCTGTGGAACTTTTGATTCTTCAATTTGTGGCCATTTCCTCTAGTCCTATCACTGGCCACCACTGAGAAGAGGCCGGCCCCATCCTCCTCACTCCCTGTCTTGAGATATTTATATACATTGATCAGTTCCCCTCTCAGTCTTCTCTTCTCCAGGCTGAACAGGCAAACTTACTTAAAAGAAATATGAGTTTATGCCAGTAAAAACAAAGAAAAGGCTAGGATTTGTGAAGTCATTTTGGGATTCATTATTACTGCTACTGAAATCCAAAATATATGTGGTATTTGACAGCTTACACAAAAAAAAAAATAGAAAGCCTTAATACTATACTGGAGAAATCTGAATTTATAATTTCAAATGTTCTAGAAAAYAGCTGCCTATTACACCAATAATTCTAGTTGGCACATTTATATAGAGAGAATCAGAAAGCATAAAGACTAAATATTAAAGTATATTTCTGTAAATGTAAAGTTATAAGCCTTGGTCACCATTTCATTCTTCTATCCTTCATGAAGTGTTGATTTCAGCATAAACAATGTCCGTCTTCTGTGAGCCATTATATAAGGTAAAAATATATCTTAAATATCCACAAGTAGATACATCAAATGAATTTCATTTGTCAAGTTTATACATTAGCTTTCAGCCCAATTAATTTAAGATGTATTTTAAATGGTACACATTTTCAGTTAAATGAGCTTACTTTACTGTGCATTGTGGATACTAAGTAGAACATTACTCAGCACTCTATCATTTCAGAMTTCATTCCTAAGGAGAAAAAGAATGCTGGTTTCCTAATATATTCAGCACTAYGTAACACTTACTTGTGACATGTCATAACATGTATATTAATGTAAGAAAACCATAAATTCTTGCTGAAGTTTTGAATAGAATATAGGTRCAGAGAAGAGGCAGAAGGTAGTCCTGGTGTTTTTATTACAATATTAATGAGGTAAACTTTAAAAAAAAAAAAAAAAAACCTAGTTAAACAATCAGAAACCTTTGAAAAGTCACCAGATTAAACTAACCTGACCAGATCTGTACACACAATTCGTACCTACATCTCCATGATACCACAATAGTCATCAAACCATTAACAACAGGGCRGAGTTTTGATATGCAGTTCATTAACTGAGTTCATTAAGATGCCTTCCTTTCAGCTGTATGTATTTRTTTTATGCTAAAATACTTAATTAGGGCATGCTATTTGACACCTACAAAAGCAGTACTTTGGTAAAAAAGCGTAAGTCACCATGAAGAGTTAAAAAATAAAAAATCAGGAACATGTAAGACATACTTTGGCTGASAGAGTTTACTTTCCAGGCCACACTAGGCAGGAGTATAATATTAAYAACATGGTTTGTTAGACAACTGAATTATTGAAGGAACTGGAAAAGGGAACTGGAAAACTGGAAAATCTATGCTATTCTACAACAGCCTGTTCCCCTCCCCAACAACTAGCATTGAACAGCTTAATTTCTTCTTAACATCAGGTTTCTTGGAATATGAATATTTATGCAAAATATTAAAAGATCCCTTTGAATTTCTTCTCTGTCCTGGCAGAAATCAGAAGAGAATCATAAATCATGCATCCTAGCCACCCACTATCAGTGCAACTATAACCTGAGGCTCTACTAGGGCCATAAATAACTGATCACAGTGCTCTAGGGAAGGTGGRTGGCTGTTTTCAGTTATAAGTAGGATATGTGTTCAAAGGACAAATTACAGATAATTATGTATGCATTTATCTGTATTAATTATTCATTAATAATTATTCATTTTTATGTCCCTTGTCAGCTCAGCTGGCAAAGCAGCACTCTTTTGAAAAAAGCCTCATTGTAAGTTAGCTGTCAACCAAGTTACATTACATATTTTAAGCAAGTTTCATTATACATTTGTTTTAAAACCTAAATCAAAGTCTCTTCTACCCTACCAGAATTTCAGCTTTACCTTATAAAATACACAAAGCTGAAGTAAGAATACACTAAGAGTTTACRTACATTTCTGAGACTTAAAAATAAAATGAAACATTAATGTACATGCACATGCATAGTAATAACTAGCCAGCTAAATAATTCACTTATCATGGAAATATATATATATAAAAAGAAAACACTGGCATTTTTAACATTCCAGCAGTTCATGCACAATATAACAGAACAGCCCAGCAAAATCTTGACCAAAGATTTGGACAAGATCAAATTATATATGTTCATGGCCAAAATACACCAGGAAGTTGCTACAAAATATGAGGTACATTTTTACTGTGGATCATTTGACCAGATGGTAACAGCAGTCCATAACAACTGTGGGAACTGGGTTTCTTTTCAGATATCAGTGAAAAAGARCAAGAACAAATGAGGTGGCAGGTACTTAAGTGGCAGATACTTTTAGAAGGTGTTTGCATTTTTTTCCTCATGGAAAGGACAGGCTTTCTTGAAGCTTTCACTACTAGTAATGAGCACAGAAAGAGAAGAACTCCTTCCCAGCTCCAATGCTGCCCGACACTAGCAGTGACAAACAACATCTACAAGCATTTCACTCATCGAGACTCAGGATAACATTGCATGAAAGTGAGTTGGTTTAGCATATCGTGAACCAGTGCATTGCTCCGTCTCGTCTTGCTGAGAGAACATGACAATTTTAAARCAGTCCTCATGCAAGGGCAACATGAATATAAAAATAGATACAATAAAAATAACATAYTAAAAAAATCTAAATTCTCACTTCTTAGCTGAAAACCAAGTCATCCCATAYGGTTGATGAATATCCTTTTTTGAAGAAATGCAGAGAGATGATAAAGTGTTTCATTACTACAGAGCAACAGAAGTGATCTCAAGGAGAATTTAATAAATTCGCAAGTGCTTGCAMTTTTTGTCTACTATATTTAAACAGAAATTGATTTTATTCTCATTTGTAATGACAGATGCTTAAAAATAGCTGTACTTAYGAAATGAAAATTGCTAAGTGCTTTTTCTTTTTTTTCTTCTTAATAAGGAGCTTGTACTTGCACAATAAGTTCTGTTTATCTTCTCTTTTGCCAGATATTTTGAATCCTTTCACATCTGGTGTTTCTCTTAGTTCTCCTCCTCCTCCTCCTTTTTCTTCCAATCCAGGATGTTTCTTGTTTTTGTTGTTTGAAGTCAAGAATCTTTAAAATACACTCTCTACCCCCCAAAAAATAGAGAAAAAAAATCCAGAATAAATTAAGAGAGCCCTGAATTATTTAGATTTTAACCTTCTGAAGACATTTGGGGAAAGGAACAGACTACYAATTCTTTTGAATTCAGTTTGTTCGGCAACCAAATTTCCCTAAAACTACATTTAAGTAACTTCCCCCCAGCCCTTAGAAGCAAAGAAGGCGGAGGAGTACACACAAGTGGAAGCATAGCTGACAACTACCAACGTGAAGGGCAGCATGTATCAGGAAACCTCACTGGCTCTTTGGAGGTCATTTGAACCTCAGTGAATTTCAACTAGTCCGTCAGAAAGGCAGGTATAACTAGTATTTCAGTTTAGCTGGTGGGCTGCACCCATCAATGCCACTGCTGCAACCTGTATGGGAGAAATACTGAGAAGGAGCATCCCAGTACTACCATGGGGAAAAAAAAAAAAAAAAAAAAAAAAGAAGTAAAAACCACAGATCAGAAATCCCCCTGTACTAGCTCACCTCACATCAAATATGTAACAAGGGAAAAAGGGGAGCTAAGGCAATGTGTCATGAAGTCACTATCTATAAAGACTCAAAAAGGTATTAACCAAATTCCTTAGTAGAAAGTGACTTTAGTGAGATTAGCTATATTACTTGAAATAAGGCCTATAAGAAGTGCTATCCAGAAAAAGAGGAGAAACTCTGCTTCCATAGTGGGGCTGAGAAGGGACTGAAATGCAGTCCAGAGAAGACTGGATCCAAGATGCTGCTCTGCCCTAAAATGTAGAGACGTGCCTGCATGAGAGGAAAGGAAATGAGGAGTCACAGGGGCTTTCTGGGATATTAAAAACATACAGAACTAGTACATTGTGACTGCTTGGCCTGCTTGCTAAGGCAGCTACAGTGGGCTTTGTGCTTGCTAAAGGGTCAGGCAGTGCATGTGCTTTTCTGCAAGGGCTCCATAAACCCACAAGGGCTYTCACTGCAAACTTTTACAGAAGAACCACGTTGCTTCTTCTAAAAGAGCAAACAGTTTAACACTGGATAATACATTTCACTTCTGAAGATCGAGTGTGGCAGAACAGAGGTTCTCCTACTAAGCAGCAATGAAGCATGAAACAGTAAGATTTTAATCCCATTTCAGGTGAAAGTGTTGGCGCAATTTTAACCACGAATCTGATAACAAAGCTTTTATAATAAAGACTAAAAAACAAAATTGCTTGTTACTAAAATATATGTATATACCGAGAGTTATTTTGGGTGAAGAGAAAATGTTCAATGCATACACACAACCTGTTAGATGCTAGAGTTTAAAATGTTGAACTCATATTTCATAAAATAAATAAACAGAAGAGCAACAACATTGTATTCCAAGCAGAATAACGTTAAATGTATTTCTCCTACAAGAAGACCACTTGGCGCTCTTTTCGATTACCTTATTACTGGTTAGTTTGCAGAAAGATTATACTGTACATAAAGCAGACTGATCTAATTGCTATTTTAATCTGGAGTATAGCTGCACAGAGAAACTACAGGTAAGAAAATTACGCTTATTTTTCAGTGAAATTCAGTGAAATTTCAGTGAAATTACTTGGAATTCCCTGAGCGCAAGAAAACACAATTGCAAATTACAGATGGTTATAMAAGTTTTTTCTTACTTACTTAGAAAATTATGCCATTATGTCACTAAGGCTATTTGTATCCATGTATCAGTTACAGACATGTCCTCCCCATCATTAGGAGTGCACATTTTAAGATAAGGAGCACAGTTCCAATTACTGTCAAATTAATTCATGATCAAGCTTCACATTTTGTTTCTATCAGTTTTGTACACATTATTTGCCAACAGTTTCCTACAGAGGACAATGTACATAAGAATGAAGTCTTCAAGAAGTAAATGAAATGAAATGGAAAAATAACAAATAGTATAAAAAAAACTTGTCTCGTAACTCTAAGATGCAGAATTGTCAGTGAGCAATACAGTGAGTTTATTAAATCTATTATTGTTTAATGCTCACAAGAGGAGAGCACAGCAGAAGATGGGTTTTGTCCATGCTGTTTTTCCCCAGTGACTGTCTGCAGCTTCTAGRGATGCAGCTGTTGAAATGCTTCCTCAATTTAGCACGCATACCAGTTCTGCAGATGTAACACCATTCTCACAGTGACCTTCATGGTTATGGTTATTGTGAGCAAGAATAAGCTCCAGAGGCCTTTTCTACATTTTTATAAGCCACAGCAGCAACTTCTTGGAGGGGGAAGTTATCATATTTGAAAACGCTGCACAGATTTTTCTGAATTATTTAATTTACATTTGGAATAGAAAACAGCTGAACTGAGAGTAATGAACCAAGCTCATTTTGATAAGATTAGAGATTTAACTGAATCTGCTTAAGACTCCCAAGCACAAAACGGTGTACTGAGCTACATTCCCAAAGCATGGCTGAGGCTTTAGAGCCATGAGCATCTCACGGGAAGGACCCAAAACGTGCCAGGACTGCGTGTACCAAGGGCTTAGAGACAAAGAGCTACAACTTACAAGGATTTCATAGGCTGAGGGTCCAAAACTGCCGTCCTCAAGGACCCGTTCTGTCGCTGTCCTTGGGAAACACTTGAGGTCTTCACACTGGCCACCTCCACGCACAAGAGCAGCAAGCAGCAGTAGCAGGGCTGCCTCAGCCTGGCTGGCACTCCTCGAGCAAGGTGCTGCTCTCAGCTCAGCACAGGCCATTTCCTCGCCCTTGGGCTCCTCACAAATGTGAGTTTCAGGACACTGTGAACATCAGATGAGGCATCTCCACCCACGTTCACATGTGGCAAGAATGAATGACTCCACTGAAATCAACAATTAACACAGATTTGTTTTAAACAAGTAATGCACTTGGATCTAGCAATATTGTACTGTAACAGCCTCCGGCTCTCACTCTGCACAAGCAGGAGGGTTTACCTCTGCATTTCTGCCTGCGGATATCCTGATTTCTATCTCCTGTTRAGAACATTTCAACTATATATACATACATAATATTTGGGAAAGAAATCAGGATTTTTCCATTGGTTTCCTCAGCATATCATTAAAATACGAAGCAAGACAAACAGTTCCTGCTTCCGCTGCCCCTGTGCAGGACAGCCGGCTGCAAGCCGACAGCCAAACGCAGCGCTCCCAGATGGAGACTGCTGCACACCGGGGTGTCAGTGACCCACAGAGCAGTGTACAGGAGTGGGTGCAGCTCTGCTTCACTGTACATTTACTCGGCTGTCAGGACTGTGCTGTGCTGCATGCATCCCTGAGCCAGCTGACCACAGCCAGCTGACCATAAAGCCACCACGGAGGTGGCATCTGCACCAGCAATGACACCACTGGTATGTACTTATCTTGAAGTGAAACATGTTTATGCATAAACTTTGTCTTAGAAATCCTATAATATTCCTAAAGACTCCCACGCTGGCAAACCTYACCATGGACAGGAAGATGGCACAGCATGTGTGCCCTGACCACAGGTCTGTCCAGTGCAGCATCATTTCAGTGTTCACAGCACCAGAGGGGACCTAAGATTTTATAACTTGCTACAGTCTCTTCTGGGATAGTAAAAAGAAATAATAATAATAATGATAATAATTTTGAGAGTTTCTGCCAAGAAGCACTGGCACGTGCAAGCACCGAGTAGAATTTGAGCCCATATGAAGAACTGGTCATATTCCAAAAATGGTACTTTGTGGGGTTTGAGGGTTTTTTTGGTCGTTGTTTTTTAATTTGAAGTCTGAATCCCCAAGCTTGTTGAAATCCACCCAGATACTTTGTGCGGCTGTGGGTGTTTGCTAACTCCAGCCAGATAATACCAGGCCCATCTGTCAGAGTAGTTACATCTTCATCCTAACATTTTAGCACCAGTCTGAAATGCTGAAATGCTGAAACTCTCTTCCCAGAGAGCTGCCATTTCTAAATATATGTATTTTGTGAAGCTGAATCTTCATTTTTCAGATAAGATATTTTATTTGGGCAACTTTAATTTTTGAGTARAAACACAGCCTGAGATCATCTCAATAAAATGTAAATCGGTTAATAATTAAACTCCAAACTATTCWGAAATGATTCTTTGAAGAGATTTAAAAGAAGTCAGCAAAGATCCACTCTTGCCTGTACTTCATTGGAAAGGTGTGCCTTACAGGGGAAAAGGAGAAGGGAGCTTCCTTCAATCTGGGGACTTAAATTCAGCAACAGCTGTTGAAACCAGTGCGTTCATTTCAATAGTGTGTGATCTAAATTGTGAGGCTTCATCAGAAGGTTCTGAAGAAAATTTTGAAAGCAACTTTCACATTGCTAACAGTAACTATATCAAATTTTTCTTTTCCTATTTGGAAGGGAAAAAGTTGGATCCAAACAAGTTGTTTTGATAAACTCCTTTAGTGGAGCAAAACTTACGTAAGGCTATATTTCACTTGGGAAAGACTTTTTTTTTCCTTCCTAAGAAAGTTAAGGCCAATTAATCTGTTATAGGCATGACTGCTAGCAGACAATTTTGCCACTAAGGATTTGTACATCTGCAGGACTTGGAATTATTCTTAAGAAAACTTTTGTTCTGAGTAAAGATGATTTTTTCTTTTTTTCCAAAGTATACTGCCACTACACACAGATATTGGACACAAGAGAGATGAGAGGGAAAAGATGGATCTTTCTAAAATTTACACTTTTCTCTTTGGCTCCACAGTGAGATTTGTGAGCCCACCTGAATCTACAGTAGATTTAATAAACATATGACATAAACGAAAAGTTCCACTTATAGCAACTAAGTTTGATTTATGATACCATCGAACTACCAAATAAGAGCTCTCAACTACTTAACAATAAATGAAGCAGCAGCTATGTAATATTCTACATGGATAACGAGTAGAATTTAGCATCACTATATAAAGAGAAAATCAAATTCAAAATCTAACAGTTTCAAAGTCTATCAGTTCCTCATAAATCATGCATATCCAAGAGTTCAATAACATTTGCACAAAGAARCTAGAAAACATCTCAAAACAAGCAAAATACAACAAGAAAGTATGAATCTATTTCCTATTATCTGCAGGAAACCAAAAACATTTTGATCTCTACATTATCAAGGCTTCCTTATTAAAAATAATAGTATTATTCTGGCTTTTCACAGGGAAAACGTACTTCTTATACATGTTCTTGGCAGTAGCTACTGCTGTCCATGGCTGAATTTCTTACAATTACTGGTTTAAATGCAGGGGCAAAGTTCCTTACCTGCATTATGCCAAACCGATCACCTTTTGATAACCTTGAAGCATGAAAAACATTACCAAGGAAGCTGTATTAAGCCGCTGACCAGACCTACTAACAAAGAGAACAAAAAAATCAAGCACAATGGTATAAATAAAGAACTAGAGGCTCAAAAGTGAAGCCTTCTTTTGAAATCCAGTTTCATTCTAGTCTTTAAAGATTATGATGGTAGAAGGTGTCACAGCTAAATTGGTTCAGAATTTTATGAGCCATATCCTGGTAAACATTAGTAACATGGTACTAAATAGCAATGGAAGTAAATCTCATTTGTAGTATGAAGTCAATTGTACCCTACMGAGCGAGCATTCTTTCTTTTACTGGAGGAGTTAATATATTATACATTATATTTTAGCATAAAATTTAAATATGTAAGARACATGGCTCAGGCCTAGATGTAACAGATGTAACAATCACTTCAATACTGTTTTTGACAATCCTTGTGTTTCAACACTTAGAAAGGCGCTCGACTCTAGACTGTTGATGTAGACTAAGCTCAGGACATTTTATATGAACAGAAAATAATCAGAAATATCTCCAGATACATGCAGCTATATTCTAACAGCTAATATGAAAGTATGACACTCAAGATAGACCAGTTTGTCCAGCAAAATGAATCTACCTTTCCACATAAGTGCAACACTGTCAGCTGGCCAAAGAGTCCTTTCACCACAAGTAAACGTAACATTTCAAGTTTCCTTTAGAGAGAGCAATTTTGGCATCTCAACACTCAATGTGTTTCCAAAATAGGTGGACTAGAAACATTGTTCATACTTTAACTGTGTTCCAATACAGAAACAATATTTTATAACCTCAGCTCATAACAGCCCACCTTGAAATAACCACCACTTGAAATAATGACAAGTGCAAATCACAGGGCCCTTTAAGTTACACCAGTTATGAAATTTTATACTCCAAAGCTGAGACAGTAACACTACAACAGGACTAAAAAGAAAGCAACAAATTATACAGTATTAAATACAGACACTTCAAATCCATAACGTTTTTTAATAAAAGATTATTTCCAAACATCCCGCTCTACAGAAAATATATGTATCCATTTTCACAAAATATACATGCATGTGTGTTGCTGCACATTCTCGACACCCCCCCGCTATCCGATGGAGATGCCCAAGACAGGCCTCCCCCYTCTTTTCTTTTGTTGTAATGCTGTATCTTAAGCCTTAGCATTTAGGCTTATTATTGTATGGGAACTGTTTTCTGATTGGTGGAGCGGACYGACGTGATTGAGGAACATTCGAGATCACCAGAGTGAAGGGCCGAGATTAGAGAGCATTCGCGAATCTCCTCACCCCCTCCCCTTGCTAACACCTGTCCCCATCAATCTCCCACCATCTCCGCCTCCCCACCAATCCACGCCTGGGAATTCTCCCTGTACCAATCCCTTCGTTGCGCGACTGGTGCGCTGGACCAATCATTTYGTTAGCTCTGTTCATGATTGTTATAAATAYTCAGTTCAACAGCAATAAACGTTCTCACCCTGCATGATTCTTGTCTTGCGTATTCCCTCGTCTGTGTGATTGGCGTGTGGGTGCGTGAGTGCGTGTTGGTGGGAACCCCCTTCTGTGGTTTTTCCCTCATCTCCCGKATCCTGCTTGCCCCYGGACTCTTCCCCCRAGTGCTCCCTGGGATCATCGGCAGTGACGTGGAAGTTGAGGCGCTCTCGCMCGGACTCGTGCTTCTGCCTTCGGCTAGCCTTGGGTAAATTTGRGTGGGTTTGATTAGGATTCCGGGTCCTCCTAAAGAGAGCCGCTTCACATGTGTGAATATCTATATAAAAATATGGATATTAGTGTATACATACATATATATATACATGCAGAAATAATTTTCCCCATAAAATATRTCTCCGAGCATCTTACTGATCAGCTTCTTCATTCAAACAGGAACTAGAGTTTTACTTCTTGCAGCAGCAAATGACACTATGAATTTCTTGTCAGTTGTTAATCATTTATASAGCTTTAATTTCATATTTAGAAACTAAAAATCAAAAGTGTGATGGATATGATAATGGCCCTTTTAAGCTTCAGARCAGCAAAAGTGTTTTCTACTCCCAGTTAAAAGTATTTACAACTTTGAAGACCTGAATAAAGCCAATTCAAAGGTCCAGCCACAACTTGCATTTATGCTTGCAGATAAACAACTCTACCGAAAATAATCTTTATCACAAGTTTCAGGGACATATACATACATACATATGTGTGTGTACATATATATATATATACACACACACAACTGAATTATGTTTTAGTTTTATCACACACAACACATGCACGCACAAATTAATTTAAGCATGAAAATGGCACTTACATAATAAACTAGAAAATCAGTTAGAATACATTTCTTTCTAAACTACTCTCATTTATTCMCACCATACTAAAAGGGACCTTGAGAAATTTGGGGCTGGCTCCCAAAACCAGCTGAACTTCTCCATATTTTTGACAGCTGAGTTTCAGAACTTTCAGAAATGATAATTATAAAACTTTACTGAGTAGTTTAGCCCATTGCTTCATTATTTTTGCAGTTAGAACATTTTTCCTAACATGTAGTCTAAACCTTCTTGGTGCAGTTCATGTCAATTACATGTTTTACCAGACACTACCCATACAGAGAATGGTGATCATTTTCTCCACAGCTCCTTTCTTATGTTTGAGAACTTAYCATGTTTTTAACTACTCTGAGCCTACATCTGCTTATTTATTGATTTTTATTATTAAAAAAACAGAAGAAAAAAGCAATCGCAGTTCATTTATTTCTAACTAACAGACCAAAATTCCTAGATCTCTGATTATGCTCACCAGAGGATATCAAGAAGGTTTGAAGAAAAAAATTCTACAACCTACTTGAAACTCAATCACAGTAATTCAGTTAAAACTTAACAGTGCTCRGTAGTTCTGAAAACCTATGGCTACAGCCCTGCTCATTCATACTAGAATGTCAAACATGCCTTCTCTAAGTCAGTTTATTTCTCTAATGAAGTTGTTATTAGCTGGATACATGAGGAAATCTGTCCTTATTTATTACTCAAATCACTAGCACTGTCAACTGAAAAATTTCTTTCATATTTTCAGYGTTTTGTTTTTGCTGTTCTCAAAATTATGGGCTGATTTTAAATAGCTGTTCATTTGTTCCATGCTTTCCTCTTTTGTCACTTCATTCATTTCCTGTTAGACTGGCCAGTCTCTAAAATAAAATTAAATAAACAAATAAAAAATACAAAAGTTGTACCCTATACGGAAGCTGACCTATGTCTGTAGGGCCCAAATATCTTACCTCACAGTAGTCAGTGTTTCATTTCTGAGCCATCTCTCCTCCATTTTTTTCCCAGATGACAGAATGATTATTCTGGCATTGATATAATCTAGCACATTTCCAAGTTCATTGAAATTACCTGTAATCTCTCTGATGAATCTCATGGAAAAAGTGCAGCTGATTATGTGCCCAATCACAGACAAGCAGCTGCGGAAGCCAACCTACCCATTCAGTCTCTGTTCTGGAAAGCACTCCCCGTCATCCTCACTCATTTTCCAGGATGCCCTCCTATTCTTTTCAGTAAATCCACCTAACAAGGGCCAGCTGGTGTCCTTGGGTAAATGGACATATCTTTTGTGGCTTTATCTTTCTTACTAGTTGCTTTAAGACAACTTTGCCTCAAACATGAGCAGGGAAACCAACCTGTCTCTCATCGGGTCTGTTGAAGCACACAGAAAGACAATTCAAGCTCACAGAAAGACAACCAACAAACCAAAACCAAGCAGGCACTTAAGTTTAGTGTGTAACAAACACCCTACCCAGAAAGGCAAAGCAATCATAGGTTGTGAGATCAGGCTGGATCTCCTGTCTGATTATTTCCATATGCATTTCATATTTTCCCTTCTGAGATTCTACACACAGGTGCCAGTTATTATAACTCGGAGTGGAAACAACAGTCTATGAGCCATTAGTCTCAAACGCCATTAGCCTATTCCATCTCTAGAGCTAAGAAAAACACCCATCAGATGGTAAAAACAAGCCACTTGGTTATGGAGCTGCCTTTGAATCAGTCACTACAGGGACAACAAGCTTCAGAATTCCTTTTTTCTTTTTTTTCTTGATGAATCAGAAGTGCTCCAAGAAGGAACTTTTTTTTTTTCACCTTCCTCCCCAGAACACATTGAAGAATCCTCATTCATCAATTGAATTACTTTTGTATAACTTGGCACATTCGGCAAAAAATGATTGCACAACATTTCAAGCCAATAAAAATTTCAAATTACAATCAAACTTTGGTTAATTTAATTATCTAAAGTTCAGAGAAACATATCTAGCCCCTACTTAGGAACATGCAAGATGTACATAACTGAAAGCAGCAAACAAAACTAGATCTGACAGGTATAATTTAAACAATATGCAGATTCAGGTCTACAAAAAGAGTGGCAAAAACTTCGTAATAGTCACTTTTGCTATTCCCCRAAATTCAGAATACAAAGCCTTGAATTGTAACTTACCTACAGCACAGATGGTATGAGAAGTGTCAAAACACGCAACTCACCATCACATTCCTGCAGAGATTGATGACATCGAGTCACATGATTGATCTGCTGCCAGGAGGATGTGGTAAACTCTCTCCCAGGACTTCTGTCCTGGGGCCAATCTGCAGCTCAGTGTTTGCCTCACGGCAAGCAGGTGTTTGGGCAACTTATTAAGTTTTCCTTCAAAAGCCCTCTGGAAAAACAAAAAGGTTAGGCAAAGAAGTGGTAAACACTGTGAAATAAAGGGAAGTTAATTATGCTGGGTGAAAGGCCACAAGTCTTGTTTAAGCACCTGCAAGAGCAGCCACAAATATGCTGACRTTTATAAAACAGCCTCCTGGGAATTTATGAAAGATGTCAAAACTTTAGGCAGGCTGCCTTTCTTTTTCTCCCCTCTGAACCATCTGTGGGTAACGTGGGGAGTGGGATGATGGACAAAGTACAAAACGACACATCGCTAGTCGTCTTCTAGCCTCTTGCAACAAATATGAAAACAAAGATCAAAGACAGACATCTAGGATGGGCTGATTGTTTAGTTTTCTGAAGACCAGCCCAAAGCTAACAGAAGAAAATATTCAGCCTTCTAAACAATCAGTATCAACAAAGCATAAACAATAGCGTGTTTATCTTGTACCTACCACAGAATCATCTTGGGTCCTTTTCCTGTTTAAACCTTTACCCAGCTGGCTGWTCAATTTATTGAAAGCATGTTTTCATTTACTAAGAACAGGAGATTATTCCTAAAGTTCAGAAATTTATTTTGAAGCAAATATGATGGAGAGAACACAGACTGAGACGTGTATGAAGCAAGGCAAATGGAAGAGCAAATATGCACTTGCATAACACATCACACATTCAAAAAAAGAGAGAAAAGAGCTGACTTGCTATTTTTAATAAAACATATGAGAAATGCACACTGATGTAAAGTCTTATCTGTTTTTAATCTTGAAATATGAGGCATCTGCATTGAAAGCTGCCACTTATTAATTAGGCTCCTATAAAATATAAATCCTTTTTTTTTTTGTTTGTTTGTTTGTTTGTTTGTTTTAAGTGTAGAACAGGTATTTCCTGTAATCCCATACAAATCGGCATCTCATATGACCACAGATATTTCTATTCTATCCCCCTAAGGAGCACAATCACAGAATTGGGGTGATCACAGAATCACACCACGGAGCTTGGAAGGGGGGGCTCCTGGAGATTACCTTGTCCAGCCCCAGCTCAAGCGGTGCTCAAGCTCCAACGGGCTGAGCAGAGGGAACGATCCCTTGTCTTGACCTGCGCACACCAGAGATCCTCATGAGGCTCAGGATACCACTTGGCCATTCTCGGGGCACACTGCGTAGCCCACTGGGTTTTCAGCCACACAGCCCAATTCCGTGCAATCTGTAAACCCGCTGAGGATGCACTCCACCACTTAATCCAGATCATTATTAAGATGTACAGGATTAGATCAAGTATTGACCCCTGAGGTACGCAACTAGATAACTGACCCCATAACTAAACTTTGAGCCACTTATCACAACCCTTCGAGCTCCGCTCTTCAGCCAGTTCTCTTCCTCACTGTGCAATCACCTATCTCAAACTTCTTCAGCCTCTCAATGAGGATTTTACAAGAAACAATGTGAAAAACCTGTACAGGGTCAAGGTAGATTCCATCCAGCCAGTGATTCCATCACAGAAGTATATCAGGTTGGCCAAATATGATTTCCATTTGGAAATCCATGCGGCCTATTCCTGATCACTTTCTTGTGCTTCATATGCTTGGAAATGCTATCCAGGATTAGCTCCAGGAAGGTGAGACTGATAGGGTCCCCCTTCTTTCTGAAGGTTAGAGAGACCTTTGCCTTCTTCCAGTCCTCAAGCCTCTCTCCTGATTGCCACAACCTTTCAAAAATCAGTATCAGCGGCCTTGTAAAGACATTGGCTGACTCCTGCAACACTGGGGGGCATATCCCACCAGGACCCTGGGTTTACATACGTCCAGATCACTTAAGTGGTTCCCTAATCTGATCCTCCTGCACCCAAAGAGAGACAGGGAGACTCCTTTTCTCCAGAACCTCTCCTTCGTCTCCATGTCTGGAATTTCCAACAGCTGGTCTTACCAGTAAAAAAGACAGAAAAAAAATGATAGAAAGCAGCATTCACACACATAAATTTCTATACTGCATTCTTTCTAGACACAAAGTCTACAGGGAAAAAATGGTTTCAGTATTTCAATATTCCATGCACAGTCCCAAGTTTTAGTCTTTGTGGATCACGCTTCTCTGCAAATCTTCAAGTGTTCTTGCTAGATGCATCCCAATTTACATCAATAAATTAGGGAAAAAAAAAAAAAAAAAAGAAAAACAAAGCAAACCCCACAGATGCCACAGACATTAAGGCTTAACTGCTATGAAGTATTTCACCAACCTAGGAGCTTAGAACATAAGAGAAAATCTACAACCTTTTCCATCTTGGACCCTTGTTAGAGTGCTGCTTTAATCAGGAATGACGTGGCTCTTTACACATTTGGAACAAACTTTCAGCTAGTAAAAGTCAGTAGCAGAGCAAGAAAGCCTCTGTCCTGCACAGGAGCTGAAATTCTGGCCCACTATTTATCGAGGTGAAGATTTTTAAAGTAAGTGTTCTGTGAACTTTCTGATAATGTTCTGAAATCATTTCATAGAATCACAGAATACTTAAGGTTGGAAGGGACCTCCAGAGGTCATCTAGTCYAACCCCCCTGCACACGCAGGGTCTCCTAGAGCATGTGGCACAGGGTGATGTCCAGGTGGGTTCTGAAGATCTCCAGAGAAGGAGACTCCAYCACCTCTCTGGGCAGCCTGTGCCAGKGCTCTGTCACCCTCACTGKTAAGAARTTYTTYCTYARGTTYCYGTGGAACTTTTGGTGCCTCAATTTGTGGCCGTTTCCTCTAGTTCTGTCACTGGCCACCACTGAGAAGAGGCCAGCCCCATCCTCCTCACTCCCTCTCATGAGGTACTTATACACACTGA
>PTEX01000066.1:3677852-3731551 GCA_003342815.1 Eudromia elegans
GGTGTCAAAAGCCTTGCTGAAATCCACATAGATGACATCCACCGCTCTGCCCTCGTCTATCCAGCCAGTCACTCCATTGTAGAAGGCTATCAGGTTAGTCAAGCATGAYCTCCCCTTGGTGAACCCATGCTGRCTACTCCTGAGCRCCTTCTTCTGCTTCATGTGCCTGGAGACAGCAGCCAGGATGASCTGCTCCATYACYTTYCCAGGGACAGAGGTCAGGCTCACCGGCCTGTAGTTGCCCGGCTCCTCCYTCTTGCCTTTTTTGAAGACCGGGGTGACRTTGGCTTTCCTCCAGTCCTCCGGCACCTCCCCCRTYCTCCAGGACCTTTCCAAGATGATGGAGAGCGGCTCGGCTACGACATCCGCCAGCTCACGCAGCACTCTGGGGTGCATCCCATTGGGGCCCATGGAGATGCTTCCCAACCAGTATCAATCCCTCTTAATCAGAACTATTTACTATACTCAGTGACAATCATCTCGAATACGTAGGGTTTATTACCAGTCTTGTTAAACCAACAAGAAACTATTCTGCTGTCCAAGTGAAGTTAGTTGCATGAAGTTGTACAACTGACCAGCTAAATAAATAAGATCTTTTAACTGATTTTTAATGCAAGAATACAGTTACATCACTCCCTGACACTGTGAAAACTGTAATCTTTCAGACAGTTTTCAATTTTTAGCTTTGACCCAATTTAACATCCTACATTTACCTGCAGCCTAAACACAGCACAACACATACACAAATTGTGCTTTGCCATTATGCAAACAACACTGATGATTTACAGATTAACAATTAGCTGCTTAAAACAGGGGAAAAAAAAAGCATTATTTAATTCAAGTAACAAAACACATTAACCAAAGACTTTTGACATGTCACCAGCTAGGCTGTTTACCAAGGTGAGAAGCTCCATGCCCTGTCTGGTAACCCATGGAAGGCTAGACATGAATGACGTCGGTTTGGGACATGTTTTCTTCCACGAGGGTGCTGGTTTTAGACAGGTCTTGGCCACCCAAGCTTCTAAATCAGTTCACCGCTTCCTCAAGTTGCTCCAATAACACCGGTTTGCAGCAGAGTAAATCATGGAAGTGATCTAGAGCACTAAATTAAATTAAGTACATTTGCAGGGGAAAGGATTTTTTGCTTTTAGTTTTTTAATGGAGGTCACTCCWGTTGTACACAGCAGAGAAACACAAATGCCACCTTGGCATCTCCGACTGGCCTCCAGGCCACGCCGCAGAGCCAGGAAGGGACGGACAGGATAGGGGCAGCTTCTGTTCTTCCCCTCACCACCACCTTCTTTTGATTCTTTTCTTCAGYCGGCAGCCAAAGAAAAGAACATGTTGTAAGATGCCGTGTGAAAACAGGGAGGTTTTAGAAATTGGTTTTAGCCTGAAAAKTGTGTCTTATAGAAGTATTAGAGAAGCAAGGATATTGACGCTAGCTAGTATTCCCATAGAGATTATTGATCATAAGCCTTTTAGAAAAGTGAGTGTTAAGCAACCAGTTAAGAGAAATTGTTGTAGGACATTGTCCTACAATTGCCCCTATTTCTAAGGTGCACRGAATGGGGACTAAGGATCGCCAAWCTATATTTGTMAATATATTGTAAATAGTTCTTTGGGGGGGGGAAGTATTCTGGCAGGAAAGAGGCGGAAGCTTCTAGAAAAAGGGGAGGGGGATTGAGRGCTGGAAGRTCATAAGGAGAAGCTCCAATCCTCCAATCAGGATGTTGCTATCTCAGGGGAGCCAATGGAGGGCCATGRGGTGGCCAACCCATGGCCTATCATTTCTCTCCGTTACTAGACCCTAATGTATAAATTCCCGCCACCCCCCGTATTAAACGGTTGTTGTTTTTCATGCAGCCTGGCATGTGCTTGATTCATTGGGTGCTTGTGATGCGTTTGGTGCGTGTGTGTGGTGTGTGTGCGGTCAGGGTGCCTGCAACAGCTCCGCTTCTCCTCGAAGACCCCCTCYGGACCTCTCCTAATCCCCCTTACCTGTGGTCCTGTGGCCCCCCACGCAGGAGGCCCCTGCAGTGGAGGTCACTGCAGGGATTCGGCTGACGGAGCCGGCTGCGGGCGGCTACAGATACTGACCTTGAGCGCCGGACAGGTGAGCAGCCCTGCAGCAAACCCCACCCCCTGCAAGACATGACACAAGTATCTGGCTAACTACTTGACAAGGACAGAGCTGGAGCTCCAGGTATCAGCATCATTCGAAGAAATAACATACACACAAAACCAGAAGAAAGACCACAGGATTCTTCAAATAATATTATTTTTTAAGAATCAAAATTATTCCATTAAACAAATAATTATAAAATGGGATGGGTATGCAGCTTCTGGAGGAAAGGCATGTTGGAAATTGACTACAACTGTGAAAAAAAAATCAAAYAGAAAAATGCTGTCAAAAAATCTGGTCATTATTTTCGCAGTATTGGAGAACTTTATCTGCATTTCACCTGCTTWAAAAAAAAATCATGACCAACTGGGTACCCCAGAGTAATATAATATAAAACTGCCTCAACATCAGCCTAATTATTAACTGGCAGCCACGTTGGCACTTTCTGTCTGAGACAAAAAATCTAATGTCTCCAAAATAATGATATATCAGTTACAGCCATAAATGCACTGACCAAGATAAAGGGCAAAGTTTATTAATAGTCAGATCTCAGCAAATCTCCCATCACGGTTCTCCATGTTTTCAGGATGTAATCTTTCCAGGTTTAATTAAAATTTTAAATACTCCAGAATTGCAAATACATGTTTGTCATTACCTTTAATGTGGTGCATTATAACAAATAATCTGAGCAAAATTAATTTTGATATTGCTGGTTCAATTGCAAGGATTGTTTTCTATAGGTTAGTATGCAAAGCAAAACCCACTCAGCAGGTGCTCTATCTGATTAAGAGATTTTCATGAATAATTCACTAGGAAAAGCACTTTGACTGAAACAMAATTTGCAATAATGTTTTTCAAGTGAGATCAGTGGAAATCAGAACCTGTCACTGGCAATTTGTTTCAATTTATATTCAAAAGGTCACACCCTTGACACCACAAAAGAAGACAGAAATGCCCTTTTCTTTTACATATTAGTATCACACATTTTGCACTCTTTTTACATTGCCTGTTCTGACACCTAGAGAGTATTTATTTCAGGAGTTAAGGAAAACAGACACTTGATAAATTAACTTTRTTTTTGCCTATTCGAGATCCAAGTAAATCTATTTTCTATATCCACCAACCACSTCCTCTTTCTGTAACAAAAAAGGTAAGAGTACCATAAGGATATAGATCCATGCATTTCCATATTATATTTCAAATATTTAAACAGGCAAGCTACAATACTTGAGGCCACAAAGCAAATAATGACACCAGAAAAGATACTAGCTGCTAAAGCACACACAAAATGGGATAGTCAAGATAATTCAGTGCTTGTATTTGTTAATTACCTGAACACTACTAATTAAGTACCTATAAGCTTTTATGATCTAGAGCTTTAACATGTTATGATTCACAGGCCTAACAACTTTTATTTAGCAAGTGTGTAAGTTAAATAGCTGCTGATATTTTGAAATACCAGAAAGAGATGGTAGAAAGYACATTAGTTATGCATACAGGAACAAAAGGCTCATCAAATCCAGGTTCATATCCTTGCACCACATAAACTAATAAACTGATTAAGCATGACTCTAAGACTAGATGCACTTMCAGCTGCTTCTGTTGAAAAGTCTCCCCTCTGCCAATTTCTGAAACTTTTTTTTTTCTAACTTGCTCTTTTTAAAAAAATTTCTGTGGCCTGTTTACACCTCATCCTTGTGTGTGGAGGATGTCTAAGGACTGTCCCCCCGCTCCCAAACAAAACAGAAGATTTAGACAGTTCCTTGAGCAGCTTAGCAGGCCTCTCTGGGATAGCTGCAGTTTTACTTCCTTCTCRAAAACGATTTACCAGGACTGCATTTTGGCAGGGTCTTGCATCAGGAGTATATGTTTTCCCCTTCTCTTCAATGACACATTCCAGAACCGCATTCATTTTCCCCACACCTCCATCCTCATAGTASCATGAGTCATCTTGTGAGCTGCTAATACACCCAGATAATTCTCCTTCAGTGGTTTCACGGGGAGGGCATTCGGAGTGTACAGCAAAACTGATCTTGTACCTCTAACGACCACATCAATTCTACTCCTCCACTCTTTAYTAGGACATGAATTTACATGAACTTCCTGTTCCTTCTTAGCTAGAGGAACTTAACTCACATGCTTAACTACACATGCTTTTCTTCTGTTAACTGATGCTGTTCCACAACTCAACAAAACTGCGTAAACTACTGAGCACCAGAACAGATACTACCTGTTTGAGACAGCTTTTGAAAAAGGAAGTCCTACCTCAAAAACCTATTTGAGTCAGACCTTCCRCAGGTCCACCTAATGTATCTGCGGAAAACCCTTAGAACTTGACTGGGAGTCCAGAGCTCCTGCACTTGCAATACCCTAGCACCATAGGAGAGATTGAGATCMCAGAAAYTGAAGTATCATCTCAGTGATCTAAGTTATTAAGGCCAGGCAGACTTGAAGCCACATATGTCATTTTCTGTATGTGAAGAGCTAGATTTTGTCCAGACAAGTGGATGTGTTCCCAGTCTTGCACATAGTGGGTAAGACAAACAGGATGGTGAGTAAACTTATCCACTATAACCAGTATCACCATTTTCAGTTAAGAAGTCTCCTGGCAAGGCCTGTCAATGACTGTTTAATATGGTACCCAATCTTGTATCTTCAAACTACCTTAAGCACATTAAGAATAGTTCTTCACAGACATGACTACAAGCCTTTAAGAGACCATAACTATGGAAATCAGTTCCCTTGCATGTTTTCCTAGAAAACCTTCCCATGGTCTTCTGCCTCCAGCAAAAAGTTTCACTCCTGTGTCGGCTTTTCTTCATCTCATCTGAACTTCTCAAGTCTTATGCAGCTTAGGCCAAAAAGACAAGATACGCAATACTTTGGAAAGTGCCATACACAGATCCAAATGCAGTATAAAAATAGCAGGACAAAACACAGTTTCCCTCCCTGCTCTCCACAGATTAGTCTCAGAGGAAAAGAGACAGAGATTAAAGATCTGGGGACTGGCTAGTAGAGCTATTTTTGTGTTGTGGTGCAACTCTGTCATATGAGAAGCAATAAGAGATCAAAGCTATAGCAGCAGCTGCAGTCATATTATATTAATCTCAGACCTCAGAGATATTTGCTCTTGATAGAGCAAAGATCTTCCAAACTCTTTCATAATAGGGATACAAAGCATGAAATATCAATAAAAATCTTTATTAATTCAAAATTTAGAAGACGTTTTGAGAAAATTAGCAGAGAGGCTCATAAGAATTGCAGCAAAACCATTCAAACACTGCTTTCTTATTTTAGACTTGGAAATTCTAATGTGCAATCTGCACATATTGCAGGTTGAAACTATCTACACTGGCAAATATCAGAAGTGTCACAGGTTGTCCTATGAGATTTCTTTCCGATAAAGAGCTGCAAGATTTCATGTATCAGTTACCTACGGTAAACGATTAAAGCAACAGAAATACAGATTGCACACACTTAAGATACTATTACCACAATATAACAAACAAGCTACTTACTGTACAAAATCTTGAAGAAAAAGAAAATAAACCTAATGGTTAAAAATATTCCTCTGTCAACAGAACAGCTACAGCTCCTGCTTGATGAGTACTTTGAAATACAGTGTAAAGGAAAAATGAAGAAATGGTAATATGAAGTGATCTGTCATAAACAAYTAGTTGCTAGTAGGCACAATAATTGTTTTCTACCTGCAATTTTGTAATTTCTCAGTACTTTTGCAGATTTCAAAACACAGCAACCTAAATGCCGTACTATTATCTATACTTTTCTCCACAGATCTGAAAGTTCAAAGGACCTATTGAGAGGTAAAGTCAAGAATATTWATTAAAACAGACTTTCCTTAACTTCTTTCTACAAAACAGTCACAAACATGATTTCCTGAAAAATACTCAGAGATGGGATGTGACCTAAAACACTTCTATGTCTAGATTATAAAGCAACATCCTAATTATTAGGCTGCAAAGTGATCCAATACACCATGAACACCTAAGATAACTTCACAAGGCACTTCCCAGACCTGGGCTTATCAGTTATCCAACCAGATCTGCCCAAGAGTACAAACACACTTAACTTGATTTCAACTTTATTCACTCAGGACACAACAAAAAATACTTCTTCAACCAACAGCTCACTGAGCATGCATGCTCCAAAAGTCATACTGCAATTCTATTGGTATTTTACCGAGGATTATTAGAGCAAATAATCTTGAAACACATTCAGAAACATATTACAGATAAGCAGGTGACTGGAAGTAGTCAGCAGAGATTTAAACACGGGAAATCGTGCTAGACCAACCTGATAGCCTTTGAGGGTGAGATTACATGCTCAATGGTGAGAGGAGAGCAGATGAGATGGTTATCTTCACAGAAAAACTCATGAGGAATAAGATAGGTAAACAGGCAATGAGATAGACAGAAAAACTGTTTGAACTGCCAGGTTCAAAGGTAATCATCAGCACCAAGTACAGCTGGAAGCCACTCAATAATGGTTTCCTCCAGGAATCAAATCTGGGGCCAGAACAGTTTAACATCTTCACTGAGGATCTGGATAATGGGACAGAACACATTCTCAGTAAGTTTGCTGAAGGCAAAACTATGAAGAAGGTTTAATAGATCACATGGATACGCTGCCATTCAGAGGGATCTCCAAAAAGCAGAGGCGCTCATAAAGTTTAATAAATGGGAGTACTAGATCCTGCACCTGGGATGTATTGCCCAATGCACCAGAATAGGCTGGGGCTAAATGGCTGGAAAGCAACTCTGCAAAAAAGAACCTGAGGATCATGATGGACAAGTTGGATATAAGCCAGCAACCTGCCCCTGGGACACAGGCAGCATCCTGGGAAGTATCGTTTCCTGAGGAAGAGGGTGACCTGCAGCTTGAGGAAAACGATCCTTCTCTCTACTCAGCACTGGTGAGACACAACAAGAGTAAAGTGTCCCGTTCTGGGCTGCCTGGTATAGAAGAAGCATTGACCTACTGCAGCAAGTCTAGCAAAGGGCCATTCAGTAGATCAAGGAACTTAATATCATAAGGAGCATATCATATAAGGAGAGGCTGAGAGAGCTGGGACTGTTCACCCTGGAAGGCTCAGGGGGATGTTTTTAATGGGTTTAAACACCTGGTGGGAGGGATAGAGGAGTAAGGAAGAATCCAGACACTCCTCAGGGGTGCCCAGTGACAGGGAGAGAGGCAAAAATAACTCAATATAAGTACGATATACATATATATACACACACACACACACACATCGGTTTTCCCGTCTTTCCGAGGGAAAGCAAACACCGGAGCAGATTTGCCTGGACTAGCTGTGGAGCCTCAGGCCTTGGAGATATTCATCATCTGACTTGGTGCAGTCTTGAGCAAGCTGCAAAGTGATCTGCACTATGTCAGGGGTGGGACATCTCCAGAAGTCAGCCCTTCCCACCTCAGTTGTTCACTGATTCTGTGTGTCCTCCTGTACTTAAGTGAGCTATTGAGGGTACAGGAGTGATTTTTCAAGAAGAATGTTGATGTTTAAAGAAAAAAGAAAAAAGATAGGAAAAGAAAAAAATMATTTTCTCTTATCAGTGCTGTTTATGCTCTATGTTTAGTGTGCATCTGCACTTCATTACACTGCACTGGAAAAGAAATATCTTAACACTAAAGCATTTCATATTCCTAATGTAATGACCTAGTTGCTTACAAAGAATGCAATTATATTTAACTTCGCAAATAATTTCCATATTGCAGGAGAGGTTGTCAGTACAATCTTAGGATAACATTCTCAGCTGCTTGTATTTTTGCCAAACTTTAATCATCTGGGCTTAGTTTTTTCATGCTGGTTGCATACCTCCAGCAAAATAAATATATAATGCACTTTTTAGCCTGAATTGTTCTCTGAGCTGATTTTGCAGGAAGCTGAAAAATATGTCCCCCAGAAGCCCATAATTCAAATTTAGCAAGAAATGACTTTTTCTTAGGGATATGTTTTTTTCATCTCGGGAAAAAAAAAAAAAAAAAAAAGGACAACTGCCCCTGCATGAGCGCAGGACTCAGAGGCTGAACAGAACTGTTCATATAACTGCAGTGCATTGCCATTGGGGCCAAATGGTCCCAGTAGAGCCCTGTTTCCCTGCAAATGCCCAGCAAACATTTTGTTTGTTGAGAGTGGGCACATGCAAGGAAATTCATTCAAGGCAAAATAGAAACAGCAAACTAAAACACAGACTTGGGTTGACTGGCTGGATGGATGGTAGGAAAGCCGTGGATGTTGTCTGCCTTGACTTTAGCAAGGCTTGCAACACAGCMTCCCACACATCCTTATAGGAAAGCTCTGGAAGTGTGGACTGGAAGAGTGGACAGTGAGGTGGATCAAGGACCGGCTGGATGGCAGAGCCCAGAGSGTCATGCTAAATGGGGTCGAGACTAGTTGGAGGCCTATGGCCAGCGGTGTCCCCCAGGGGTCAATGCTGGGCCCAGGGCTGTTCAACTTGTTCATCAATGACTTGGACAAGGGCACAGAGCAAGATCACTGATGACACCAAACTGGGTGGAGTGGCTGACCCTCCAGAGGGCTGTGCTGCCATCCAGAGGGACCTGGACAGGATGGAGAGTTGGGCGGAGAGGAACCTCATAAGGTTCAACAAGGACAAGTGCAGGGTCCTGCACCTGGGCAGGAATAAGCCCAGGCACTAGTACAAATTAGGGGTTGATCTGCTGGAAAGCAGCTCTGTGGAAAGGGACTTAGGAATCCTGGTTGACAACAAGCTGACCATCAGCCAGCATGGTGCCCTCGGAGTCAAGAAGACCAATGGGATCCCGACCTGCATCAGGATGAGCATTACCAGCAGGKMGAGGGAGGKGATYCTGCCYCTCTACTCAGCCCTGSTGAGGCCGCACCTGGAGCACTGGGTGCAGTTCTGGGCTCCCCAGTACAGGAGGGACATGGAGCTGCTAGAGAGAGTTCAGAGATGAGCAATCAACATGAGCAAGGGACTGGAGCACCTACTGTATAAACTGTGGTTAAACCACCTGGGCCTGTTCTAGCCTAGARAAGAAAAGGCTGAGAGGGGATCTAATCAACATGTATAAATTCCTGAGGTATGATTGTAAGGAGGAGGGGGCTAAATTGTTCTCCCTAGTGGCTGGTGATAGGACAAGGAGCAATGGCTTTAAATTGAAACACAGGAAGTTCCATCTCCATGTGAGGAGGAACTTCTTTCCTGTGAGGGTGACAGAGCCCTGGAACAGGCTGCCCAGAGAGGTTGTGGAGTCTCCTTCTCTGGAGATCTTCCAAACTCACTTGGACACCACCCTGTGCCCCATGCTGTAGGAGACCCTGCGTGTGCAGGGGGGTTGGACTAGATGACCTGTGGAGGTCCCTTCCAACCYTAARKATTCTGTGATCATCTGACATCAGTGAGATCAGACAAGAGATATGAGAAAGCATGGAACAGTCTTGCCAAAGAAACTACGATTTCTAGACTTGTGGTAGGCTTGACAAAGTGCTTGCAAAAGAGCTTTGAAGACAAAGGAATCATCATCAATGATGCGTAAAAGCTGAGTAAACATAATGATTCCTCAGATTTCCTAAACACAGGTGTTAAATGAACCAGCATGTAGAATACTGGAAACAAAGTACATATAAATTGTGAACCTCATGGACGACAGGTCTTTCGAAGAAAATTGTGCACAGCAGATGAAGTCTTTTGGTTCAAGAAGTCTCTAACAGACTTCTGGAATTCAGGGCAAAAGTTTCACAGGAAGGAGCACTTTATCACATCTGTTTCTCATATTCTTTCCCTAAGCCTCCCCCAGAGGAGGGACAAGAGGTTGCACTCACAAACCCCATATGTTCCACAGTACAGGGGAGAAGCTCATGCTACAAGCAGGATTGAGCAAAGGCTGGCACCAACAGGCCATACAGCTAGGATGGAAACCCTAAAGGAGAAGCCACACACATGGAAGCATGTGAGCAACTGCTGGATGAGATGGGCAAAGGTAACAGTGATATGCAGATATGATTAGGTTATTATGGGGAAACCTGTAATAGTTGAAGAAAGACTCAAATACAGAGACGACAGCTGAGAAGAAAACTGAATCCTAGAATGAGACATGAGAAGGGGGAAGTAGAAAAACATCCAGTAATAAACCAAGTGAAAACCATGGCTTCCTAAGCCAGAAGCAAAAAGATTGAGACAGCTGGGACTGAGAGCAAGCAACAACTAAGTAGGCCAAAGCAGTCAAACTGTTTGGGGAGGTGAAAAGGAAAAAAAGAAAAGGGAAAGTTGAAGGGGAAGGGAAAGAAGGACAAGGCAGTGAGTGCCCTAGAGAGCACATCTCTGTCCTCTAAAAACAAGCTGAAGATTCAAACAAAACCTGCTGGGTAAAATACCATCTATTTCTGCAGCAGAACAGCAGATGCACATTAACTGAGGGGCTCAGGAAAGAGGGATGATTCCTGGCTCAGGATATGCTTTGTCCGAAAACAACAGCTGTAGCATCAGCTCAGTGTTAGCTCCTAGGCCATTCTAAGCCTACTCAGCTGCGATCTCATAAAATGAGAATGAAACAAGTTGCTACTACAGATTTAAAAGGCAAAGAGATGGTTTCTTGAAATGCACAACTATGTGCTTTGCACTGTAGAGAGGAAATTGTTTATCAAGAACTGCACATGCACAGGTGGGTTGGACAGAGCAAGCAGGATACCGGAGTGCAGTACTCCTGGGAACACAGCACTGCCTCTTTCCTCACGTCTCTGCTTGCCAGAATTCCTACCCGCTGCGCGTGCTCTCTTCCTGCTCAGAATGGCAGGATTGTTTGTTCCGAGCGCACATTAGAGCACAAAAATTCATGGAAAATTTTAGTGTGTAAGTTGAGTTTTCATGAACATCTTAAAAGCAAAAAATAAAAGTGAGAAAGTACACAGCATTTGCTGTAATTAATCTGTGATTAATCTATGATTAATCAATTAAGTTGCTACGACTGCTTAAAGCACAGCTTTTCATTTCTGGCTTGTTTTTTTTTACTTGGAAGGAGGAGGAAAGAATCAAAGCAAAAAGCACAGAGGTGGATAGAAGATAAATTAGCATAGTTGAAGATATCTTCAAACTAAATTTTGACATATATCTGTTTTCTGATTAGTATTTGCTTATGAAAAGCAAAATTTTAAACTCATGTCTGATTTTACATGATTATAGGCAAAAAATAAAGAGATTCAGACATTGCATTTTTTTAAGAAAAGTGATTGGCACTGGACAGTTTTGCAGCAAATGTGACTGCTTGCCAATGATTCTGCTACAGTTATTACAAGCAATTAAGTATTATGCCAAGTTCTCAAGGCATGTAACCTTATTAAAGATGATGGCAACACTGCAATTTTAACACTCCAATACTCGCACCTGACCCCTCAATTAACCTAGTGCCCATAGCCGACACGAAAAAATAACCTAMCACATGAAAACCATACACATCTCTACATTTCTTAAAATGCAGCAAATTAGTTCTGAATGGGCAGTTTTAAAGCTGGAMACAAGGCACATTTGCGTGTCTTGCTGAGAAATCAATTTCTCTCACAGGCACAGYTGAGCTACAGAATTAACAGTTAACAAACTTATGACTTGCTTTATGTCCTGACCGACAGCAGAAACTAACTGAATTCTTGGCAATTTTTATCTTTGTCTAAAACCCTGAATATTTTTAGAATAAAACAGATTTAATTGATATATTTTTACAGATAAAATATTCTCCATTTTAACAGAATATATATTTAGGTTATTTTTAAGGCTGTGCTTTAGACAATATGTTAGGATGACTGAAAGGATTGATACATGTTCATTTTAGGCTAGGCAAAACTTTCTCAAAATTACTGCATACCCTGATCTGTGTAAACAGTGAGTATGAAGAGAGACTCTGCTGCTTTGTATATTCTAGCATGCCACAATAACTTCACCTCTACTGCTACAGCTAGAACTCCAAATGTAACTCCATATGTTAGGAAGAGCTTTTCTGAAATCAATTCTAATGGCTTTGAACACAACTATAATCAGATTTTGCTAAAAACTTTTGATATGTACAGTGCACACTATGGTTATGGGGCATGTGTGATTGAACATTGTATAATAAAGCAAAAATGGATCCTTGAGCCTGGCACAAGCCTCCATGCCCTACTCTGATAAAAGGAGCTCCAAAGAGGAGCAAGTCTTTTCTGTAATCACTTTTTAAACAAAGTCCACCTCCAACATTACCCTTAGCAGTTCAAAATGAATAATATGGCTATGTCCCTTCCCTGTTCCCCAAAAAGGCCACAAAGTAATTCCTCTTCCTGTTTTCTGTTTTCCGTGAAAGATATCTACGTATGTTTCACCTATACTTTAACAGGCAACAAGCCATTCAACTTCCAAGAGCAGCGGGTATGGTCCAGGAAGAGCCCAATGAATCTTGTATCACCTGACTTACAGAACAGAATCCGTAACGCGGTAGGCGAGAATGAAGTACTGATCCCATGAAAGACGACTGAAAAATATAACCAAATATGAGCTCTATTATGAAACACACAACTGCATAAATTTGCAAAGCAATTCATTAGCACAGAAAGAAGCAGCGAGACAACCTGAATAAGGGAAGCATACCTGTGCCTGTACCATATCACATCTGTAGAAAAGTATGGCTAGGCTACTTCACATTGGCACTTTCAAAACTTGTACAGACAATTCATGCATTACTGTTCGAAATAGTGAATTTAATATAAAAAACTATCAGAGCATTCATCAAACTCTCATTTCATACTAAATGAACTAAACATCAGTATGTGCCACATGCTCTAGGAGACCCTGTGTGTGCAGGGGGKTTGGACTAGATGACCTCTAGAGGTCCCTTCCAGCCTTAAGCATTCTGTGATTCTATGATTCTATGTCTCACTCATCTCCAGGACCATACATAAAGATAAAAATAACTTRGTATAACTTGGAATGAAAGTATCACCTATTCCACCAACTGCTAGAACCAGTTTTACAGTGAGACACTCACACGCTTTCCTTTAGAGAACATTAGGAGACAAAGCAGAAAGGTTAGTGCAAGGAATTGCATAAATTTAAGATCAGTAGTCAAATATACACATCTCACACAAGAAAGATAAGTGCTCACAAAGTAAAGGCAAATTAATATTTACCCAACATAAGSCTGCACGTGTTTGTCAGGCCTCCCCTACCATAAGCATCAGCAGKTCAAAGAGGAAGTGCACACCTGCTATAAGCACGCATCAAACCAGTTCAAGACRTGGCCAACCTGGAAATACTTTGATTATTTCTAAACAGAAGCTGACATGGTAAAGTCTCAAGCATAATTGACACTATTCTCATTATATAGGCACTTGCAGAAGTGACGAAGCAGATCAAATATATCTTGTTTGTGTGTTCTTGAACAGGCTTGTGAACACAGAAGACTCAGGACTAAATGCCAGGGCTCAGTGTTGGACATCAGTTTAGCTGTGGTGGAACTAAATGGTCTCATATTTATTATTTCAGTTCTAAAAGTCATGTCATTCCTGTATGAAGCCTTAGCCCAGTAAAAAAGATATTAATTTTTATATCCAGAAATGTTCTCTCATTTTACGCTAAAGTCATTTTGAAAATCTAATCAGCATCAGACAGGCCTCTTAAAAGGGTACTAAAAACACCCTCTAACTTGATAGCTGTGCTTTGTCCTTTGCCATCTCTCCATTTGCTATTTCTTTACTTACACAGTAATTATTATTCTGAAAAATCTTTTCCTGTTAAAGGATTAATCTCCTCTGTGGCCCTGCATGCACTGTATTTCTCCAAAACTGATGCATTTGTTCTAAACACACCTTCTGTCTAGAAATACCAATTTTAAATAAGAAAGGTTAAACATTGTCTGCTTGAAGGTGGGTAAATTTTTAATACTTAAGAGTTCTACTTAAACAACCGGATATAGAGATTGCTTTTTTAAAAATTTTTCGGTGGGAAGGTAGTGAGGAGGACAGGTTCCATACTATTGAATTCATATTAATAAACCTCCAAATAATCATCCCTCATGTTCTCTTATAATAAGGTGTGTGCACTTACTATTTGCAGTCACACGATACTACTTCTCACTTCAGTGCAAGGATCCATTAGGTTTTTAATAAATCTCTCAAGTGTCACTTTCTTGAGAACACCGAAGCAACAAAATGCCAATTACCACACATTAGTGTTCTGGGTTTCAGTGCTTTACTTATTTTCCATTTCTATGCTCTCATTATCCCCCTTCCTGGAAGCTGCGGTACAGTATTTCATTCCCAAACCAATCTAGATTATCTGTAACCTCCATTTCACTTCTCTCTGCATGCAGCCCAGTTTTTCCCTCCTTACTCTTTTAAGCTAAATGCCTGAAAAATACCTTTGCTATTTGTTTTCATTCCTAACACACTACATGTGGCAATTAGCACTTGCTTCTAAAATTGAGCTCTTTGATTTTAGACTGATCTCTTCCTTCCTACATCCACATGCTTAATATTCTTTTRGATGTCAGTATTTTTCTGGTGCATTTGGTTTCCTTTCAGATTATCTTGCTTCAAAAAAATTTCCATTCGAAATTTTAAGGCTCACTTAGACTTGATTATCTGGGCTGCAGAGCATACTTGTCTTCCTAAATCCTTAATTTCTCAGCGCATGCCCTTTGAAAATCAAGAACATTAAAGTTATTAGTCTTGGTCAAATCAAATTAATGCACAACTAAGACCTAAAAGTATTCTGTTTTTCCATGATATTTTCCCTACTCTCTAAAATCAAGTTAGTAATCACTTTTTTTWAAAAAATAGAATATACTGATTAAAAGATAATCAGCATCTATCATGATTATTTGTAATTTTCCCTCATATCTGGAAAGCTAAAATTTTCTATAATACTAGAGGGAAAAGTGCCATTCTAATGTTTTAGATCTGGCCAATCTGCCCCAAGAGATTCACATATACCAAAAACTACCCCACCAGAACCTCCTTGCTTTCTCATACCAGACTCTACTGAAATCCAAGACTCCACATTACAAACATATATTTTAGCTATATTTCTATTTCCCTCAAAAARCATCCTGTATGTCTGTCAATATTTCCCAACAAATGTTGAACATTTGGGTTTAAGCAGTTCAGGTTCCTCTGTCTTGTTATCTCRTCTCTCACATTGTCACACAAGTTCTCCAGTAGTGCCCAGCTGACCACAACTGACTAACAATAAATTCTTTAATGAAATTACTTAGCTATCAATATCACAAACACTTGCAATTTCCCTTGCCGTTTCTTTTGCTATCCTTTCTTTTACTGCATCACTTGTCCTTTGCTCGTTTCTCATACTGTTCTATTCTTATGTTGTCAGCTGGGGTTAAAGATGTCATGGCTTCTTCTAAAGCTTCGTTTCAGACTTCTCAAGTTCAATGTCCTCACCTCAGGCCACAGAGAGTGGAATTACTGAAAGATCTTTTTTTTTTTAATTTTGCCATGCTTTCCTCATTTTTAAGGGATCTGAACAATTCCACTCATATATCCCCTGCCATGAGCATCCTTCCTAATTTTATCTAATTAACCATTAGAAAATCATGATTTATCTCAATTGACAGCGTCTGTGAAAATATTTGTCTGAGTAGTGATACACTGCTGACAGCCTGCTACAGAAATAGCCTGCTTTTCCACAAATATCTCACCCCCTCAACACACACTTTTCTTTTTAACTGGAGTTGTACCAGCATAAAAGCAACTTCCTTCAACAGAAAGTGTTGACTTGGAGGTCTTTCAAAGCACTGTTGCATCATATCTTTCCGTCAATAATATTTATACAAATATCAACAATAATAGCAATAATAACTTATTCAAATATGGCAGACTATAATTTTTGGTCCCTACACAAATGTCTCAGTTAATGTGAAGAGAGTCAACATACAAAAGACAACAGGTGCAACCTCCAYGCTATTCGGATTTTACCCTTTTCTGAATAGGAAAAGTCTATATCCCCTTTTCAAAACTCTATTTTTTTTAATTCCAGTTTTCAGATTGCCTTCAGCAAAAAATTAAGGATATCACAATTTCGCTAATTTAAAATTAGTCAGGGAGAGCCTCATGACATTCTATATTGTACTTGCATAAAAACTGAAAAACATGAATTTTATAAGTCTCATAATTACAGGATGAAATCATACTGAAACTTGTCTARGGCACTGTGCTTGAGGGTACAGGATAATCACTACAATCCTAAATGGGTTACAGAGTTCAGATAATTTTAAAAATTATTTTTATGCAATATAAAATGCATTTTTTTATTAAACCATACTACAATTTATAACAGAGGAGAAAAAAAAATCACTTCAGCACTATTTACTGTGAAAGAGCATGTCACACTAAGGCCATTATAGGAAATTTCATTATTTTATCAAGCATAGTAGCCACCCAGTGGCTATGCAGTACTCAGGCCTTCACTGATGTCTCCTTGAGTTAAGTATTTCCATTATGAGATATCAGCAAATGAAGACCTCAGTAAAACTAAAAATATTTATTTATTTTTTCCAATATGGTTACATATTTAAAAAAAAAAAAAGAAAAAAAAAGACCAAGAGGTACAAACATAAGTACTTTTTCTAATTTGGTCATATTGGATTTTTTGGGGGGGAAGTTAGTCTGGATTGTTGCTTTCTCCCTTTTTTTCTCCTCTTTTTTTTCTTTTTAAATTAAAAAAAMCCAAACTAGCCCAGCKTGAATCTCTCTAACATTTATTTGTGAAATATACAGTAAAAGACTATAAACGCAAATATAAAAGCAGTTAAAAACAAATCAAAATAAAAACTTTTAAAATAACCTTTTACAAGAGTACCTTTTTTTTTTAAAAAAAGGGATTGCATAATATAAAGGGAGGTCTGCACTTAAATATAGGAATTACAGCAAGAGAATAAATACCAGGAAAAAGCACCGTGTTACCTATTGAACCAGGTATTTTCAGAGCAAAGAAAACCTGTTAATTCTTGATGTGTGCTGAYCACAAGATGTGCTAACATATTAATACAGCTTTGGGAAATACAAAATGTTTTATATTCTATGTGTATTCCATTTTAAAAACAGTGTTTTTAAGGGAGTTTGCTTTTTATCTGACTTATTTTGCTTTCAGCTACCTAGCAAATCAAAACAAGCTTGTTTTCTGACAATAAATCAATTATTCGAACAGCTCACATCATCTTTTCCACACATGCAGACAGGAAACTATCAGGCCATGGTAAGCAATACAGAGGTAACACACGTTTATCATGTGAAGGTACTTGAGAACTTAAATTAGATTTTCATATTTTCACATGCATACATCTTTCTGGCAAAATCCAAAATAATCTAGGTATTTCTTTATGAGAGGCAAAAAATAGATAAATTATCTTACACTGCTACARAGTAGAAAAAATGCATCAAATAATTTACATATCAGCTGATGTGTGAGCTGAATCTAAATGTGAATAAATGAGACAGGAATGAGATCATCTTGGATTCAGGTAATAAGGTACAGTTAAAAAATCCACTAAATTTCTGCTCTGGCCTTTGGATTTATTTTTATTATCAATCTACACATAAGAAAGAATTCTTCCCAACTCTCCAAACTCCGATCTAACCAGTAGTTTTGGCAAGAAGCTAGCTTGTCATAAAGCCTTTAGGAAAAATAAGAGTGACTACAACATCCTAGAGATCACAAGGGTACATTACACTTGCACATACACTCAGAAATTTTCTTAAGATACAAATCTTTTGCCCCATTTGTTCGAAGTTTTGGGAACTAGTTTCTTTTCTAAAAATCTAGAGTTCCTTCCTCAGCAATGGATCTTAAAATTTATCAATGGGATGAGACAAAAAACACTGTTCGAAGGTTGCAGTCTTTATTATAATAAACAACAGAAGTTGCACAACAGTTTACAAATCTTGCTGTAACGAAAATGAAATTTCTTCTGTTGCCTATTTGGGTTTYGTCGTGTATAGGTGCCAAGGAAGGGCTGCAGGTCTGAAAGCTTGTCTGTTTTGCAACTGTATTGATTTAGCTAGAACAATTACTCTATCCACTTGAACGTTTTGCCTTGGAGAAAACTTTAAACACTGACAGCCTTAACAATATTAGTACTTTTAGACACCTTGATATTTAAAAAGAGAATATTTACAACCAGAGAGAAGTAGAAATAATAAAATTCAGTTATGATAATSAAAAGTCTGAATTTCTTCCAGTTTCCTCCCACTCGTGCTCTTCCAAACAGTCTGCTGAAATGCCTCTCTGCATTTGTACTTTAGTATGGTCTACACATATAAGGAAGGTTTCAGAAATGAGGAAAAACATCACAATATTTACCGAGTATATCAAATAAAAGCTARTGAAACTGATTATCAGCAAAGGAGAAATGAAAGATCACAACAGATGGCAAGAAACTGACACATTACAAAAGGACTGCACCAGCAGCTTCTCCTGTGTGTACATACTCAGCTTGGAAGATGGGGCTGTTTGTTAAAGGAGCTCCCCTCTGCTTCTGCTATACACTGGGACCACAAGACCTGGAAACCACAGCAGTGCATTCTCATTCCAATTTAAACTCATTGATATCCCTGTACATTGAATATATTTTAAAGAATCATTCCTAAAGCTGAATTTTTTTAAATTGCTTTCTGTATTATCATGCTATTACCTGGCTCTCTTGTGCTTTCAGAAGACTGATACATTTTTCATCAAAACTTTCACTCAATATTTCTTCCAAACGTTGTTTATAGTGACTTCTAGAAAACAAAATACAGTGTTAAAAAAAAAGAAAAATAAAAGCTAACCACCAATTTAATTATTTTATATCTTTTACCAAAGTCCAAACTTCGTTTGAGCTGGGGCTGACAATTGTGTTCTGTGCCCAGGCTAGGCACATATATATGTTGCAGCTTCCCTGATAACCCTACAGGGTCAAATATTACCACTTCCACACCGTCATGCCCATTTTTTGCCAAGCTGAAGTGACCCAGATGATGCCTTTAGCAGCAAGCACCCATTTATTTGCTGCTTTGTTTCTAGAAAGCAAAGGGAAAGCCAGCCACAAGCTCCTTGCTCTCCATACTTCCTGCTTGCRCGTTTCTTCTCCTCCTCTCTCCAGTTATTGTCCCAACTTTAAACTGACCCTTGTATTTACCTCCTTTTGTCTTTGTTGAATGTGCAGACACATCTAGTGGCTCCTGATGTAAAATGAGATGACAAGAGTGCTGCAGCCAACCTGTTTGTAAACTTTCTGTGTTACTGAAGTACTATAGCCCTTTCTTTTGTCCAGATAGATCATTAATAGCAGCTGAAGCCATCAGAGTTAATTTGAAAATGTTGCTGCTCTTAAAAAGAAAAAAAGAATAATTTTCATTCATTTTCATAGATGAGTAATTTTACCTTAAATCTTAACAAAAAAAATTATTGTCTAAGCCAATTTTTTTTTTGTTTAATCATAAATCTAACAGTCTGTGTCTTCAGAACRAATATTGAAACATTCAGCTACATATCTGAAGCTGGAAATGGACGGAAAGCCTAGTTACACACTTGCACCCTTCGGAGATGCGGTTTCTCAGTACACTCCTGCAGCAGCAGCTTGGCTGTAACACAGCTATGCTAAACAGCATCATCCTCAATGACATCCTGTTATTTCAGGGAGTCTGATAGCTAAAAAAGAACGGTATTTCTTTTTTCAGTCATAGAGTACACGGTCATAATGAATATGCAGTTTAATCTATTTAATTTTAAGAATTTTTGCATTAAATTAAGCAATCTAAATAAACATTTACTTTCTGCTGAGAAACTTCATAAATGAGTGAAGTGTATGTAGAGCTGTAAACTAGTGTGAACCCATTCCCAATGCCCAGGTTCTAGACCTGAGGAATCACAGAGYGATCTGAGGCAACTCTGCAACTTCTAGTAACAAGTCACAAAATTTTCTACATGATTTCCCAGGATGCACCCAAACAGCAATAGTTGATTTTTGAAGAATTATTGCAAGCCATTTTTTCTGTTTACGGAACAATAAGTTCCAGAACATTTACAGCCTACAATTCATCTTATGAAGTTACATTCAGGTTGACAAGCTGATTTACTGAATACCTTCTCCATAGCTAACTATGGACCACACACAAAGAGTTAATGAAAACATTTGAATTTTCACACCTTCTCACTTCCACATGGAAGAAGGCAGTCACCAACATGGCTACCTTTGTTCAGTCTGAAACTATTTACTTAGCAATTTACAGCTTATCTTAATCAACATTTTGAGTTCTACCTTCTAGTAAATTCAGACACACCATCATATGTGCATAATGTCTTTGTCCATTTCTGTCCATAACTGTCTCTTAGTATGCATCAGTTTCTATATCATGGAACCTGGGACCAGCATCTGCACATACCAGCTAGGAGCAGACTTGGATCAAATTCATCATTGTTTACATTTTTGTCATAAGATGTCAGTAATAGTAGAGTCTAACACAAGATGCCACATAGTAAGACAGCTGTGCAACCAATGACATATAATTATGCACTATTTTAGTTGATACTATGGTAGAATTACCACAAACATTTCAAGCCTTGTTTTAAAAAAAACTCATAATTAATTTTCCCAGATAAATTACAATGGCAGCCATATTTGTTTTATAGGAGCTCCAAAACTAAATAGTTTTTCGGAAAAGCTATCTAAAATAATGTTCTGAGAAACATCTTCTGACAAGCTCTAAATTAAGCCRTCTATATCACACCATTCCCTCAAATCCTTGCACCAGCATTATAAATTGTAGCTGTTCASATTTATGCTCAGTTCCTGCAACACTGCCAGCAGTTTTGAAGCTGTAACTTATTCTCCATTTCAACATGTTGATCTGTACTAGGTTGGGCARGTAATAACCTTTCTAGAATTTTTAACCAAGCACAACAAGACTCAATTTATACTGCACAATTGAATCAATAATTAAGCCAATTCTGAACCTGATCCATTAAATTCAAGATTTCTTTAAATTAGGTAACATGCAAACAGCACTGCTCCTTTCTTTGGGAGCACAGGAGGTTATTCTGCATAAAAAATTTCTTACTATTGGCAGCTCTAAAAAACAACTCAATATCAGTAAATCATAAAGTAATTTATAATCATAATCCTCAAAGTTAATTTTTCCAGTTCTTGCTTTAATTTTGTATCTTCCTCTTGGTGACTGGAAAAAAAAGCAGAAGCTTATTTACAAAATCATGCAACTGMAGAGTTGTACCAAATACAAGTAGTTTATCGGTATCAATGAAACACCATATGAACATCTAAGGCACATTACAGAGTAGTGTTCAGCACTCACAGAATTTTAGAACCAGCTGTTGTACCAGTGTATGCCATTCAAAACAAACATAAAAGTGACTTTGAAATTTGGAAAAAGTAACACTTTTTATTAGAACTCGCAGTGATACAGCTGGAAGACAAATGCTGTCAGGCTACAACCCAATATTCTGTCACCCACATGTGGTTCATTTGCATTCTTCTTTCAAATCACGTCTTGCAAAATACATTTATCAGTCTAACCAAAAATACTCTAAGTTTTCAAAGTCACGTTCACAGAAACAAATAAACRCTCACGCAAAGAAACACTGTCTTGAGAATGGTAAAAGAAGCCACCTAATTTGCATCTGATCTGCTTTTAGAACTGGATTTTCTGACAAAAAGACATTTATTGAAGATATATATTTTAAAATAATAACTTCAAGTAACATTTAGAAATAAAATCTTAATTATAAAACAATATGATTTATTTTTTACTTCTATGCAACCTATCTCAAAATCACCAAGATATTTCAACTATTTCAACTACAAAATCTAAAACCTAACACAAAAATACATCAAGAAGAAAGAGCATATTAATATATTTTGAATTATAGTCTGAAGCTTAATATGTTTTAAACTTTGAAGAGATATCAGGGAGAATAAATGCAAAACAAGGAGGTGTTTATTTACTAATTTATTATTTACTAATTTTACTTTATTATTATTTACTTATTTACTTTATTTACTTATTTACTTTATTATTTACTAATAATTTAAAAGTATGCATAACAACACCTTCCATCACATTTTGCAAACAAATCTGCAAGACACACTTTTGGAAAAAAAAATCAAAATATATTGTGTTTATAATTGTTTTTAACAATTAATTGTGTTTAACTACTTATYTTTGAAAAAAAATGAAACGGCCTCCTAAAGAAAAAAAATGCATAGGTTATTGTGCATAAATTCATATTTTAGCCATCAGCAAACACCAAAATATATTTAATTCACCTGCCATTCCYCTTACTTCAGTGGAAGTTAAAATGAAATACTGGTATATAACAGTTCAGTCAGCCTCACTCAACACACCCCTTTTCCAGACGGGAACATTTTAAATTATCTCAATGCCACAACTACAAAGGGTGAGGAAAATTTGCTATGAGTTACCTACAAAATATAGAATATTGTTTCCACATATGTTTCAGTTACAAGGCATAAGTGCTCACAGTGCCCATATATGCTGTTACTCTCTTCTGTAAGACTTTGTGGAAATATAAAATTTAAACTRAAATAAATAAGAATTCCATATCTAATCTTCATTTTCATTAAACAAGATCTCAGCTTGAGCTGGATTTTTCCCTCCATTAGTGTTTACTTCTGTAAAACAGCCACTGAGTATGAAGCAGAGGACCCTTCAGCTATCTCAAAAGTCTTGAAAAGCATAATAAAGCATTCACATGTTAATATGTTTTGTGAAATCTTGGCCAGTAGAAGTTGACATGGGGCACTAAGAAATTTTTGCAGTACAGTTTGAAGTATCCAGCATTTAACAGTGTTATAATTACAGAATGGTAGCTTGAGGGCCATGGTAATTTTCAAGGCTAATAAGCACACACAAAAACTAACCCTCAGTTTTGCACTTGGAAATTATATAGATTCGTTCACCGAGGGTTACCAAGAGAACATTTCAAAGAAACTCCTAGAATATTTTATATTGCACTGCAGCAGCACATACTGAGCAAGCTCTTTCTGGCCCATCAACCCTGTAGAGCTGATATGCAGGCAGCCATCTGAGGACTCACCTACACCACCAGATGCAGTTTGCTTGGCAAGACATACACCTTTGGCTGAGACCTAAAATAAAAATAGGTTAATAGCGCTCTCATTAACAACATTTTTTTGTCTGAAAAAATACTGTGTGTCAGTTAATTGCCAATTAAAAGGGCAAACGTCTCTACTTTGGAGATTCCCRTCAACTTATAACCAAGATCAATAAATGAAAAGTCAACTGACAAGTAATTTTTGTTAATCTTTCCAGTCTCCAGACAAACTTCTGACTTTTGCTACTGTAGACAAGTCACTGCTCCGCTGTACTGCTCAAGTCACCATCCAGCTGGTTCAAAGCTCGTATAGATCATTTGAAATAACTTACGTCAGATAACTTCAACCTTTTTAGCATTTTAATAATCCCACAAAAAGGAAGTGACAATAGTGCATCTGCATCTCTGCAACTTAGTGCCCTGGCAATGGGAACCGCAACAGAGACCTTGCTCAAAGTTTTGACCCTACTTTGGTATCACAAACACAAATTGCACCAATCCAACAACTTCAGTAGAAATTAAGAACTATCTTCCTGCTTTTCAGAAATTCTCTAGCTATTTATCACGTACACTCAYGGATTTTCTGCACCTACATGTCTCCTATTCCCATGTTCTCAAATATTTTCCAAAGTGAAAATCTGCTTCACAACGGGAATCTGTTTTTACCACAACCTACACAAGTTTTCCTTGTATCTTCAAGAGCTACAAATGTTTTAAAATACCTAAAGTAAGATTTGCTTGTAAGACACAAGGTTGCTTTTGTTCCACACCAAAATTAGAGCTCTGATGCCTTCCTTTCATACTCAAAGTCTTTTTCCTAAATTCTAAATCAAAAACATTGGTATAGAAAGTTTTCCAGTGTTTTTCTGCACCTGGCTTTAAGGGTTCAGCAGAAGCACTGCCAGTGTCCCGTAACAGTTACTATCGAATGCTCTAAACAAACCCTGACTGTCTTCAAAACTCTGTGCCTTTCAACAGTGTCTCATCTGACTGGGAAAGTCATCTGTTACCCACCTTTTTCTCTGTCACCACTGAGAAGCTCAATAAAGTATTCCTCCATTTTTTACCATAACTGAAATCTGGACGACTAGAGGTTTCCTTACCTAGCCTGTACCAGGCTAGGTCACAATTGCTACTCTTTTCTGGAAGCACCCCGACCCTTACCATACACTCTCATATAGTTATTACCAGCACAATCTTTTTTATTAAGACGGGTAAGCACTGCCTTCTGTGTTCACAAAGAGGCATGTATATATTTCCCTAAGAATTAATGGGTAGTAGCTTTGCTGCCAATATGACTTCTGAGTTTTAGAGTACTCTTGCATAGAAAATAATTTGTTAGAATTCCAAGGAAGCTCCCTAGTGTTAATATTTTTATTTCATTAAAGGAATAACATATACATAACACAAAAGCTTCAATTATTATGAAAATTATTATGAAAATGCTAAAAAAAAAAGAACTCCATCTGCCACAGAGATTCTTCTGACTTGCAGCATGGCACAGAGGGGAAGGTGGGAAAAAAAAGTGTAATTCTTAATTCTTTTACTAGGAATGAATAGTCAGCATACATYTGTGTGATCCTTGAAGATCCACTCCAAGATATAAAGCCAAGTCTCTATTTTCACAAAAACCATATGCCAAATCAAGCTCATCTTAAAAGTCCCACCCAGCATATAGAAATATAACTGCCTTTAACAGAAAGGAGGAAAAAAAAAATAAAAGTAGGAAGTATTTACCCTGCTGATAGCCATTATCTATTAACGGCAACACCTCATACATTCTGTGAACAAACCATATTGCTCATGGAACTTTACTATGGAGTTACATTCTCAGAGATGTTTAAAAACACATTTTAAAAAAATCCCAAACTCTGCACTTACGGAGAAAAACTACAAGCAGAGAATACTAATGAGTCTAAATCTCCTTCCAAGCATTTCCACATGACGGGTACTGAGCAGCAGACTGAACTCTGGTTAAAGCAAACACTTTCTCCCCTCTGCCCCCACTGTGTTTGGGGGGATAAATTGGTGCCTCTTCCAATAGCTTCGTTTCAGCCTATTGCAGGAATTCCTGCCTTCCCTAAGCACTCGAAGCAGGGTGGCTCTGTGCCGGGGTCGGCGCCAGGCGCGTATTTAGGCGAGCGAGCATGAATGCCATTGATCACAGTAGGAAGGCTGGCGGGCGCGACACGTCGGGTGCCAAAGGCAGGCCTCTAATGAGCGAGCAGTTCCGGTCGGGCAGGAGAGGCCTTAACCTCCGTGGGGAATAACGAGGCGGGCAATGCGTGCAGGCGCGAGGCGCGCRGGGCCAGAGCACCGCGCTGTCAGACACAGGTGACCGAGCAGTGAACTGTGCGCTGGGCACTGCGCGGCCAACGCTGCGAGCCGCCTCGCTGCCCTTTGTTTCCTCGCCTCTTCTCGGGTTACCAGCACCACTCAATGGATCATATTGTTTGGCATCATCCTTTAAAACAAAGCCAGAAATCTGCTGAAGCAGAGATATTGTTTGCAGATTGAACCTTCAAACCATAGGGCTTACTTTATTCAAAGGAAGCACTTGCTGACATAACTGAATACCAGAAAACTAATATTAAAAGAATGATAAAATATGAAACTAATAAAAACAGGCTTTCAAAACAGGATTGCTCAGCCTCATGTTTTAGATATTTCAAAATTGTTAATAAAAATGAAGTCATATACTTATGTATATTATTTTCCAACTAAAGGCTAAACCTAAATACCAAGCTCTTTAATAAAAAAGACTATTAATACTGGAGTTTTGTAYTAGTACAAAGACTCAAATACGGCAAGGGTTTTTACACATATACATGTGTGATACTGAGGCATCTTTTTAAGATACATACTTAGCTTTACTTTCTCAAAACACAAACTCGCAAGTTTAGATACAGGCATGCACAGAAACCTTGGAAAGCAGAATTCAGCAGGTCAGAGGGCCTGTTTCAATTGCTTACTCATCATAGCTGAAATAAAGAAGTTAAGATGTCTTAAAAGCTAAAATATATACCCTAAAATATATATAATAATAATCAGGCAGTGATGTATCAACTGCAAATTTTATCAGACAAGCAAAGCTACTGTAGAAAAAACAAGATATTGCATGTATATGCCACAAAAATAATGTCCAATATGTATTAGCAAATAGTGAATATAAACAAATTCTTCCTCTCCTGCTAAAAGCTTTCAGAAGTAGGAATATGAAAAATGAACTAAAATCTACAAGGCCACACCCTTCGAACATGAATTCTTGTGTATGACCATATTAGCATCATTACTAATCATGTTACTATACTCAGTCCCATTCAATTCTCAAGCACTTTTTCAAAAGCAATTTAATTTAAATTTTAGAAATTAAATATTGGAAGCATAACAAAAAAATACACAAGATTCATGTAAAGTTATTACATTATCCAAATTCCAAACTAGCAGTAGCCTTTAAAATGGCAAAACACTTATGGTCCTTATGATGTTTGTTTCATTTTCAATGCCAAGCTAATGTGATTTTTAACTACTTGTTTTTCCAAGTGTGTCTCAGTCTCCAAGAGGTACAAGACAAAACAAATGTTATTCCAAACTGGCTTCTCACCCACAACAGTTTTCAATTTTTTGCTTAATATTAGTTATTTTTATTAGCTTGGAAGGATATTATCTTTATCTTATCAGTAATATTAAAGTATCTTCTAAAACAATGTTTTTAAAAAAGAAAAACTCTTATGACAAGTGAGTGATACTTAGTTTTAAAAAACTTTAACCTAGCTGGAATAGACATAGAATCTCTGCAAGAAAAATGTCACATAAGCCAAGGCACACGATGGCATTTGAGGACCAAAATATAATTATATGCTCTCCTTTTCCTTCCTCTAAATCCACGGATTGAAAATAAGAATGTAACTTAAAATAGACAATCAAATCCTAGAAACACCTTTCCTAGAAACCTTATTACAGTATTGCAGTAAGGAAATGCAATTTGGTAATTCTATCAAAAAAAAAAAAAAAAAAACCAACAATGCAAGAAATGCAGTTGCACACACTCAAACATCACCTTACCAAAAGAAAGGCATGGAAGCCCAGAAAACCTTGTTATTTATATTAAAGTGGAACTTCTGGCAGGAGAAGCGAGAAAGGCAAGGAGCTAGGGAGCTGCAAGAGGCACAAAGTAGTTTTAAGGAAGGATTTCACTTTCACACAATCTCTCTCACCCTGGCAGAGGGCAAATCTGCTCCGCTAAAGGCCCCAATTTAAAGCCGTCAGTGGTGCCCCAACATCCCAGGGAAGTTAAAGATAGTTCCCAAACAAAGCTACAAAATGCTACACAAGTATGTGAGCTTGTAGGCAACAGCCAGCACTAAGGGGAAAAAAAAAAGAAAAGAAAAAAAAATTCAGCTTAGCTTCCAGTTTGTCCTCAAGCACAATACTAACTTAGCAGCATTTGTAAGAATCTGTACATTGGAAAGAATAAGAATTTTGGTAGCAAGAAAGAGTACACAAAAAGTCTTTCAGCTATTAGAGTATACTGAAAACGTTCTACCTATTAGCAAACAGAAATAATTGCACTAGTGATGAATGTAATCATTGGATATGCATGACTGCAGTTAGTTATTCAAAATCCCATTTCATTGCTTCCTCATTTTTCTTCTACCCTATAACTACACATTCACTTCTGTCAATGAGCATTTTGAAAGCTCTAGAGATTTGAAAGAAAGGGAAGAAACAGCTCTAAAATGCAACATGAACTAACAGAAGTGATCTGCAAGCTGCAAGAACAAGGTATCTAAACATTCTAATTTATCCCTAGCTGTCCAGACAGACATAGGCTTAAAAGAGTCTTCAGAGTTACTAAGAACTCTGGCTTTCGAAGATTTCTGGATAGTTGGCTTGTAAGAAGCTATCTTCTACATATATAAGCTATAAAAGCAATACTCAAGCAGAATGCAGCATTGAAAGCATTTCTTTTTCCTCCCGTCAAAAAACATATTATCCCCCTACTCGCCTGTTCTCTTTCAGAGGAAAGTGATGCATTGCCCTCTAGAGGAAATACATTATTCACTGAACAGTGTTACAACAAGACTATTTTTAGGGGTTAGTCCAGAAATCCTCTTTCATCTTCAGTTGATTACTACAAAAAATGTAAGAGTAACTACTCAATATCCTCCATAATTTCCACCTTCACCCTCTTCCCTCCCCTCCTCCACCCAAAAGCAACCATACAAAAAAACATACTAATGAATTTTCTTGCTATCAGAAAATGTCATTGTTGTTCAGTATGACATACTATTTATTCAGATTGATTTTGTAGAAGGGGTTTAACATGCTTACCATATTGATCACACACTAGGAAATTGAGGGCTCCCTGTTCTGAGGATGGGGAGACGGAGAACAAACAAAAACCCTAAGGGCTAAGGGGGACCCTTTTTTGTTGTTTTTATAAAGGAAAATCTTCACTTACTGTAGATAGTTTCTACGATTATAGCCAGTAACTGCAATTGCTGCTCTAAATGATCTATTGCTCCTGTCTGCTTTGGTGCCTCCTTGTCTCCAACAGTGCTCTACTGCAAGGAATATGGGACACACTTTTTTCCCTTTCATCTTTTGGCATAAGGACCTCCAATCCACCTGCTACAATGAAACAAGACTATAAATAACCTTGTAGCACACTGCAAGAGAAATTATATAGTAAAAAAAAGCAGTAAACAGGTTCCATATTATGCATGTATTTGTAAAAACTATCTTGATCTACTTTACAGATACAAAAAGAAAAAAAATACACAGGCGACCAGGCACTCATGTGACCATCACAGGCAGAAGACGGCTGAGAAAATGGCCATGCCCGCAAAGCTAACTGAGTTACTCTAATACACATATATTAAAAAAAAAAAAAAAACTCTCCTATGTAAAAGGAGGAAAACAAATCTGCTCCAAAACTAGCTGTATTTCAATTTTAAATCAACATCACAGAACAAAAGTCAGATTAGGTAACATTAAACTATAGTTCCTCAGTTTGGTGGAGGTATCACCACAGACCAGCCCCAAATGACATCCCTTAATTCTGCTCCCCTTACTAGTAAGTCATATGTCAAACAGGTGCAACAGAGAGCAGGAAAAAGAAACACATGATCCTATGCTTAAAGATAAAAAAAAAAAGAAAAAAAGAGAGAGAGAGAGAAAAGAAAAAGAAAAGAAATTCACAGATCATCAGTTCGAAAAGATGTGGTTACAATTATGCATATTATCAGGATTCATGGCATACTTACTTATAGAATCGATGCTGCCGAGAATCAACTGTCCTATCACACCTTGGAAATACCTCCACCAAAGAGCACACAGCTATCTTGGGGATGCAACCATGTTTTCTACTTAAGCTTATCTATTCAATAGGCACATGGTAATTCAGCTGCAACAAGATCATCCAACTGGATCTCATTTTTATTTCTCAAGAAAGTGAGGAAAAAAATGGCATGGACTGTAATATCCTTTGTGGAGCTAAGAAAAGAAAATACAATAGTCTGCTATAGAAAGTGTCATAACACAAACCTGAGTCAGGCATTTTTATAGAGATTTTATAGAGATACATAAGTGCGGTTTAAAGAGATTAGTATCACTTTCCATTATGTCTGAATGACTACAACTTACATAACAGAAAATTTGATCATTCTTAAGAATGTTTCCAACAAAGAATTGTCATAATTTACAGCTTATTAGTCTTCTTCCCTCCCCCCTCTTTTATATTGTATTTTTTAAGTTTTTTTTTTTTTTTAAAAAAAAGTTTAAGGTTTTTTTTCTTTTTTAGAAAAGTGCCAACAAATGGTAAGTGTTTAGGATGAAGTGATGAAGTTCAGGAAGATCCTGAGCACTCAAGTTCCACTATTTTATATTCCAAGGAGTTTGAAAGCCTTTTTTCTTTCCCCTTCAATTATCCCAGAATGAGATGAATATTTATTGGTTGTATTATCAGGCAATTGTCATGCTTTTGTGGACATTCCTCTAAACAAAAACTAATTACCTTTGCAGTTATATATATGTACAGGTAGCTCTCCACTCCTGATTTCACAGTAAGCTACAAACAAATAGATAACAAATTTGTTTAATAAATAAGCCAAATTAAATTATACCCTTTATTTACCATGTAGCTTTCCATTTGATTAATGTGAGTCCTATGTGCATGCAGCCAAATCCAAGTACTTTATCAGAGAAGCTGAAAATCATGCACACTCTCTGTTTTGCTCAAATACAGAATAACTGAATAAATGCACTGAACTACTACAAATTAGTTTCATTTTTACATATACCATGTAAAAACGACATGCATGACATATACCATGCAAAAGAGAAAAAAAAAAATCACCTTTAATATAAAAAGCAATTTAACACTTCACATCTACCTGAACACAATTTTTTTCAAGTTCTTTACCAGCGCACCACAGCTTGAAAATGGGACAGTTCACTGAATACTACAATATGCAGATATCTAAATGCAAAATCTTATTTTTAAGCTTCTTGAATTTATGATCATACAAAAATAAAATCCTTTTWTATTTCCTCAAGAGGAACTCTCCTGAACCTTTATAACCATTCCTCGTTCAAAGGAACAATTCCTTAAATTACTAGAGTGAGGTTCAGTACTGTGTCTTCCATAAAAATTTGCATAAAAATACTTTCTACTTAAGCTCTTGAATGTATTTTTTCCTACAAAGTGTATATACTGCAAATCATTATTCACCACAATTTTTTATACATTGAAATATATATTTTAATTGAAGGCAAATATGAATATATATAATCTCTGCACCATATTTCATGTATTTTGATGTAAAMATGAGGTATTTTATTTTTGCCTAATGACACAACAAGAGAAAGAGTATGCAGAGCAGGTGTATAAACATAAGAGTGTGCTAGCGTAACATAGACATGCATCACCTACCTTCCTACAGTAGATTGCACAAAACAGTGGTGCTACACYAGGATATCCTGCTGATAACCAGTGACATACTATACCTACGAGAAAAAACCTATGTTAACAATATCAAAAAAAAAAAAAAAGAAACTAGCTTATATACAAGCCTGCCCTATAGAACATAAGATTCAAATACTGAGCAATGAAAAACTTTTTGATATAAAGTTTGCTGGTCTATAGAACAGTCATCATGGGCTACAGGATAAATGAATCAAAAAAAAAAAAAACCCCACACCTAACTGTTCAACTAAAACCTTTAACAACAAGTTCATAATACAACTTATCATTCTGAAAAACATACCACTCTATTTATTAATAACAAGGGCAATTAAAAAGAATAAACAAACAACCACTAACTAGTTAAAGTTAAATCCTTCCCTGTTGAAATAGTTATGCAATCTTTTTATCCGAATTTCTTTTTTTTTTCGGAGATATAACAAAATTGCCATTGATCTCAAACTTTTCAAATACTGGTACTACTGGTACTACTGAAACCAAATGAGAAGCTGCTTGAAGCAAACCCAGACAAACCCACACAAATGGCTTCCTGAGTTTCCTCCTCCKTATTTCCTCCAGTTTCTTGTTCTCTATCTATATATACACTACGCTATATAGTAAGTTCAGTGTCAAGCAGTTCAAATGCTATTGTCATCAATAGCACACAAACTACGTCATCAAGAGCACACATTCTTAAACACTAAGCATTGCACTTTTGACTAGCAACAGAAATCATGCTCCAAGGAGAAGAGTTCCTTGGACGAACATAGAAAGAAGGCCTAAACATATTAAGAGTTTTGAATCTTTCTTGACCTTTGCAGTTGAACAAAATTCCTAGATCAAAATAGTGATGGTCAAACTAAACAGTATACTGCTACCATGCTCCTATGTACAACTCCTACAGACTACATAAAAATAGAAAAAAAAATCCACATGACTTGAATGCATAGTAATTCTAACTTTGTCAAGTGCAGGGAAAAAAACAACATCACTTCAAAAAGGCACTGACATAGGAAATATACCCTTCCAATAAACGCACAGCATACCAAATACACTAAAAAGGCGAAGCAAGCTGTTTCCAAGTTGTTCTTATCAAAAGAAATAATACCATTAGTTACATAAATGCAGAGCATACCAAATATGCTAAAAAGGCAAAGCAAACTGTTTCCAAGTCATTCTTATCACAGGAAATAATATCATTAGTTAACTATATTGTACAAAAAGGTGGTTGATCACTCAGCTGTATGCTGCCACTAAAAGATTAGTTGGTAATGGCCACCATCTCAGTGTAAGCAAAGATTACAGCACGAGTCAGGAACTTCTCTTTAATATTACTGATAATGACAAAAGAAAAAAAAAGTCCAATTGCTGTCATCAACAACCACATWCAGGCACCTCACATAGTAAATATATTAGATGCACCTGAGAACAGCCTTGCCGAACACCCCAGCTAAACTAGCATTCAGCATCACTATAACTCCTCACAACAATCACTTGCATCCAACTTTACCCAGGAACCACAGGATACACTCTTTAGACACACAGAGCTAAGAATTAAACCTCTAAGTAGCTACCAACTTCACAGTCAGGACAGAATATAGCTGGAAAGGAAGAGAGAAAGGTAGCAGAAAGATCAGAAGGAGGCCAAGAAATTGGATATAAGAAAAATTGGATACTGGAATCATAATATAATTCTGTCAAGCAACCTGTCTCTGTCAGTAGGAAAACATAATAAACTCARTAATAAATTGCTTCTTAGTAACAAGCAAAATTTGATTTTAAACTCATCCTTGAGCCTGAGTACACTACAGCAGTGTGGGACTCTGAAACAGCTTCAAGGAACAAGACATATTGTTTTCAGTCCCCAAACTGATACTACCTTCACAAGGAAGGAAAGGAGAATAGCAAGAACTCTGAAGCAAAGGTGGTTTGATTCCATGACTCTGAAGCCAAGAGCTCTCTCCTTCTGCAGCCTTCATGCCTCTACAGAACATGCTAAGGGACAAAGGACAAACGGCAAAGAAACTCTGGAGTTGCTTCCACAACTCTGGAAAATTGTGAAAAGAAAAAGACATGCCAGGGTAAAGAGGCTCTAAAACTACTCAAAGAAATGAAGTAATGCAAAGGCAAGACACAAGGACAATATGCAGGATATCATTTCAGTATAAAATGCACATTTAAATACAGATGATTTTGATCTTTACTTTTTCAAGTTTTGGGGAGAGAACAATCCCTTGATTTTTGAATCTTTGGGGATAGCAAAATTACAGTTGTCTTTCATGAGCACAGTTCCTTGTATTCTTTCAAACCACTGACATTTTATTCATTTAAGAAAGAATAAAAAAGAGGGGAGGTAGGGAGAGAAAAAAAATTAAGTCAAGTGGTATCAAGGTTGCCTGTAGGAGAACGAAAGAGGCAAGAGACAGGTCATATATGTTAAATTAGGAAATATGCCCTTTCACCACAGCACTGTTAGAAAGCATATCTGATACTGATATTATAAAGAAACACATGATGAAAATGCATTCTATGTACACKGAGCTTTGTGTACATAATTTATGCTCCTGTCTCAGACACTTGCTGGGTATAAATGTAACTTAACACTAAACTATTTGGAGTATTTTATTAAATCAGAAGGCTGTGCTTCCTTTCAGTGCTAGGATTAATACAAGAGTAGCTGGCCAGTTACAGAGTACAGGAGAGCCAGGAAAAACATTCCTGTATTTACATACTCCAGCACGAGAAAGTGTCTCATTTACACTCTGCCCAGAACCACAAAATTTATCAAATACATTTCCAGACTCTGCCAATCAAGTAAAGGCTATATTTTCCAAAAATTTTGTTCAGTTCTGTGCTTCATTCAATCACCACAAGCACACAGCTTTTATATGCTGAGAGCCGGACTCCTGGATTTTCTTAAGTTAGGAGGTACTAACTCCTGATCCACAGAGGTCTAGAAACTGGGCCACAAACGATCCACTCCTCATTTAAAGTGCAGTTAATTTAAAAGAGCTAGTAAAACATAAATCAGCAAGTTTACCAGGGCAAAAAGGTTTCTTCTTGATCAAAAATCAAATACCTTCCTAGGAAAAAAATGTTTCCTCTCTATCCTAACAATTAAGCCCTTTTATCTGTATTTTGCATTTCCAATAGGATAAAAAAATGCAGTAATAAACAGTATCCTTCAGCATTGACTCATGCTCATTTCACACACCTTTAAAAATAAACCCCACGTTTTTATACTTAGAATTTTGATGAAAAGTGTCTACATTTCTTTCTCCAATTTCACCATTTCTGTGATGAGACCACTGTATTGTCTTTTTCATTTGATTTTATTATGTTTCTAAGAAAAATCTGCCTATCTGATACAATACTGATTTTTCTAAAGTTTCTCTCTTTAGTCTCAAGCACTTGATCTGGATTTTCATTCTAAACAGCGAAGCAAACTACTGGAGATGTACACACTCCAGTAGTATATTTTCTTTGTATATTCAGATTCCTACAGAAGAATTAAAACTCACTTGGTCATATTTCAAACCAACCGTGAAGGTCTGAACTATACAATGTATAACCATCTTAATAGATGTTTGGATTCTTTTTAAATCAATTTAACTTTAAAAACTTAAATCAGGTGAAGTGTCTACAGCATGAGCAACACCTAGGAACAGCAATTGAAGCAACAGACTCCTGTAGAGTACTTGGCTGGTTCTACAAAATTTTAAGATAAAATATGGATTTGTTTACACACATAGTTATATTTGCACGATTAAAATGTTATTAGCAAATCATTTGAGAGTTTATGCTTCTTCAAAGAAGTTAAGGACTGAATTAGGAAGCCAACTGCAATAAAACTGTCCACAACAGATGTCATAGTAAAATAACAGCTAAAAGCAAATGAGCATAACAATCATGTACAAAGGGCTTAAGTTGCTGCTTCTCAGATCTTAACTATAATTCCTTACCTGAGTGTAGAATAAGATCTGTTTCAATGCAGAAGATCAGTTAAACCAAAGAAAAATGAGTTTGAATTCATAACTGCAAGAATTCTCTGAGATGTCAAAATTTATTTTGATCTGTAATGAAAAACAGAAGTGCTTTAAAAGTCCAATAAAAACAAGCAGAAGAGCAAGCTGTTCAAGAACAAATTTGTCATGGTTATTTCATAAGGTCAGGTTAAATACCATTTTGACAATAACAGAGTGTCTATAGACAACCTGTAAAATAAAGCAAAACCAGTTTTGATTCACAAAATTATTAATGTTGTCATCTTCGATTTCCAGTTTAATTGGCTACTTCAATATGGTCGGAAGATCTGACATGAAGGATACTTCTACTTGTCTGACTGAGAGGAAAAGAATAAAACAACTAGTTTTTAATACAGGAGTTTGAAAGAATATACTTTATATTTATATATCCATTATTAACTATCTCCTCATCAAGTAAGTTGGGTCCCATACAGCACACAAGCATTCATGACATCAGCTGAAGACATTCAACTCGCTGATGCCCAGAGGAGAAACCTATTSTCCCCGTGTAATCAACACTGCCTCCAGTGTTGAACTCCTCCACACCAGGGGTCTGCCCACAGCTCCTTGTCACTTGTTTTATCTTCCAGCTAAAGCAACTGGGCTATTTTTATGAACATGGTTGGCTGAGAACATCGTCTTACTAATGTTTAAGAATGTAATACAAGGTATACAAAGGTATTTCAGAAGGTAACTCTATAATTAACTCGGGGCCTATGTTGCTTCATACAACAGAAAGGCAGATGAGCATTCAGTAAAAGTAACTCCCCTTAATCCAAACCAGAAACTCCTAAAATCCATTGAAGAGAAAGGAAAAAAGAACTGATCAAGTATCATCACTCATGTGTCTTCACAGCTACAAGTAAGGCCTTGACTCTGTGCTAAAACTCTCCTCAGTGTGCAGGTTTCTGAGAGTCATCAGAAAAGTTCTCAACTGCAAACCATGAAGTCTAAATTCTTACTGTTTCTTTCAACCTGCTTATCTCTGATTTATGGCACTTCTGTGTTCTTTAGGGCACACTTACCCGCATTTAAGCTTACTTTGGTACCATGGTAAGGAATAGCAGCTACAGCTTAGGCATTCCAGCTCAACGTCTGTCAATATTCATAGAATCACAGAATAAAATCATAGAATAATTAAGGTTGGAAGGGACCTCTAGAGGTCATCTAGTCCAACCYCCCTGCACACACAGTCTCCTATAGCATGTGGCACAGGATTGTGTCCAAGCGGGTTTGGAAGATCTCCAGAGGAGACTCCACCACTTCTCTTGGAAACCTGTTCCAGGGCTCTGTCACCCTCACTGTTAAGAAGTTCTTTCTCAAATTCCTATGGAACTTTTGGAGCTTCAATTTGCAGCCGTTTCTTCTAGTCCTATCGCTGGCCACCACTGAGAAGAGGCCGGCCCCATCCTCCTCACTCCCTCCCTTGAAATACTTGCACACACTGATCAGGTCCCCTCTCAGCCTTCTCTTCTCCAGGATGAACAGGCCCAGCTCTCTCAGCCTTTCCTCATAGGGCAGATGTTCCAGGCCCCTAATCATCTTTGTGGCCCTGCGCTGGACTCTCTCCAGCAGCTCCACATCCCTCCTGCACTGGGGAGCCCAGAACTGCACACAGGACTCGAGGTGCGGCCTCACCAGGGCTGAGTAGAGGGGCAGAATCACTTCCCTTAACCTGCTGGAGACGCTCTGCTTAATGCACTACAAGATCCCACTGGCCTTCCTGGCCACGAGGGCACACTGCTGCCTCATGGTCAACCTGTCGTCCACCATGACGCCCAGGTCCCTCTCTGCAGAGATGCTCTCCAGAGGGTCAGTTCCCAGGCGGTATGGGTGTCTGGGGTTATTCCTTCCCAAGTGCAGGACCCTGCACTTGCCCTTATAGAATTTCATAAGGTTTCTCATTGCGCAGTTGTCCTGTGTGTCCAGGTCCCTCTGGATGGCAGCGCAGCCCTCAGGGCTATCAGCTATTCCTCCCAGTTTGGTATCATCAGCAAACTTGCTGAGGGAGCACTCCATCCCTTCATCCAGGGCATTAATGAACAAGTTGAACAGGACTGGAGACAAGTTGAACAGGACCAGAGACAAGCTCAACAGCTTGTTCAGCTCAACAAACTTCGTTTACAAAAAGCATACATTCTTTGAGAGCATCTTATTAAAGAATCACTAATGATTTTCAAGCAATAAAAGCTTCCAGAGGAAATGTTCTGAGGCAAGACAGTTAAAAATTATTTCAGCTGATGAAAACAATTACTAGAAAAATAAAAAATATATAAGCTGTTAAATCAACCTTGTAATACTTACTTTTCACTTTAAATTTTAAATTCCATAGACCATAGGAACAAGTGGTGTAAATGATGAGAGAACAGTAAGCATTTTTAACTGTTAGCAAAAGCTGTATCCTAAAATAAACACATTGAAAGTATATAGAATCCAAGGGAAGTTGAAGTCACAGCTTAACAAATCAAATGCAATTGCATGCTGAAGGATTATGATGCTGGGACTATGCTCAGGAACACTCTTCCTCCAGGCCGGAAGTAAAGTAAAAACAGTGACAAAGCTTTATAATCTGAAGGCAAGCAGCATTACTACTGCATAATGCCAAGACCATCCTTGCATGCAGCACCAAAAAGAAGAAAAAAAGTTTGCCATTCATTTAATATGTGAAGATATAAGCAATTAATATTATGTAAAATACCACTCTAAACAGTATCTTAAAATTCAAAGACAAAATGATTGTAAATAGAAGTCTGCATGGAAATACACGATATTCAAGAAAAGTGTTTTCATTTTTAGGTTGGTCAGTCTGCATACTGCAGCTTTAAAACATCCAAAATGACTTACTAAATTTATTTAAAGCCTAATCTGCATGCAGACTAGAATAATATCTATGAAATTAAGCAAATGAGCACTTAAATTTTCAGCATACAATTTACCACAAAGCACAAATAATAATTTAATTTTCAATAGTTTAATAGCTGTAAAAGTTTTAAAGATTTAATAGTTGTAAAATTAGCATAGAAGATAGAGACAGAAAAGAAAGACAGTCTAATGTGTACCTCGTTAGCCAGAACTAGAGTTTAAACTGTAAGTTTTCTGTGTAACCTAGACAGCTCCCTTATCCTCTTCTCTCTCTTCAGTAGGGAGATACATCTATATCCCTCATCTCCTATCTATAAACTCAGGACCCTGGCAGTTTGATGATAACTAGATGAAAACTTATTATATGTTTGTATGGCTAGCAATTTGTTAAAATAAAATCATGTTATATAGTTGACTTCAGTATTCTGATCAAATTAGATAAATTATATACAAACACCTCACCACCTGCTGGTCAGTTTTTCTGGGCAAGTTTTTCTGTTTTGTTGCAGCACGGGGAAAGATAAAAATCGACCTGAGACAATGCAGGATAAACATGACAGTACAATCTGACTTTTATTCTTTGATGAAAAAAAGTATTGAAGAGGAGAAGATTTATCCATACAAAGCAATGCAAAGTCAGCAGAAACAGATGAAACCGCTTTCTGTCAGCTAAATCTTTGCTGCTGCAGAGGTACCCTGCTRGGTTCCCCAGCATCAGGCACAGCCTGGGGTACAGTCTGCTCTGGGGACAGTCAGTTAGATTCTTAGCAGCCTGGTAGGTTGGCTGGCAGGGAGGCTGCCAGCCAGAGAACCACAGCTCACTAATTTGAGGTTTCACCATCAGGTTTGTGGAGTTCTCGCTCTGCTACAGCCTGCCAGCTGTCTATGCCCGGGACAGGGTTTTCTTCCCTTTTCCTTGGCTTTCCTCCAAATCATGGAAACTGAACAAAAACACTGAAATTCTTCATGCAGTCTAACTCCCCTCACCCTCACAAAGGAGTGAAGCAGTATTGAGACTTATTCCGATTAATAAATGGGAGGTCTCAGCAAGTGAGTTGGTCACACTGACTTCCTCTACACATCACTGCAGGACAGCACCTCATTCCGAGAGAGATCACAGTCCTACCCTCCTTTTTGGATATTTAAGCAGTGATTTCAGTGATAGAGCTATCAGGAAAACTGAATATTCTTCTAATGGAGTACACAAACYACCAGTTGATTACACCATTCGGTTTACAGAAACACTGGAAAAAGCAAGCTACTTATATTAGAAATGACATATGTACGATTTTACTGGGTGCCATCAATTTACACCAAGCTCTGCCTGCCACAAATCTGAATTTATTGCTATTTAACATGCCATAAGCTCCACAAAAAGCCTGTATCCRTAAAAGCTGGACTGCATTTTAACACTTCCAAACATACTATTATTTTTAAGTMTTCTGTTGGAAGTCTCTCAACAAACACCAGAAACTCAAAGAGCTCAGAAAACGAGCCAAGCTTTCCACCTCCAAGCATATTCAGAGCAATGTCAGCCTGATGAAGCAGAGCAGGGAAGCCAGSAGTCATGTGGAAAGAAAACCTCACTAACTTGCCTCATGAGCACTAAGCTTCACACGCTGCTTGCCACGAGCACTAGAATAACGGCATGCTTTGTGAGCCCTACAGTTTCTAACAAAAAAAGAGCATGAACATTTGGCTAAACGGGTATTTGGGGAAAGATGTAACAGTGTTAAAACTTTTACATCATTTAATTAGAATTGAAAAGTTCCCATATTATTTACCCTGAAAACACAAACATGACTGTTTTAAAGGCCTTTCAGGAGAGTATTTTCAGCCATAATAAGGGAATACATCCCAGCTAGACCTCACACATCTTGGATGAGCTACAGCTCTGATGCAGGGTAAGCTGCATGACCACCAGCTGTGTTGAAGCATGAAGTTACCAAACATGAACCTGACAAATGCCAAGTGCTGATCTGAAATTCCAGGTATAAACATGCAGGTGACATGTGGGCATCGCTGTGGGCTTATTATATACATATAGTAAACACTCTTTTTCTTTTTAGCAATTCAGACATGCTAGCATAACTAAACCAGGAACTGTAACACTACCAAAGTCTATTCCCTGAAGAGTTATTACTAATTTTCATTTGAAAAGGGACACCTGCAGCAATAAAATCATAAGCTTTCATATGTATCTTGAGAACAGCAGTTTCCTAACACTGCTATGAATGAGCCTAGTATATGAACTGCACTGTTCAAACCTTACTTTCAACAAGAGCTTTGCGGAATTTATAAACCTACCTTCAGAAAGGAATGTGCAGGATTTGTACACTTGGCATARATTCTGCTATTCATTAGAAAAGTTTTTTTWAAAAAAAAACTCACAAGCTCTTTCTGTCCCCACACTTATCATCTGTATCTATTTATATACAAAGTGGGTCAAAGCCATACTCTTCAGAAATATATAAAAAAAAGTCTTGTAATGTACATTTTTCATAATAAAATCAGCATCTCTTAGAAGTAAACTAACCAGTCAAAAATAACCATACTTTAATAGTTTTCATTAATTCTGTTACATCAATGCAGACTTCTGAAGAACATGTATTTTTTGTGGTTAAGCTCATGACTTAGACTCACAAGGAATTTTTAAGAAACACTCCCCTTTAAAAAAAAAAAAAAAGTTTGACAGTAAATTTAATATCTCGGTTTATGAGCTCAACTTTCAAGGTGCCTCCTTGCAAGTCCAGAGTGTTTCTGTGCTGTAAAGAAGTGGTGTTACATTAAGTATATTTAACAAGATCCACCACAGGTAGAATCCTAAGCACAGTAGCAAGTAGCTCATACTATAAAGTGTTTTAACATGCAAGTTCTTAAATATTCTCCAGACCAGAGCAGAACTTTAAGGTTAATGTTTCTTGTCAAAAGCCAGGAATATGAAGTTCTGGCTCATATTATTCAAACTGCAGGTCTTCTTAATTAACTATCGGTACAATGAATGAACCAAAGTCCTCTTTCTCACCTTGAGATAGTTCATTTGGAAACCTACCCCACACGCATGTGCTCTCAGTGCTCCAAGCACAAACACCTTACAGATATTAGCCTTTTCCAAGGCTACTAACAAATCTTGCTCAAGGGAAGCCAGAGCAAAACAAGAGATGATGATCCTGCGCAGTGCACAGCCCTGTTTGCATTACAACTGACCGCTCTACCCATCTGCATGACATGCAACACCTGCAAGCAAGGGTGGAATGGCAGCAAGGMGCAGGAAATTATACACATTGTGAAGGGGAGGTTTTGAGAAAAAGAAGTGGAATAAATCAAATAGAACTATCCTGGACAAGTTTCTCTGTTCCAATACATATACAGAACAAGAGTAAATAAACTGTAATTATTTATCCTCAATTTTAATCAAGTGCTGTGCACTAGCCGCTACCGTGCTAACGAGACACTGATTCTCTCCTTCAGACGTACCTGATATCTACAGCAGAGCATCATCACTGTTCATACCATGACTTAATAAGGATAAGAAGTGCTGGTAAAGGAAGATGAGGACACTAGAGCAGAAAGAGTCGTGGAGCTCTGGTTTCAATAAACAGAATGAGTCGGAGAAAGGTCAACGGAAGAGGCAAACCTACCTGCTAATTTGAYTTGTAAAGTGCTGACCTACAGAACTTCAACACACAAGATGCCGTTCACTGAACCTAAAAGCTGGTGTGCCACAAGCTTGCCCCCTGGAAGCAGCTGCCCAGAGAGGCTGCGGAGTCTCCTTCTCTGGAGATCTTCAAAACCTGCCTGGATTTGAGCCAAACCCTTGTGCCATGTGCTCTGGGTGACCCTGTGCGTGCAGGGGCATTGGACTAGATGACCTCTAGAGGTCCCTTCCAACCYCAACCATTCTGTAATTCTGTGTGAGCGATCAAAATACAAGAACATTAAAAAAAAATTGTTTAAGAGAAGGAAAAAAAATGTTTTATCAAGTCAACAGAAAGAGTCTTTTTCTCTATTTAAAGACTTTAATAAATCTGCAAAATACAACAGAAAAAGGTAAAAGTCCACAATATCATTTTTACAAAGTAACTCAGTTCAAGATGTCAAAGACATCATTACAAGTGCAAATGAATAAAAAATGCAGAACTGTTTCCAACAAAACTGTAAAAAATGTCTCAGCTTGTACACATGAGCTTAAAATACCATCTTTCCATTAAGGGAAAATTTAAAATAAAAAAAAAAAAAAAAGTCGGGTCAGGAATGAAAAGCTTATCCAAGGAATGCATATGTTTTGATGAAAACGAGGAGCCAAACATAGGGCAAGAGGCACAGCGCTTGGGCCTTTCTACYGAGCAGGTGTACGTCTGTACCACCAGGCCTCAGGAACAGGGCATATTTACACAGATACACACACATTTACATATTTATACATGGGTGCATGTACAGATATATTTCTATAGAGGTTACACACGGGTGTGTTACACACCAACCAGGTGTTTAAAGGCCTCCCTCGAGGCCCACCCCATGGAAGCGGGGCAGGAGCACTGCACGAAGGAGATTTCGAGGACACCTCGCCAGAGCAAGGCACCCAAGCACCTGCACAGCAGACCCGCACGTCACGCCCCGGCAAGCGGTACCGCGGGCCGCACCCCCGCCGCGCGCGCTGCGGAACCGACCGTTACAGCCGTTACTGCGCGTCGAGCGGGCACCTCCCGGCGCGGCCGATCCGCGCCGGTGCACGCACCGCTCACGCCCCCCCGCAGCGCAGCGCAGCGCGGACACGCAGCCGCCGGGAGCGGCCCCGCCCCGGGGCGGTTGGGCGCTCTGCGCAGGCGCGGCTGGCTGCGCGGCGCAGGCGCGGCGCGGCACGGCACGGCGCGTGGCGGGCGCCATGGGGAAGCTGCGGGCGGTGACGCTGCGGTACCTGAGCAGGGAGCACTTCAGGGTCCTCACGGCGGTGAGAGCCGGGCCGGGTCGGACGCGCGGGGGAGCTCAGCCCAGCCCAGCCCAGCTCAGCTCTGCGGGCGGAGGGGTGACCGGGCGCCGGTGCGGCCCGGCCCGGCGCGCGGGGCCTGACCCAGCTGGTCTCTCTGGCGGCCCTTGCAGGTGGAGATGGGCATGAAGAACCACGAGATCGTGCCCGCGAGCCTGGTCGCGACCATCGCCAGCCTGAAGCACGGGGGTTGCAACAAAACGCTGCGGGAGCTGGCGAAGCACAAGCTCGTGGCCTATGAGCGCACCAAGAGTGAGTGGGGCGGCCTTCCCTGCCGTCACCCGGCATAACCCGCGTCGGAGACGTTTTACATGCATGTACAGCATATGTRGTAAAGAGCAAAACACTTTGCCATTTATTCCCATCCAGCTGTGCAGGGCTACCGGTTGACCAATGCGGGGTACGACTACCTTGCTTTGAAGGCCCTGTCTTCCCGGCAAGTCATCACTTCTATTGGAAACCAGATGGGTGTTGGTAAAGAATCAGGTAACCTGGAAAACCTTTTGGATAATTTGTAAGCAGACAGCTATAATGCTGCATTTCTCTAGAGCAGGAAGAGTTATGGGTCACTGCTTGAAATGCTGCATGGTGGTGCTGGCTGCATTTGATTTTTTCTTTCTTCAGAAGACTAGCCTTTCACATTAACCATTCTGTGTTAACTTCTGCATTGTCACTTTAAAGGAAACTTCGCAGGCAGATTGCTTTTGTCTGGTGCTTAGTGAAGAATTTGAACTGTTTTTACCCAAATAAACACTCTCAGCTCTTCTTGTCCCACCTAAAAATGACATAGGAGGTTAACTATTGGCATGTGCTGTTTACTTGTTTTGTCTTCCAGATATTTATATTGTTGCAAACGAAGAGGAGCAACAGTTTGCACTGAAGCTGCACAGGCTTGGAAGAACTTCGTTTCGCAACCTTAAAAATAAACGTGACTACCACAAGCACAGGCATAAGATGTCATGGCTCTATTTATCCCGGCTAGCAGCAATGAAGGAGTTTGCCTACATGAAGGTATGTGGTTGCTAGATGCGGTGAGGATTATACACATGCTGAAGATTGAAAACAGTGTAAGATTTAAGTAACAAAAACTAAATTTATGTTGCTATGGTGCATCGAGTGACAGACTTTGTGTCAGAAAAGGCTAATAGGAGAGCATCATTATGACTTCCATTCATTAATTTGGAGTGTGTTGCAGTGCTGGCTCTTAGTATGTAAGAAATGAACTTCTACCTTACAGAAATGCTATACGTTTGCTGAGTTAACAAACTAGACAGAACTGAATTGTCAGCAGTTTAAAATGTGGTATCCTTTTCCAGTGCCTGCTGCACTATTCCTGTTTATCTATGTTGATTACTTGGACTGTCAGTCTAGATTCTGTCTTTTCTCCATTCTGTATTTTTTTTCCTCCAGATATAAGATAATTAAATTGTGGACAAATAGAAGCATATTTAGTGTCTGAAATCATGAGCTAGTAATTTTTCTTCACAGTGAAAATGCAGAGGGATGTTACAAAGCTTTCCTACTTGAGCCTGTACTTCAGTGCTCCTAGTTAGCATGGGATTGTGCTTCTCCCCCAAGAGTATTTATTGCTTAGCACAGATGGGAGTTTGTTAATACATGTAATGTTTCCTTAGCCATTTGCTTTAATTTTCCAATGTATTTTTGTCTCTTTCCAGGCTTTGCATGACAGAAAGTTTCCTGTTCCAAAACCTGTAGACTACAACAGACATGCAGTAGTTATGGAACTCATTAGTGGTTATCCCTTGTAAGTACTGAAGCTCGACCCCTCCATGTAACAGAAACCCTGACCGTGTTAGGTTCAGCAGGTGGGATGGTTAGTGATTTTCCTTGGTGTACAAGTGAGCTGTGACTTCCCCTTGCTGGATGTTACTCTGTACCCCACACAGGTTAGGCTGCCTAGTTTATAGCTTTCTTTCTGTTAGCTCTAGAAGGTGGTAGCTGTTTTTGTTCAAAGAAATTGCTGAAATAGTATAGATATTTAAGTATAGAATGGATTGAAAGAGCAATGAGGCACAGGTGAACATGACAGCTATTTTCTATGTAGAAACAGGGTATGACTTCCATTTTGAGATCTTTCTTTGGCTTCAGCTCCTTGCTGTAGTAATTCAGCTAAGGTTACATTTATTTTTACAACTTACTAAAAAAAATAGTTTCTTTGCTTTTTATACCTAAAGTGTCATGTATAATTAGCTGTATTGTAGTTGCTTCAGGAAATGTTGCCTTGAGTTGCATAATATCTAGAAACATTAAATATCATTGAAGTTTGTAGGTGAATAGATGGCTTGGTTTGTTTGCACAAGTTTCCACGGTTGGTGTCATCCCAAATAACTTAGGTGCTTACCCAGAGATTTAAAGTAACAGTTATAGAACAAAGCAGGTTGTCTTCTGATGTAGCAGTCTATCTGTAATGGGCATTTTATCAAAAGAGTAACGTGTAAGAAGAAATGTCTTTAAAAATGTGCTATATTTTCTCACCCAATTTCATTTTTTAAATAACTGTGTGTCTGTGCTGTAGATTAAACACTTTAATTCCCTGTGGACATCACAGACTATCACCTTTTTTGCAGCTCTGACTTGAAGGAGAGGCTGTAGGGACTGAGAATTATTTCAAATATGTCCRTATCTAACAAGTAGTAGTTCATATGACTTTTATATTCAAAAAAGGATCGTGTTGTTTTATGATACAGACTTACAGCTATGGAAAGTATTGTCAATTAATTTTAGACAGTGGCCTGTCTGGTTCCCACTGTACTTCTTTTGTGTTATATGAAAATGATTCATTTTTAGAACAGTGGTGCTGCATTCAGACCAAAATATCTCAGTAAAGTAACTGTAAATGCTGAGCTCTTCTTGGTGGTGCTTAGTGCAACAAAGCACCAAAGCCTTTCTTAGGCTGCTTGTAAAGAGATAAGCACCTGTATTTTGCTGTTTTTCCCTAGTAAGGTACTTGGCTTTCACTAGTGTAGGTTCTGGTTTTTAGAGTGTTTTGTTTTGTCCTAAGTTAGTCTAGAAAATAGTTTTCTTTATGAAGGAAAATGTAATGAGGTCATCAGACTACAGAAATACTTAGTGCTGCTACTGAGAGCAGGAGGTTAGACTAGAAAGCCCATGAGGTCCATTCCACCCTGAATCACCCTGTTATTCCCCCAAGATGCATTTCATCTACCTTGTATTTCATTTAAGTTTTTGAAAGTAGAGGATATTTCTCTTTTATTTAACTTCAGGTGCCAGGTGCGCCAAATTGAAGATCCTGCCTCTGTCTACAGTGAATTAATGGATCTAATTGTAAAACTTGCCAATCATGGTTTGATCCATGGTGATTTCAATGAGTTTAATCTCATATTAGATGATGATGACCACGTCACAATGATTGATTTCCCTCAGATGATATCAACATCACATCCAAATGCTGAATGGTAGGTGGAAACTTCTGAATGGCTGCTGTTTTCAAAGTAAATGTAGCAACTGATGATAACAGCAAATAACCAAACATAACTTAGTTTCATAAATCTGTTTATGTTTTTTTCTACAATTGCTATCACGTGACACAAATATTATGACAAATCCTGTTTGATTTTATGAATGGGGAGAAATGTCTCTTCAGGATAGATATGCAGTTAACTGGTTCTCGAACAGCATGATGTGTTTTCATACAGAAAAACACGTTGACTGCWTGTCAACAGTTTATTTCCTAACTTTTGCTTGAGAGAGCACTATTAGACCATTTAATTTTTAAATAAAATAAAATACAAGATTTTCAGTGTAAAAGTTGGCAGTAAATTTAATTATCTTGACATTATGTTTTTTTCAGGTATTTTGATAGAGATGTTAAATGCATTAAAGAGTTTTTCAAGAAACGTTTCAGCTATGAGAGTGAACTCTTTCCAACGTTCCAGGATATCAGGTATAAAATGCCACGAGTCATTGCTGCTTTAAGAAGGAATGCCACGCTTGCATTTGTGTGTATGAATGTCAGTGTAATCCTTACTGTTTTCTGCGCATAAACACAATTTGATCTTTCAGTCACATGATATTCCAGCTAAAATCAAATCTTTTACTTTAAATTTTGACTGCAGAGATGGAATTTCCTCCTGTAGATGTTTGCTACTGCCAGGATATGCTCTGTTAACTGATTTACCTAAAGCTCAGTACTGTCCTATTGTGCCTCATATGTTTCTACAGAATATGCTTATCTGAATAGTTACAGTGCAGATCGATAGTATCTTCTAATCCAGAATAAAGTGTATTACTACTATAGTGATTTCGTGTATTAAAAGGAACCTCCTTCTACTTCTTCCTCAGGAGAGAGTGTTCTCTTGACATAGAGATTGCTGCCAGTGGCTATACAAAAGAAATGCAGGAAGATGATGAATTGCTTTACCCAGCAGGCCCTGATGAGGAGGATCATAAAAAAGGCACATCAGAATTTGTAGAAGATCCTGAGTCTACACTCAACCTTCTCAGCTCAGATAAAGATGACTGTGGAGACTTGAATGAAGTGGATGATTTCTCTGAAAGCAGCTCCTCTGAAGGCTTGATGAATTGCAGTGAAGAGGCTGATATGACTGAGAGCAGTGAAAATACACAGAGGCTGAGTATGTCAGAGTTGAGTTCTGCCTTAGAACAAGTTGAAGAGCAGCCTGTGAACACRAATAATGATGCAGAGAGTTCTGTAATTGCTGTTACTGAGGACAAAAAGATAAGTGAAAATGCTGCTGAAGTTGAAAATCAGACAGGTCCAGGAGAAAGCATTGATGACAAGGACAATGAAGATGAATGCCCTGAGCTGATTGACTTGTCAACATTAAACAAGCAATTCAGGCCTTACAGGTAAAAATTCACATTGATTGTCTAGGAGTGTTTTTTTATTCTCTCCCACTGCAATAAATGGATATCTTCAAATTAATTCAGCAGTGGCTGTTCCTCATTCACTCTCATTTAAACCAAAGACTAAAAATCTTTTTTTTTCCCTCCTAACATTTATGTGAATATTGTTCCAGTTGTTCTCAGCCTAGGGAACTTATTGGTGGGTGCTGTGCTGTGTATGTCATGCTGCTAGTGGGACCAGTCAGTTGTCTCACAGTGTAGTATCCACTGAAAGAAGTCGTGGAAGTAATGCATAGATCCACCCTCTTTCTCCTGTTTTTTGTTTGTTTTTTTGTTTGTTTGTGGTTTGGAGGTATTTGGGGTTTTTTTAGTTGATGRTAATAGAGACTTCTTGATATTCAGGTACTTCTGAATAACTTAGATTTATCTAAATCTAGTCATAGATTTAGTCATAAAATACATGTTTTGAAGAATTAGAGTTAAGATTTCAAATGTAAATTTTCTATAGTACTCATATTTGTGGTGGGAATTTTCAGAAGATGCCCATAAGAGGCAAAAGAAGTTTATTTTGTTGCATGCAACAACATATCCATTTATATATTTTAGAAATGAAGAGAGTATGAGTCACATTAATGAGCACAGAACCCGGACTAAAAGTATCACATCAGTCAGCAGTGTTGGGAGCTGTTCAACCATTCCACCGGTACTATTCCAGTCTACTCTCTTAGTATAACTTAAATGGCATGTAGTTGATAGTATTTATAAAAACGTGTGAGTATGAGGATAAAAGTGTGTGAGTGTGACAAAAAAGAGTGATTATTTAGGTAGGCTTCATTATTCTTATATAAAAGCAGTCTTTTATAGCCAGGGTCTGCTAGTTACTGCTTCTRTAGCCTTCTAAAATGAGGTTTAACTACATCCTGTTAAGTAGTGCATTTAATTCTGTGAAGAAGTTTTGTCGTGGACAAGATGCCTCTGTCTGGCTATAATATTCATAGAATGCTTGGCTTTTATTTTTTTAACATAAGTTTATTGCTTTATCTTTAAGATACCTTAAAGTTACATGCATAGAGACAGCATATTTGCGTGTTGGCTAACACATTTTTCTAGGACTTCATAGAGAAGAAAGCAGATGTCAACATTAGTCATCACAGGGAATTAGTCATCACATTCTAGGGAATGGCCTTGAGTCTCCCCAGGGAGACAGGGGCTTGGGTTACAACTGTGCAGTGAGGGAAACAGGAGCCCCCATGGTCTACCCAAAGGTCTCTAGCTTCTAGCTATTTTTTTTTTTTTTCAGTTAATTAGAGCAAGGCGGCAGGATTTCTTAAAAAAAAAAAAAAAAAGTGCTATTAAGGCTTAGGGAGAAACGCCTTGAAATTATGCTCCTATACCAGTTGGTGGCAGCAATGGTCACAATGTTGCCGTGAAAGATGAGTGAGTGCTTAGGGGGTGTTTGGATATTTGACACAAAACACATGAGACACGCTGAGATGGCATGTACTGAGCTACCCTTAATTCTGCAAAATCTTGCCTAATGCTTCCTCAGTAACTGACCACATACATGCTCCTATGCTATGTGAAAATAAGACTTCTGTACATTATGGAATCATAGCTGAACTTCTGAGTGTTAGAGCTAAAGAAAGGGGAAGTTTAATGAGCTTAATAATGTAAAAAATGTGATAAACATAAAAATACAAAAGAATGGCATTAGATTAAGAGCCACAGAGCTGCTTAGAGCCAATGCCAGTTATTGCTGCTAGCATTTCTGTTGTTTATGCTTGCTTTCCATTCAGAGGAYAAAACATCAAGAAAAAAGAGCATTAAAATATTTTTAAATTAAAATATGTAGAAAGAATTCCTATAGACATATAATAACAGCACTAGGTACATTCATAACTTAGAGACTATTCTGAAAAGACTCTGTTGTGAATTATGGAAAATAAGATCTTCTAGATGAAAGGGCATATCTTGCTATGCCTGTACAAGTCTCTGCAAGGACACTTCTAATTTAGAGGAAATTATGTGAACTGTCCAAAAAGTTAAATAATAAAAATGTAAACTTGTTTACTCTGAAGCATTTAAATAGTTGCTTGGGTCTAGGATGACTGTGACTAGTGAGATTTGCATGCTGTGCAGTAAAATYTTGTGAATTTAAATTTTGATTACTTGCCTTTCAGAGCTTCTAGACATCTGTGAGGCAGTTTCTCTCAAATGTTTGTAAAAACCATCAAGAAATTCTTCTGTAAACAAGTAAAGCAGCCTTCATCCAGGGTTCTGCCTATTAAAAGTGCAGAATGTCAGTTACCCAAATCTGACAAAAATGACATAATAAAACAGTTTTAATTCTGATCAGTTTTTCTTCTGGAGTATTTTTAAAAAGAATTTACTCACTGATTAAATGCCAAGTAGCTAGGGAAAGAAGGACACATTTGATTAAACTGTTGTTTTTTTTTTTTTTTTTTTAATCCATATTTCAGTAGTCAGTATGCATGCAAGATAACTGCTCTGATGACACTGATAGTACAACATTCCTGTTGAAATCAGGTTTCCTTGCTTGAATTCCTGAACTGCCGTGTATTTTCTGACTGTAATTGTACTAGTCACAGCTATTTTTAATGAATATAGCTTTTGAAAATTATGCTTTCTATTTCTTGATTAATTTCCTACTGACTTGCTACTTAATATCCTACAATGCAGTTTAGGTGATAGTACAATAAAGCATCATGTGCCAAATGAAGTTAAGGTAAAGATGAAATACAGACAGAAATTATTGCCTTCATTTATTTGGACATCAGCAGATGTTTTATTAATGGTAGAATAATTCCTTGGTACACTTTTTTTAATGCTGTAACAATTACAAAAGGGACCCTCACCACAAAGCTATCTCAGATAATAAGATAACTGATACCACCATGAAGATAAGAATTCTGCATGATTTTCAAACATAGTCCTARAAAAATGAAAGTGGTTTTTTTTCCTTCTTCTAAGACAAGAAATACACCTGATATGATCATTGCAGCAACCTGAGTTTAGATCATTATCCACATGAATTTTCAGCCCAAAACTGTTAAATAATGGCTTTTTTTTAACTATATATGGCTATATAGAGTGGCTCTTGTACTAAGATTGCCTTAGTACTAGATGATGTGCAGAAAGTATTGACACTGCATTTRTTTGTTTATAGGAACTGGTGAAACAGAAGATAAAACGTCAGCTGACGAAGCAACAGAAAGCCGCTCTGAGGCGGCGGCTGCAGAAAGGAGAGGCAAATATTTACACCAAACAGCGTCGAGAAAATATGCAAAACATTAAGTCAAGTTTGGATGCAGCCAGTTTCTGGGGATAATTTATAAAAAATTCCTTTAGAACATCATCAGTCATACACATTTGAAATAATTATGTTTTGGAGCAATAACCTTTTTATACAATGGAATGTTATTTTCCAAAGCTAATAAATGTCATTCTGGTTCTTGGGATTTGGTTGTGAGATTTTGTTTTGTGTTTCTTGCTAAAAACAGGGGCTGTGATTTAAACCGAATGGGGGGGTATCAGGTAGGATAAATAAACAAGATTTGGAATTACTCTAGTTATAAAGGGATTGTATGGTGTTAGTGAAGTTAAGAATATTTTGCAATACAGAATATTCCTTCTAGAATTTTTCCCTTCCACCTTCCCTTGAAAAGAATTCTTGCAAAGATATGAAATAGAAGTCTAAAATCCTCTTTTACATTATAAGGAGATACTTCCTCAGCTTAATTAAAAATCAGAGAAATATGAACATGAGAAGGGTCAGTACTGAAATAGTTAACATGCCAAGATCTCTTYTGTACCTGTACAGACACCAGCAAACCATATGTAAATACCCATACTATGAACTCAGCAATTTTCAATTATTTTCCTTCACTCCAAGCCTTCACATATAAATCTTGCCCCAGAAACACAATAAAAACATTTTTGTATCAACCTGGCAAGCACACATTTTTGAATATGCTCCTGCAATTGCAAGTAAGTTTAGTTCCTTTGCATCTACTAACTTACCAACAACGATGATGATTCTGGAACTTTTCTATTCAAATATATTACACTGACTTCCAACCTGTAATTTCCTTGTGTTTTCAAAGACCTTAAAGAAAAAAAAAACATCCTTTAAGAAAGGTATTTCAGCTAAGAAAATAAGAWGATGTCTGGGTGGTTTTTTGCCTTTTTTTTTAAAAAAAAAAATATCATTTATTTGAAGGAGGGAAGTGTTTGTGAGCACTGGGAAAGGCCATAGGAAGAGGGAGCTTTTCAGACTTTTTCTGTCTGTTTTAACCTGCCAGCCACTGTATCTGTGCTCAGGCTGTAAGATGGAGCACTTCTTAGAAAGGACAAACTGGCAAGAATTTAATTTCTCTCATTTTTTGAACATCTTAAATCTATTTCATTTGCCTGGGGAAATGAGTAACTTGGAATTTGACCTTTGGTTTTGTGCTCACATGTCTGATAATATCTGCTCTGCCCTGTGTTCCTGGTATGCCTGATACCTAATTTGGGTTGCAGTCTATTGAGGAGTTATAGCYTCCATCCTGTCTTGCAGCATGCTCTTGCTTTTGAAGTTTTGAATTTTTGTTTCATTGCTGGAATGGTATGATGTGGTCTCAGCCAGCAGGAACATATGGTCTTCAATCTAAGCAAGGAAGTCACTTAAGCAGTGCAACAGATAGGTGAGTGTACTTCACTGCACCATCAGAGCTCCAGGGAAAGAGGCTGACAAAAGGCAGCTCAGTTAAGCCTTACCTGGAGGTGACTGAAATCAAGCTATGTGGGCTTGGTTGTAGCAGCAGTAGAAAAGTTAAACAGTTTAAAATTAAATTATGTATAGGAAGGGGAAAAAAATATTTTACGGGTCTAGGTTATTACCTGCTAAGAAGCTCTTTCAGCAACACTTTAAGAAAGATTTCTGAACCATCTTTCTTTCTTTGCCYGAGATGTGCAGGTACTTCTTGGCTTCTAATCTAGAGCTGTTCTGAGCAAGTAGGTTTTTAATGTGCAATCTGAAGTCTGTCTGGATAATTGGTTCCAAAAATATACAAAGGTGGTAGAGATTGATTCAGCTCCACCACAGAAGAAAGGGTGGTGGAAACGTATGCTGTTTATTTTCAAAATGTTCTTTAAAGCTCCCATTAACTCTTTTAAAGGTAGTCTAATGGATGGCTGTAAGTTATCATTTCCACTTACCCTGCCATGCTAGACTCTTCTGAGACTGGAGCTAGTGAGGGAGGACCTAAACCTCAAAGTTATAGCTTAATATATCTTTATTAAGTCTCTTTTTTCCCCTCTTCTCCCTGCAAGCAGCAGAATTCCTGAAATATCTAAAGTCATCAAAGGTCACAATGAAGTTTACACATAGAATGAATTTCATAGTACTCTCTCTGTTTGAGTGTCCACATATGAAACAAAGTTTACTTTATTTAGAGTGAACTTAGGGAAATGTTGGGGTTAAGACAATAATGTTCCTGACAAGTCCTAAAAAATTCACATATTTAGCAGCAAGGAATGCGTGGGTTATAGCAAAATTAGCTAAAAATGTGTCATTTTAAAAAACACACAAGGCAATAGTTTGAGCGCATGTGTTTGTAGCCAAACAAGATTTGAAAATGAATACAGAATGGATAAACATTGTTTGTATCACATATACTCAACAGACGCAACAGCACGTGTTAAAACTTAAGTAATTTGGGTACAGAGTTGTTTAACATCTCCCAACTGCTGCATCTGA
>PTEX01000066.1:3731651-3770749 GCA_003342815.1 Eudromia elegans
AAGAAAAGAAAAGAAAAGAAAAGAAAAGAAAAGAAAAGAAAAGAAAAGAAAAGAAAAGAAAAGAAAAGAAAAGAAAAGAAAAGAAAAGAAAAGAAAAAAGAAAGAAAGAAAGAGGAAGAAAAGAAAGAAAGAAAGAAAGAGGAAGAAAAGATAGATAGCACAGTCACTAAGGAATGCATCCTTATCCTTACTTTGGATTTATTTTTTTTTTTCTCAAATCAGGAAGACTTTAATGGGACTGAAATAAAGGTATTCTGTACCAGCAAAGTGACTCTAATTTATATAGCTCATGGCTGTTACAAACACCCCCTCACTCAGTGTGAAGACAGAAAAGCAGATGTCACACCTGTAGAACAGCTGTATGTTTGCSTTTCTACTTCAAGCTTTGGCCCGCACATCTATGCCTCTCTGCGCACTGCCGTGCCTCTACGGTGCCTCCCTCCGAGGCCTGCACAACCCCTGGGTCCCGTTACACACGGACAGTTTAATTCACCGGCGTTTTCACGCCCGGCCCGCGGAAGGAGCTGCAAGCGCGGTGGCCAGCGCGCCGCACGCAGCGGGGTGCGCGGCGCCGGGCAGCGCGGGGCGCCGGCTGCCCCGCCTCGCCTCTAGGTGGGTGTGTTGGACAGCGGGAGGCGGCGGGAGCAGCCCGGAGGCCCGGCCGCCAGATAAGCCACGGGGGGCGTTGGAGGCGCGCCAGGCACGGCCTGACTGGAGACCCTCCAGCACGGCGGGCACCGCGGAACGGAGCGATGCGGCCCCGCACGGGCCGGGCCCCGGCATGAGGAGCGCTGGCGAGCGCTGCCCTCCCGAGACGCTGCCCCGCGATGGAGAGGACCTGGGAGTCCCTGCAAGGCATCATCGCCCAAGCGCTCCCCCACAGGGACCCTGCCCTCGTGTTCAAAGACCGTAAGTACCAAAGACCAGCACCTGACTTCTCYCACCGCCCAGTTACGGGGTTTAACTCATGGTTCTGCTACCATCAAGGCGTGATAAAAGAGAAGTAATTAATTAACCTGCTTGTACTTGCATGGGGTTGACAAAATATAATATTATTTCAACCTAAGTACCTAAGATCGATTGATAGAAGATCAGTTAACTTCTAACTGTGTTTCAGAAGCTCAATGCGTAACTTTTCCCATAGCATACTTAATTGAATTTAGCAACACACTGACCTTGTGGTAAGATCTTCATTGTTTAACATTCATGGAACATTTTATGTCCCTTCCCTTTCTTTCAGTTTGTCCTTCCCTTTTCAGCAGTTTGTCCTCTTAAATTGCACATTTTAACTAGTGTTTCTGTAAAACTGTTAGTATCAAGTACTAAAATCTTTATGCGTCTGTTAAACAGAAGCAATGCAATATGCTGCTTAAGCACAAGAAGTTTTCTTGCAAATACCTGAAATATGATTTTTTTTGTCTTCTATATTACACTTGTGGAAAAAAACCCCATTTTTTTCAGTTTATCAAAACTGTTCACATGGGTACTTTATATACTTTTTCCTTGTTGTAGAAGCTGTTTGTAACTATCTCTTGCGAACCATCAATAGTTCTGAAATGCTTCTGAGCAAGTGCTGCATAGTGAATTGGTCTGATGCATCCTATGAAACAAATGGCATCAAAACAGATCATGGGAACAAGTGTATAGGGCTTTATGATTTTTTTCCAGCAGAACTATGCATGAAATGAAGTGCTATTTAATTAGGAAAGTTTACAAGACTCACCTTCAGTCCCAGAGATTTCACATGCCAGTGCCTGGAAGACAAATTAAAAACAGAGAGAAATCAATAAAGTCAACAAAATAATATTTTACTGCCATTTACTTATTTTTACAGTTTCCTCCAATGGTGACTGAGATCACTTAATTTTGCACACACAAATCCAGTTATACCTAAGCTTTTTGACTGTTAAATTTGGGAGCTTGCTAGGTGTCATTTCAGTTTAAAACTGGCCAGTTGTGTCATGTACAAAAGCTGGGATAACTTTTGATTTTAGGACTTTTTTCCTTCACATTCAAATCTAACTGTAATCTATTGTGCCCCTATGGCACAGTGTGGAGGTATTTATTTAATCTCCACTTCAATTGTCAACAGCCACGTTAGAGCTAACGAAATCCATCTCGTACAAAGAACTGCTCCCTAAGTTGCTATGAGAGAAATGACTTTAAGTACAAGGCTAGTAAAGGACCCGGGGGAAATGCCTGCATTTAACTTCTCTATTTACCAAATTCCCAGAGTGGTACTCGCACCATAAACTGGGAGCCAGCACATTTCCAGTTCCTTGGAAATGAGGGGGAATTTGAACACAGACTATGAATGCGGGATATGCAYATTCACGCAGGAAGATGCCGCTCTCACCCGATCCGTCCCGCGGTGAGCCGGACATGTGCTCGGGAGGCCGCCCAGCGGGAGGCCTGCACGCGCCTGGACAGCTCTGCGCCCGCACCGCAGCCCCGGGGCTCGCGGCGGCGCCCGCGGACGCGCGCGCGGAGCTCGAGCCGCGGGCCAGCGGGAGGGAGGAGGACGTTCCCTGTTGGAAGTCACCCCGGCTAACCGGTCCCTGCAGATCTACTGACAAGGCTTTTATTGGAAGTGCATGTACAAGCTGCTCGGACAATGCGGCTGTGGCCACCCACAGATCTCCGTCAGGGTGGGAAGGACGACCAGAATGAAAGAAAAGTGTCAGTGGGCTGGAGGAACGTTTTTCTTTAGGTTTTCAAAGGCATAAAAGGAACTTCAAAGGCATACTAATCCAGAAATAACCTCCACGGGCTCGACACTGCTGCGAGCGTATGCCACCAATTCAGACTGGTGGCAGAATTAATAGTGCCTTGGTCTATAAAGTCAGATGAAAGTTTAGATAGTTTGTGCTATCTTCAGCACAAAGTTAAATCCAAAACATTGAGGTAGTGCTGTCTCATCTCGTTTTATTTTTGACAGCATTTGAACAACATGAGCAGGGATTAAACTACTGAAAAAAAGATAACATCATATGTTTCTCCACAAGAGCATGTCCACAGCTTCTACACACACACACAATTGCTTCTGCTAAAGCCTGAAACTACCAGATAAGATGAAAACACATCCAGCAACCACACAGCTGCTCCAGCAGCTACCCTTTGTCAGTGGACCTGACTCAGTGCATGGGCAAGGCTGGATCTTGCGAGGAGGAACCAAGGCGACCACCTCCAGGCAAACATTTCTCCAAGTGCAGGGGAGATGACAAGGGGAATGCAAACGGACGCAGAGCTGGGTACATGGGCAACAGGACGGTGGGGCTCTAGTGTGTCTTCCATTCACTTTCCATCACATAAAACTTGGCCTGTATGCCTAGTTGGTCCTTGCAAAAACACATGCAGTGGGAGAGACATCATGTCTTCACTACGTGATCCTGTTAGTAGATGAAACAGGCAGCACAGGCAGTAGGGCCGAGGGTGGAGAGGGCGAATGGGGCCAGGAGTGGACAGAGGTTAAAAAGGCAGGTTAGGAGTCATAAAATTATCAGAATCTCATAGATTATTGAAGGTCTTAGGGATTACAGAGAAATGTTCTTAATTTGCTTTATATTTCCCACAACTTTTTGAATATTTTTGTGAAATACTCATGAAACGAGGTAGAATTATTGTGAGTTATGTAATCCAAAGGAAAATATAGTCCTTAAGACATCTCCTGCGGTATTTGAGAGCTGTTGCTCTCCCTACTTCAAAGCAAGGTCATTTCTGTCACTGCCATCTAGATGTCTGTCCTCAGGGTCTGTCTAAACATGGTTTTCCCTTTGAGCAGGGTCCCATCCTGCTGCTTTCTCTCTTTATTCCTTTTTGTTTTCCTCCCACTGCTTTTCAGAGCAGCTTTTTCTTGATCCAGCTCTCTCATTCTATCAGTTTATGGAATCCCATCAGTTTATCTCAGAAAGGAAACAAAGTGTTTAGGCCCACTCCAAATTACTGCTGTTTGATTTTTCTCATTTTTATGATGTTTGGATTGTTTAAGGTATTTGTAACATTTGTCTTAAACAGTATTTTGATATGTAGAAGTCACACAAAGTCAAACTGCAAGTGACCTTTCCCTGTATTTTCCATAATATCTAATGAGGAGGAGTAGGGTGAGAGTAAAAAGTGATCTGGAGATCTTCCAAACCCGCCTGGCTGCCACCCTGTGCCCCATGCTCTAGGGATCCCTGCTGGAGCAGGGGGTTTGGACTAGATGATCTGCAGAGGTCCCTTCCAACCTCAACCATTCTGTGATTTCCCCTTCAGTCTGTGCTGAGCCTGCACATTGGAGCTGGTCATGTTCTACCCTGGAGCCTTTGGCCAACGCTATGCAGAAGACTATTTTTTGCCCGAATTAGCAAAATACATATACCTCTTCCTCTGAAAAGCTATGGTTTTGATCAGGGTTTTAAGTTAACCAGCAGAAGTACCTTCTGGGGAAAGCCATGATCTCTGAAGTTACCAGAAAACCCTAGCAGCCCTCCCGCTCTGTAGCGCCTCGGTTTGCGCGGGCTCCGTGGAGGCAGGTCCCAGCCGTGCAGCTCGTGCCTCTGCTGGATGCCGTCAGGCATGCGGGAGGTGCAGGGCCCTCACCCAGCAGCACCGCAGGGCTGCAGCAGGGCCCGCCAGCCCCTGCACCGGCCCCTGCACCCGGCTGCGCTCACAGCCACCGAGGGGCAGAAGAGCAAGATTTACCGCAGGGCCCTGGTAGGACCTCGTGGGGCAGAACACAGCACATTGGGAAGGTCAAGCTGCAAAAAGGCCACAGYTGGCAACAGCGAGGGACCAAAGGGCTGGCTCTAGGATCTCATGAGGTACCGGAGCTGGATGGGGAGTTCAGAGGAGAAGGACTAGGCATGGGAACTAGAAACGAGCATGCAAGGCCRAAATAATGAGCCAATATATCAAAGGAGATATGGAAGTGCAGTGACAGGAGCTGGGATGGAGAAGGCCAAAAGCAAGAGCGCAGAGTGTTCAGCTCTCTTACCATCAAGAGCTACACTTACCTGCTGTGTTCGTTACATTGCTCACACCTCGGATAATGCAGGGGTCATACCAGTAATGTGCAAGTCAGATGCATCCCAGTGCTGGGGTGACCTGTGCTCCAATAGCAGGGGAGGAATGAGAGAGTAAATCACCATGCGACTAAATTCTTTGTCCTGTGCAAATTAAACTCATCCCCCTTCTCTCTATGTACAAGAAACTAGTGTAGTGAGTACTGTTCTTTTTTTCCTTTCCTCTTTTCTTTTCAATGTTCTCTGAGGAAAATGTGGATACTCAAGCAAGGAAGGAGACTGAGCTTATGAATTTCATAAGCAGTCCAAGTAAAGGCTGAGGTGGAGAACAGTAGTTTATGTATTTCTGACAGCTGTCAGGGAATGTAATGCATCAGTGACAAGCTACCTTGTTTTTATATCTCATAATACTGTCCTTCTTCAGCTAARATGTTGATTGGAGTTGCACTTCCTGCATGAGAATTATTTTTGTAAGTTGGTGAAGTGGAAAAAGCCCTTTAATGAATTGCCCAATTAGAACTACTCTATCCTCTTCTACTGCAGAAGAAGTTTGCAGTGGTTGTATTACAACCAACTTTATATTGAAGCAACTCTGTCTGAGATGCAAATATAAGTCAGAACACAAGTCTGTYAAATACTGTAGAATCACAGGGTAGATTCTCTGCCTGAAAATGTTTCCAGTATAAGTAATATACTTATCACCATCTAAGTTTGGTTGGGTGAAGTATTCAGAACCTCTCATTCCAGATTTAATATTAGATGAAATGTTGCACAGGATGATTTTTTTCAAGTATATGTTAATGTTACTAGGTAACTCTTTTCTCAGATATTTCTGGTTCTTCTCTCTCTTTTTTCCTTCTTCTTTTTTCTTTTTTTTTTTTAAAGAAATTGCCTATTTCAAATGCTTGAAGATGTGATGTCTTTGCAAAAGTATATTCACAAGGAGAGTAGAGAGTATATGGAGTAGATTATTTTGGTCCTCAGCTATGCCAAATGCAGAAGAGAGCAAGATCCAGGCAAGCAGGCAGGGCAGAACATTCCCTGGGAAGCATCTAGAGTCAAGAGTCTTGGATCTAAACAGGTAAATGTGCTGCAGCATCCCTCAGCATCCCTGCTGGCCACAGGGCACTGGAGGGGCAGAAGCTGCCTCTGAGCYGAAGGGATTCGGAGGAGGCTGCACCCCTACCAATGCAGTTCTCCAACTGACCACTGATCCTGAACATCTGCTGTCCTGTCTTCCATTGCAGCTAGTCTCCACTTCAGATACAAGAGAGGATAAACAATTAAAAGCATGAAGAACCAAAGGAGAGAATCCTTTACTTCTCCATACACAGCCTAAAGATTTTACCATAAATTTAAATTTAAAATCTAAGGTAATGTCAAAGTAAGGACCCCAAGCAGTCACAAATCAATTCCTATGACTGGTAAACTGCTCCCAAGTCTACTATCCCAGCTGGAGTACACCACCTAGTTTCAAGACTGAATTTACTGACTATCATTTTTTTACCACTGTATCTTATTACACTCTTCCTTCAAGGCTAAAACATGCCCTAGTATCTCATACATCTTATCATATATCTCAAAGAAACCTAAGTACTTCCACAAAGGTTTTATATCCCCTGACTTGAATTCATGGCTCCTAACTGAATCGTTTTATRGCTAGTTGATTGGTGAACATTTCACCAAGTGATTTCAGATCAGTATAACTGCAATGCATCTTCATTTTTTACTGGGACTGACAAATTATGTTTCATCTGCATATTTTACCATAAAAAACCACCCCAAAAACCAAACAAAAAACCCAAAAAACCCCATTATGCCAGTAGTAGGCTGGTGATCTAAAGAAAAAGATAGACTAAGAGCAGATCCTTATAGGATCACAGTAGAATCAGTCCAGTTCATGCATATCTCTCCACGAACCACTAAGCTTTGTCAGTAAGTCAGTCTTTACCCTCCTCAAAGTGCACCTTGCTAGATCAGCGTAGTGTAAGCTTTTAAATTCAATGCAGTGTAGCAAAAGGAAGTCAGATGTCCTRGGAAAATATTACAAATTTAAGTTTTAGCAAACAAACCACTGCCTTTTCCTTATTAGATTACTGTATTCTGTGGAAATTATACTGCCTGATATGMGTAATACTTCTGTTTTTTTGTTGTCATTGTTCTTTTCATTACATAACTAACCATTCTACAATTCTATATAGTTCTTTTTAGATCCTGAAACTGTATTACAGGTCTCCTAATTTTTCCCCAACAGCGGTAAATAACAATGTAAATCCTGTAATAAGCTCTCTCTGGCTCTTGGTTAACAYTTGTTTTGACAGCAATATCTTGAAAATTCCTAATTCAAGCAGACAGTAACCCTCCTTATTTTAATTTTATAAACTTGTTTCAATTCATAACATTGTAGGTGAGGGCTTCTTGCCTGACTCCAAGCTCAGGAGATCAACGTGTCAATAAACCATACTCAGCTTACCCCCTCTTCCCTTTGGTATACCTGAGCCCCAGACTTGTAGCTAACCTCCGTGCCTGTTAAGCAGCTGGCTTACAGAAGTGTACCAATGTTTCAGAAAGCTTTCTGCAGGCTACACCATTTCTCATCTGCTTACCCCTACTCTTTCGCCTTCTTTCTTCCTTTATTTCACAACCTGCTTGGGACAAATGACCCTTGAGGACGCTGTGAGCTGACTTCTCTCTCTTTTTGCTGTTGTTGTTCTACTCTAAAGTCAAGTCCTCTAGGAACTGTCAGTGGGCGCTGAGTGCAATGTATTCTGTGTCAAACTGATGATGCTGCTTTTCACCAACAGTGTCTCACCTGTCAAATCGGGTACTTTGTACTCGCCGGCTCCTCTTAGATATTTTAGGCAGGATCATCTAGCATGGGATTTCTGATCAATAGTTTACCTTGGTCTGCTTGGGCTTACTTTATTTGTGTATTTTTTATTTTATGTTTAGCCTGTGCTGAGTTACTTTAGATTGTTTTATTTCAAATTGTTCCTTTCACATACCTTACTGAAGACACCCACAATGATTTTTTTCCTCAGAGGCTGCAAGAGAAAAGCAGAAACAAATAAGACTCCCACAACCTTGACAGAAATTGCATAATTTGGCAACAAATTCTCTATATTTCACACAGTTATGTAAGTCTTGCAGGCTTGTACCTTCTCGTGCAAAAGCATTGGGTGCATTCCAAATATTCACTACGTAGTTCGCTAAGCGAATTTTTGTGGTCTCTTTCTGCAGACCCATGGCTCTGACTGTCAAATGACCCACAGCACCTTCACTCTCACACAACACCTATAGGCATTTCTGCACCAGAAGATAACACTAACCTCTGTATTTTCATAGAAATTCCATGAGTAAAGAAAGTCTGTCCCCAGTCCGAGTGGGCAACTAGATATTGTGGAGGAAGGACAGGGCCCCTGAAATTCTCACCAAACTATTTGTGACCTAATACATGCTATATGATAATATTGTATTTACTGTAGGCTTGGTTTTATTCTGGCTTAGAGGACATTTTAGGCTTGTTCTGATTTGTACCACACCGCATAGCTTAAATAGAGAATGGAAATCATAGCATGGGGAATGATATATCATAATGCAATCACTACTAATGTGCTAATATATAAAAGCTTATAAACATATGAAAAGGCTGTGAAAAAATAATTAGTATTGCCTACTCACATACRTAACTAAGTTCTTTTCTGATAAATGCACAAATATGCATGTTTACTTATTACTTTTTCATTTTAAAATATGTAAAACTAATCCAAAGGGAAGATGTGAATCTTCCATTAGAAACCTCCCGGTCCCCACCTAAATTGCTGACCTTTTTGTACAGGTTTAAACAGTATCTGTTTGTTAGCCTGAACCCAATTTTAACAGCTTCCCTAAATAAGTGTGTTAAATTACAAGCCATAATGGGATACAGCTGCAGAAGGGTGCACTTGTAACTTATGAACTTTGCTTAAATGATATGGTTTTACTGATTATGTGCCACAGCTTGATTTAAGAGATGCAAGACAACTTTACTAGCCTTTCACCAAAGAATCTTCTTTAATATATTTCATATTAGATTTTTCTTTTTAACTCAAAAAGCTTGTATTTTTCCCTACATTCAGGTATTAAATTAACTCCATCAAGGAAAAGGATTTTTAGAAAAGGTTRTTTTAAGTTTAAAAATGACAAACTAGGTGGTTACCTTGTGTCTCTTGACAGCAATGTTGTCAAGGACATGACTTCAATCCACTCCACTGGCAGATTCACTTGGCGCCTGCTCCCATTAGCCCTGCTAGCATTATCCAAACACCCTTTGCCTGGGCATTCTCTGGCTTGGGTCTTGTTTCTTAGCCTTGGGTAGGACAAATGCCTCATCAGTATTTTTAACAGTAATCCCAGAAATGCAGAATCCTCCCTGACACCAGTGGAACACAAACATATGGACATAATTCGTTTCTGGGGATTTCGTTTCCCACTTCCAATGTCACATAATTTAGCCCACTTCCACGAGCAGGGGTAGGGCACTTCCTACTAAGACGTAAGAAAGCAAGTGGAAAATAATGTCATGTTTGAAGACAGGTTTCACCATTTCACCCACTTCCAAATTCAGCTGACATAAAACAATGTTTCTTAACGCTGAAAAGAGCTCAGGGTTCATTTAGGATAAGCGTAGCAGAAAAACCTGTGCGTTTCTGCTGTACAGAACTCAAAGTTTCCAAGCAGTCTGCTCCAGAAATACATKTGAGGGGTGCTTCAAAAAGGCTACCAGGATTTACAGCTTAGGAGAGCTTCAACAGGTGCCACATTCCACTCCTTGGCATCTGGGATGCCTTTCTAGATGATTGAAAAACAAAGTAAAGAAATCTACATTAAAAGATAATCTCCCCACCTTGTAACTAGACATTACAACCAACATCAAACTGACTACAGTGAAATTCTTAACACTCATAGATGGAAAAAATAAATAAAGAAAATGGATATATGAAATTCTTGACCTTGACTCTGATCTTACTTACCTGAACTCTAACTTAAAAAGTGTGGGCAGGTAGGTAAGGAGCATATACTCTGCATTTGGATACAGTATTGTCTGATTGAAGTCCATGAGGGATTTAACAAAACCAATATAGTTCACTAGTTCTGCAACTCACAATATATTGAACAAGAATTTTTAAAGCACATAAAATTAAATTCTCAAAAAAAAWTATCAATACATATAAACAGTCTTTATTTTAAAAGCTTTAACCATTTTATAGGCATCTTCAAAGATACAAAAATCATTTAGAAGAAAGTGGTCTTTCAAAGTGAGATGCAAATTGCAATGCTCGATTTACTCACCACTAAACCTCTCAGTGAAAACAAATCTTGCTGTTTCATTCACAAATTGCTTCTCAAAATCCTCATGAGCAGAGCACTGCGCATCATCACACTCCAAACCAGCTGGATGCAAAATCCTGACACATGGCAGCCGGTCAAACAACTTTCCACCTGGGGTCTTTAAAAATGAAACTRAGGAGTACAGTTCTTACAGGATAAATGAATATTGGGAGATTTTAATAAAACATAAGTAATCATGGTGGTGTCTCAGGTAGTTGCACACTTCAATACATCTTTTCACATCTTCTTAAATTACTACAAACATCCATAACATATAATGAAATTACTTAATGATTGTCAGACATACTTTTTATATAATTAAGATAATATATTGAGACAATATGTCTATAAATATATACAATACTCAGGACTCACAGTGTGTTTAACATATGAATACTTGAGGACGAGGTATTTAGGGTACACACTTTAGTTTAACATATGAATGCTTGAGGACAAAGTATTTAAGGTACACACTTTAGTTTAAATTAATACAGTTAAATAGTCTATTTAAAATTACTATGCTATTTTAACTGCATGACAGTAAGCTTACTAATACAAGCTAAACTTCTGTAAGTCAAATTAAAATTGGCATAAAAGCATTCTCATGGAACATTGTTAGGCTAAACTAAAAACTAGCASTATGACCACAGATTCTGTCCTGCCATTAGTTAACCTGACACAATTTTGCGTACATCAGCCTTTCGAAGTGGCAGTTTTGGCTAGCATTTAAAACAAACAAACAAACAAGCAAAAATCCACACAGCAAAAACTGCTGCTTTATCTTAGGACGTTACCACCATACACATCGTTGATGCTTCCCAAAGGAGGTTTCCATCCCCACAGTTGGGTCAGGCTTCATATGGTAGGTTTCCACATCCCGTACAGAGATAGCCAGCTGAAGCACCAGGTTTCCTAGGCATATCAACCCCACTTCCCRGCCAGAAATTTTAATTCAAATGCAAACATCAGCTCAGCTGCTTTTGAAYTGTTTGTCATACTGCTCTGTCATGGCTACTCACGGCTTAGTTGTCCCCTGGTAAAATRTTTCTTTGGTTGTATGAGTTGACAACCAAAAGCACATTTCCGAATTTAAACTAAAAGGAGAGGCGTTAAATTATTTACTTGCTTAGTGAGTATTGCCAAAAAAAAATTAAAAAAAGGTACCTCTTTGCAGTACTTAAAAATTCTCGCAAATATTAGTGTGTAGAGCAGTGGGAGGTCCAGCAGAAACTTTCAGTCAAGCAAAGAAAGACAGACTGGCCAAATGTTGAATTACCTTCAGGAGTCCTCTTGAACAAGACTGGAAGGAAAATCAGATATTTTACATTCTGTGCTCTTTCCATTGTTATACCACCAAAGAAAAATCAGAAACAAACATGTCACACATGCAAAGTGTTTAGAGGGCTAGCTGCTACTATTTTTGGAATTAAACAGGTGCTTGTTGTATGGCCCACTATCATTTTCTCTCAATACGCAAAATCACTGCGTTTTGTGGGTATTATTCTTCCCTGCCCCCACAAAATTAATGTCCCAGGATTTCTTTATCGTGCTTTGCAAATTGCAGCCTGGATGTTGCTACAACACTCAGCAGTTTCAATAGAGCAGCCAATTGTGGCACTGATTCATCAGCTGCAGAATATTCAACCTAATAATAAGGTTCAGATCAGCTGATGTGGGTTTTTTTAAACAAAAGCTGTAATGCACAGGGTAAATTATAAGGCCACCAAGAGTATTGTAGGTTACTTTAACCATTCTTTAGGTTACTTTAACCGTTGTATATGCTATTTTGGTAGACACTGGGTTATTGTTTCTAAGGACTGCACCATTTGACAACAATTATTTAAAAGGTCAAAGTGCTTTATGGCATCACCTTAAGCCTGTGGTGTTCTTGATATTGCTCATTTTTATTTTGATTTATTTCCATCTGACTCCTTTTTGCCCTAGCTGTGACCTTTTCAACACAGGACTGAATTTCATCAATGCCATTTCTTTATTGAAATGGCACCTTCTATTGAATTGTCAGGTTTAGAGCTTGGATAGCTGACGTTCATAAAATTTATGCCTAATTTCAGCTTTCACTTAATGGGTTTTACCCAATACACATGTGCCTGCTCTGTGGAGCAGAAGGTCTAATAAAAGACGTGCAGGCATTTACATCAAAGAGAAACTCTAGGACAGAACTGCTTTCTGAAACACTCCTTCATCAAGGTGGATTACCTTATGGGCTCTGTTTTGCTAGCGAATTACCCTGGCTAAAAGTCCAATTCTTCACCCCTCATGTTCACTATTACTCATAGTTCATAACAAGAGAGTAACCGCACTTCCTGAGTGTAAGGACTGGGTCACCAGCTCCAGATAATTGCTTAATTTTTCTGGCTGTCCAAACACTGAATGTCAGAGATGAGAGGCAGGTAGAGCAGGTCCTACATTTAACAAGCACTGACAGCCTCAAGAGGGGAATAAATTTTAACTTAGAAAAGCAGCAGTCCGTCTCTGTGGTAAGAGTTTTCCTGTACGGACATTTTTCTCAAAGCTCAGCTGCACCCTGACAGATGTTTCCTGTTTCCCAATATATTTCCTGCTAGAAATACTTCTATTCAGTAGTTCTCTTTAGGGCAGCACAGTGCTTGAGTGCCAGGACAGCTGTGCGGCTCCAAACGCTCAGATGCCAGCAGTGGTGGGTGCCAGGAGCAGCAGAGCGCCCGCGGGGCAGAGCGGCATTCTGCAGACACAGCGGCCTGAGCACCACCAGGAGCCGGCGGCTGGTGCTGTCCCTGCCCCTGCCTCTCCCTGGCTGMATGCCCGAGGAAAGCTGTGCTGCACATGAGACGGCGGATGCGAACCGAGCAGAGACTGAGATACACCATCTGGGGACCACGTGTCCCTGCCGCAGGGAACGGGGCGATGCCCCACGCACTTGCTGCACACGAGCTGCCATCAGGGTGAAGCTCTCGGGAGATGCMTCCCTTTTCCCATGTCTCCCCACTCACAGGTTCAGCCTGACCGTATAAAGGGAAAGGCTACAGCAAGGGATGTGATCTCTGCTCTCATATATCAGCTCCCCCTGCTCTCTGCCCAAGCAGCTAATACCCAATATTGTTACATTACTACATTGGTATCAGTACCCTGGACAGTCTAGCACCCCTACTACACTATAAGCTGCAGTCTTTATTTCCCACCTTCCAAATTTTAATTTCAAGTGAGAGAGCAATACTGGTAACAACACGTACTTYTCTGGCAAATGTCCAACACGGTTTTTCTTTGGAAGAGAATGGTGTTTCCAGCAAGGCCTAGAGCAAATAAAGGTAACAGCTTTGACACAGGTAAGAAGAGCATCTGTACAGTGCAGTCCTTTGGTACTCATTTCCTAGAGCAAATATTACATCTAAGATAYAACATAAATGGCTTTGCAACAGGTGTCTAGATAAACAAAGCAAATAATTCCTTCCAGGTCTGAGCAAAATAGCTATTTATAAAACTCAAAGTTTCACGGCACCAAGGCAAGAGTCATGATGTCACCTGAATTTGTGATTTCCACATTTCCATCTACACAYTAGCCTGCAACTATTGGTGCCATACTATACAGCACTTGTTGGCTAAACACTTCATAAAATTTCACATTGAAATTCCGCTACTTGTTCCAAGCAGATACAATTCTTTCCAAACTGGACAAAATAAAATGAGATTATAATATTCTCTCTCATTTGAAAACGAGTTACTCCACTTCCAGCTATTGAACCAGAGCCCCAACATACTGACTTAAAAGGAAAACATTACTAATCTGCAACGGACGATCACAGCAGCCTGTAATCCTGGAAGCTCCTGGGTCTGTTATTGTCACATCTGAACGTATTTTAACACCAACAGAGACTATTAAAGAAGTTTCAATGCTAGTGATGTGTCGRGCTCCTATGTCTGCATTTCTTGCTCAGCACAAAAAATAAGTMAGCCAAGATCAAAGGCCTGTTCTGTTTCCTTGTTCATCTCTTGTGCACCTTTGACAGTGAACGTCGTGGCGATCCTGCAGGAGTTCTGGGAGAGCAAGCAGAAGCAGAGGGCCGTGTTCCCGAGCGACGGCACTGTGGTGTACGAGTCGCTGAGCTCCCTGGGCCCCCCGTTCGTGAGCTACGTCACCCTGCCGGGGGGAAGCTGCTTTGGGAACTTTCAGGCAAGTGGCACCTTCCATTCTTTGATTTTTTTTTTTTTTTTTTCTGGAAAAGGTTTTCCTGTTTAAAYAAAAAATGCAACTAGCATTTTGGAACATCACTGTTGTACACTTGAATTCTTCAGTCTCCACAGCCCCAATACTCAGTAATTTTAGAGATAAAAAACTTAGAAGGAAATAACAAGCAGTTCTAGCTACTAACTGAATATGGCATGATTTTGCCAGTCTAATCTCTGGTCTCCAAGATCTGCAACCTTCCTTCCTTTAGGAAAAAATTAAACAAAAATACTCTGAAGGAGAAACACGTTTGTAATTGTTTTTCTCATTCAATATAAAGGTATTTTTCATCGTACCAGTATGCCCCATAATACATACAATTCCWCTCATACTAATGCTACGCTGACATTTAAAGAACAGAGAGCAAAACTAATCAGAGGCAGCTCAGGTTTCATTTTCAGTGAAMGAAYTGGAACTGAATTTGATGCCTCCAGCATCCAGGAGGAAGGGGCCTGTCTGGTCAAGTGCTCTACTCTCTGCCCGCCTTTAAATTGGTACCAGCAGCTCCAGCTTGAATCCGKCAGGCACAGGCAACGTGCAGCATCTAATGATGAGGAGCTAAGTCAGCACAGGGTGAGAGAAGACCTTTTGAAGATGAATTTTGRGATCCTAAAAAAAACACATTTTGGGATTTGCAGTTATGTTCCAAGCTTGGCATAGCCAAGACTCTTATGATTTGTTGTGTTTGTCCATCTGTTTGTGCACAATGTCATTATTTTCAGTATTTCTAGCACTTTAAACTGGATAATATAGTCACATAGGGGTTTGGTTTTTTGGTTTTTTTTGGTTTTTTTTTTTACTCAAGTCTAATCAGTGCTTGCCCACAATTTACGTCACCAGAACACATCTAGAGGAAAAAGTCTTACAACCTCTGGTGGTTTCTAGCAGTARAGAAGCAGGAAGCATTGCAGTAGGCCAGAAAATTGAAAGCATACATAGCAGATGTGAAATATTATAATACAGCTAAATATCTGCCTTTGTTTTATGATGAAGAGGAGAATTTCCAGGTRAACWCACCCTGAATATCTCGCTAACCCTRGACATCTTTCCTCCTTTAGACAAGAGAGGGAGGTTCCCCTCACTTCGAAAAGTTTCATCTGCAAAGACAAGAGCACTGCTCTATTGCCAGTCTCTGCAGAGACGCCGCATCTTCTTCAGCTGAAAACCAGCATTATTCCATCTTCTCCACCAGCACAATGGTTTTATATCAGATATGCACCTCAGTTTCAGTAACTGTATATTAATAATAACCCCATAGTAATCTATTAAAAGCCAGGGTAACTCTTGTTATTCAAAACAGTTTAACCTCTTTGCGAACAGCATCCCTAGGTCTTTCAGATTGCTATAGCTTTTTGCCCTCCTGCTAAAGGCAGGAGATGGAAATTACAGCTTGGAGACAGTGAATGGTGCATTATGCACTTTCAGGAATGTTTCCTCAGAGCAAAGGGGAAGGAGTCAAGTGCCATTCACACTGTTTCAGCTCACAGCAGGGAAGCTAAAACCCCAAATGGGGTGAGGACTGAGCAAAGTATACTGAACTTGTATCAGCTTTGACTGGAGCTGGGGAACTGTATTCAACCTGAGCTGCACACCTTTGCCAAGTGTGCTGCTGGATAGGTGCTGTCTTTTCTKAGCTGTAACTTCTGAGGCAAGATTCTGGTTTAGCACAAATGAACATTGCTTGTCCCCMTTTTTCCCCAGGGRAGAATGACCTTGAAAKCTCTGGATTTGTAGCAAGTTCATASTAGGCTTCTTTCCTTCCTGAAGACGACAGAGGTTCAGATTTTCCTTTTTCTACATTTCTGTAGGAACTTGTTTATCACCAGGGTTCGAGAGTGTTAGTGAGCAGTAATTTATCTGGGTAGCCTTCCGAAGCTTCTGACAGGTTACTGAAAGGAACCCAAAGAATTTTTAGAAAAACTCCTCTCCAATAGCTATTTGCCTATGTCTCATGYTATGCAACTAAAGACTGAAAATAACACTTCAGCCACATACAAAAATATCATATAGCCYAATTCCAAACTGCAGTAGTTCTACTTTACTTTGAAAAAAACTGAATTAACCATGAATTTGTTAAAGAAATGTAAATGCACACATATATATTGTTTTTCAGAGCTTTTCCATGCTTTTCTTCACAGAGCYTTCTGAACATTTTGAGTCTACTTTTCCTCTATTGCTCCGGGGAGCACTGTTAGCAGAGTTGCTTAAAACAATTTCACGAATCTAAAATGTGTTGCAAACCTGTGATGACATCTGTCTGCCAAAGCTGGACAGTCTTGCTCAAGTGGTCTGTGAAAAAATGGTGTGAGAAAGGAAAACAGCAAYGGGTTTTACACTTTATTCCCCTTGCTGAATTCTTTTGCTGCCTTATTGGCTAAACGTTTTATATGATATTTCAGCTTCATTGGCCAACACTTACCCAGCACATGATCCTTGTTTTTTTTTTTTCCTAAATAATGTGTAGCCCGTCAGGAACATAACTCAGAGTCCCCTCACAGCTCYGGGAGCAGGAAGGTGGCGGGAGGCGCGTTGGAGTGGGCTGGGCAGCCYCCTGGCCACGTTAAGCTGAGCGGCTGCAGACGGGTGCTAGCAGATTGGTTCTGTTCATGCTGTGGGGAAGAAGTATTAGGAATTGTTCTGACTGAAAATAGCTCAAAGACATGCACTATAACATCAGAGAATAATAATAACATCAGAGAAATTTAGTAGCAAACCTCTACCTTCATCTATAGACACCGAAGTACTTAGTATGCAGCCTGCTTCAACCCTGCTGTAGGTATTACAATATCCCTGAASAACAGTGTACAGACACGCTACAAACACTCCTGCTCAAGTCTTGTTTTAARTAACATATTCTGGATTTATATGCTGCCTTAAGACATGCAGGTACATATTAGATAAAATGTTCAATGGTAGTCTGCAGGCAAAAAAAAAAAAAATCTTTTCATTGTTCATGCATTTTAAACATTTTGTCTTCCATTTTTAGTTTGGGCACTTAATACCAAGAGTTACATACCATGACTTAACYGTGAAAACTGCAATAATTTTCATTTATGACAATGGGACTAACACAAGGCCCATCTGATCAACTTCTGGCTCCCCTCTTGCTGTACTYGGGCATCAGGCTGCTCATGGTTTTAGCAGATGTTTTTGCTTTTAATACCAAAGGGAAATTTGAGGAATACTTCAACTTCATAAATGCAGAGAAAAGTGTTGCAAGTGAAGMCCAGCTTTCATCTTGGCAAATGAGATCATCTGCAGCTATGAATTCATTTGAACAATAGGTTTGCAGCTCACTAAGGAGGAAAGTGCTAAAAGTTCCCTGAGCTCATMATTTAAATATCCAATTATTATTTGTTTTTGTACTCACTGGCATTTCTCTGCTAGTATTAATCAAAGATATTAATCAAAGAATGTTCAATAAGGAAAGGTAATATCTTTTATTAGACTAAGTAATACAGTTGGGAGCTTGACCAGATTTTGAGCACTTTGGCACTTCTTTGAGTCCACTGGACTGCAATATGTATAGGCCTGGGTAGCTAGGAGCTGATCTGTTTTTCCAAGTCTATTCAAAGTCTAATTGAGTARGTAATAGGTCACACTACCTTACCCAGTGAATATTTCCTCAATTATGCTTTATATAATCTCATAAGAATAAAATGAAAAAAAAATCCTTATTTTTACAGGATATATGCTAAAGTTTGTATCATAGCAAGTTCCTAAGTCTTCAAAAATCAAAATTTTAGTTAATTTTATCTATTCTGCTGTGTGAGATTTCTATTATCCATTTAAATTATGTTAATAGTCACTGTACTTCTTCATGGGAAAAATGGAAAATCTGGAAAAATATACCCTCTCTTTTCCACCTAGAAATTGAGCTATATTTTGCTATATTGCTATATTTTAAGCCACTGTTGAAACTTACAGTAACAGGAGGAGTGTTTAATGCTAAGCAAATCCCTGTTAAACGGCCTCCCTTTTGCCTCTCTGAGGGAATATTCCACCCTACTCCCATTTCTTCAGGTGTGAAGGAAMTTTTCACAACTACAAACACAAACTTTACAGCTGGAAGGAATAAACATCCCAATGAGATGCCTAGGGTGACATACCCTCTTTTTAACCTAAAGATTGTTTGGGGCTTCCCATAGCATCAAACAAAAATRTCTGTGTTAGAGTCGCAACATGACTATTTTTCAGCTTCACAACCCAGAGGGCTAAGAAACAGACTTTTTAATTTTTTTTTTTTTTTAAAAGATAATGTGAAACTATATTGTCTTTCCAAATATCAGCTTTTAGGCACAGATCTCCCACATCCATCTCTTCCTTATCCATCCMTGCCACAAATGTAAAGAGCTTACACAGAATGTAAAACAAGGTTTTGGACCTTGGTTTTCTACAGCCCCTAAAAAAGCAAAAGCACTCCCTTCTCTAAGATCTCCATAYCCATAGAGGAAGACCTACTCTTTCATTAAGACACCACAATACCAATGAGTTGTCTTTCCTGACTCTCCCACATCTTTTCAAAGGCAAAAACAGAGATCTGACGATCTCAACCTCAAAGTGGACTTATTGCACAAGAAATGAGCCTCTTTCTACGTTACCAAGCCCTCTGAAGCAAAGGTTACAAGCCAGATGCGCTGTTGCCTCTGCTGTTGATGTAGGAATACCCTAAAGTAGCATCATCAAGGTGAACTGGGATTTTTGTGACGGAAAGCAAGTAGCATAATGGAAAGTACTAGTTTTATGGATGGGTTATTTTCTTTGCTTTGAAAATACCACATGTATTTCAAAGTAAGGGAAAAATCATTCTGCAGACTCATTCAAATGCTGGCACTACCTCACTGAAATGCTGCCCAATGAGTGAAAATGCTTGGTAGTCAGGTTTTTGAACTAGGATATCTTTCCTGTGCTGACATGAAGACAGACATGAACTCAAAGATGGTTCAAGATCTGAAAGAAATATCAGAGTCCAAGTTCTGGTAGAGTCCAAGACTTTTTGTATCAATTAACTTGATTTAAATCTCAGTTAAACTACAGAATTTGAGGATTAAAACAAACAGAGGCAGAAATATTTCAGAGAAGGCAGAGGCTTCTGGGGAAACTGCATGCCTTCCAACGGTTAAGGATGTGGTTTGAGGAAGTTACCTTGGGCTACAGTGAAGACGTAGATGAAAACCATATGCCCATACACTTTAGGTGGTGATTTTCAATGGTCAATGAATTAAGGAACTCATTAAGTCACAATAAACTCGATTTATAAAGTTAAATTTTTCCCAAGGGGGACAGAAGTAAAGGAAGGCTTTACTGTGTAAACAGTATACAGTTCATGAGCTGGCCTGAATATCATTATATAATTTTGTTTTAAATAATTTCTGAATTAATACTTATTTTAAAAATTCCTAACACCTTCCTTGCAAAGTTTGTAGAGGTTTTAGCTTTCATRAGGGATCTATTTAAAATATAATGTACTTCTAGTAAAGTTATTTTAAAGTTGGCTATTTCAATCTGGAGTCATAAACAAAGAAAGGGCAGTAATTTTTTCTTGTTTCTTTTTTTTTTTCTTAAACACACACTATATTATACAATGAAACACTAATTTCTATGGAAACTTTAGGTGATGGAACTCTCCATGTAGACACAAACTGCTTCCTTAATGTGATATTAAGTCTGAAGATGCTGAATGTATATACTCTTAGCATCCCCAAGCCATATATGTCCAATATAAACAATAATTTTGAAAGTCTGTGGCAATAAGATATAAGAATCACCTTYTCCAGCAAAAGACAGGCATTGAAGGATACTTTGATATGCAGCATTCACTCTCTCAGACACCGGTTTACTCTTTTTTACAAAGGAGGTTGAGGAAAGGGAATGTTGCCTCAAAATAGCTCAGGAGGGTAGAAGGGCAAGAGAGCATTTTGAAGAAAGCAGGGCACTGCATAGGAGGCAAAGTTGTTCCAGAAGATTCCAAGTCACTTTGCCTCCCACCACCTCCAGGTTACAGGCTTTTCTCAGATTTACCTTCATACAGGTCTGGAAAAGTAATTATAAAACATTCCTTTCCTTCTCRTAGCTTGAGTGACGTTGCTGACTTAAGGAGCCTTTTCAATTCTTGTTGAGTGTTTCCATATCAAAGGGCTAGAAATCAGCTGTTTAAAATCAGCAAGCACCCTCTCCCTCTCTCTTCAAGCTTCCCCTGGCCTTACAGGTTTTAATAATTCCATAGATGTTTCCAGATGTTATCATGTGTGTGTATAAAAGAGCAAGCCTGGGTGTGTGGAGAACACTATAGTGCATGTTATCAGAGTTAATTAGTCCTTGCTGACTGAAGGTAACTCCTCTGAAAATCTTGGAAATCAAATAAATGCTGCCCACAACATATTTAAAGATCAATCTGAATGCCTCAGAATTACATCTTAACGAAGGGACTCCGCTCTGTACAAGTGAATTCACTGTTAATAAAAGTGCCAGATTTCTTCCTCAGAAGTTTAAGCTAGAGAGATTCCAGGGGGAAAGGTCAAGCGTGTCACCACTCCCTGCCCCTGAGGCCGGTCCTGTGCCCACGTGCCCGGCACAACGCACGGCAGCCTCAACACACAACACATGCCCACGGTGGGTCCTTCCTCCCTGCTGACCTACAGTGTCAACCTGCTAAGGCCTGCCTGGCATTAGCATGGAWTCCATGGATTCAGGAAGCAGCTCAGGCACAGCGGGGTTGCTCTAGGCAGTACTGATGTGGTTCCAGGCACTGTACTGCCCACACAACCCTCCTCCAGAAACAAACGATATCTCTGCAGAGCAGAGGCTCGCTCARGGTRCGCAGATCATGCCAAACTCCGTTCAACCCATATGGAAACAGGAGGTGTCTCTCTGGTCACTCAAGGTGTGGCCTCCTTGCTCTGACAAAGCCTGTCTCGCTGTGCAAGAGAGATGTCAGATCTCCTTTGCCCCTTTCTTGCAACTACAGTAATCATGACAAACAGTACAGAATGAAGAGTAATTTCTGAAGACTTCTCTTTTGGGGAAAGGGTAGTCCTGGATAAATTATCACCTGCTCTGCATACCTATTCATATATATGCAGGGTGAGAAAATGCTGAGTTTAATGACAGTCTAGTTAGCTGCTAAGAACAGAGCAAAGAGACATCAGAATTACTATTTTATCTACTATTCAGTATTTAGTTTGGCAAGTAAAGAAGAGCATCATTAGAGCTTCTGTTGTCTCAAAACGTGTACGCCACATACATACACAGCAGAATCAGAAACATTTTACTACTACTACTACTACTACTACTACTACTACTACTACTACTACTACTAACTTTTACGCTAAGATTTCCGCAAAACGTACCTTGCTAACCCTGCCTCTGTTATGCCAGGTTGATTTAATTACATTGTATTCTACTTGTATTTAATTACATTGTACTCAATACTGAAAAAAAGTGTCAGAAATATAACAGAAGCRAAAGGCAAATAGTTGCTTACTCAGCAATATATTGTTTGAGGCAACTTTTACTTGTATTATCCAAAGAATGTGCTTAGTTAAACATTCATTCCAGTTGTGATGAAAGGCACTGGTTTTTGGTCAWCAGATGTCTCTAAGCTTTAGTCTTTTTAGTCCTACAAATATTCTCTTTCATGTTTTACYCAAGTACTTCAAGTCAACTAAGTCTGCTAAAGCATCTGCTTGATGGAATCTAGCAACTCCCAAATTCACTGACTGAGTTGGTAGACCATGTTGTAAATTTGGTTGTTTTCTAAGCCTTTTTTTCGTTTTGTGTTAATAAAGGTGAACAATGAAAACAGGGTAGATTTGAATGGACTATGATCTCTTTGAGAAGGGAAGGGTCTGTTTGAGAATGGAAAGGTCTGTAACGTGTTACAAAGGTCAGCTTAAGTCTCTATTTTTAAATAAAATATATTTAGCTGCAAAATGGACTTCAATTTTGAGCAGAACTAGTACATTTAGGAAGAACAGAAATGGACTCATTAAATGGTGATTCTCAAAAAATCTTTGTACCACACTATCCAGAAATTACTTATGAAATATATTAACTTCAGTCTCCATAGAAAGCAACTGCTTCTTTCCTCTTTAGCATGCTGGCATTCATCAAGGCTTTCAGTACACTCACTGTGTAACAATATACATTCGATATTTGTTATAATTTGTTGCCTAAACAATTTAACTGAGGCACAAATCAAGCCAAGGCTAAAATCCAAACTAAAACCCCTGTGCTGCAAATGGGCAGTGGGAAATGTTAGTTTTCTTAAAGAGGGTGACTCACAGCAGTGGTCAGGTGAAGAGGCCTCTGAGCCCTTCTCTCATTGCTGCTATAAACAGCGCCAGGAAATACTTGTGTGGTCTAAGAGTTGCCTCAACTACCAGTCCTAGAGGGCAAAAGTAAAAGTGCAGAAGTGCAGAAATCACTGCCCTGGATCTCAGACTTACTTGTGATAGCAGCAGGGTCAAGGGAGGCTTCCTTCCCTTCCCCCTCACTGCACCAACGACGAGGGCACTCCTTTTGCTGACTTCTCATGCAAGAGGACACGGTCGGCCAGCTGTCTCCTAAAAATTTAGGGAATCATCAGAAAGGCTACCAAAGCAGAGGAAGAAGGGACAGCTCTGAGCAGTGGAAATCTTTTGAGGTTTCACCTAATGTTTTGGCTTAAGTAATCTGCTCCATTCACCTTATTCTCCACTGTCAGAGTGCCCTAGCCCTAGAATAAATTAAACTGGCTTTTGAATCCACWTACCAGCCCCCTCTGACCTTTCTCTTCCCACTGATTATACCAGTGGAAGATCTGCTTTGCTTACCAAGGACATAACAGAGTGGAGGGACACCTAAAAGGACCCTTCTTTAACTTTGATCCTTCCAAGTAATTCAGTTCTTGCTATGACTTAGTGCAACAAGCAGATTTTATCATGTCTTTGTTGTAACATAGGGGCAATCAGCACACACAGAGCTGCTGCAGGATCGAATGAGTCCACATATGAACTGTAAACCCCTGCTTGCACAACATATTATATACCCTGCTCAGCCCAAGTGCATTTTACTGGACTGAGGATCTGTCTCATACCTTAACGTTCCCATCACCACAAGTAGGAGAGGTAGACTTGCASTTTCAGATACCCAATTTCAACCCAAGTAGAAGTGTGCTATAATGTAATATGCATGCTTTATGGAATTTTCCACTTGCTGAGAACAAAGAGAGATGCTATCCTGAAGCTAAGGCCTACCTTTATTGTTTTCCACATATCAGGAGGGGTGGAATGAACCACTTTCTCCAAGTCTTGCTCACTGCTCACTTCATCTTGGACCAGGCAATATCATTTCTTCCCTTAGATACTGAGGCAAAGGCTTCTCTCTCTCTCTCCCTCTCCCCTCACTCTACAGACATCTGAATTCCTCAATAACAGCACATTAAAAGTGGATATGACTACTGGTATTTACCTTTTGATAAGTGTTGCAGCATGTCACTGCAACAGATTCCTCACATCCTTTGGAAGTCTATCAGCTAGCCTGGCTAGCTGGTATGACCAATTTTTAAGAGAACTCTCCTGTAGTGTTCCACAGAGAAGCTATGTACAAATAGCTTTGGATAATCCAGGACTTCTTTGTCACACCTAAGCTAAATAGTCTACACTGAAACCTTTGCCCTTTGAGAAACTACATTAAATTTTTCACCCTTTTATTCCCTGTCTCAAATGAGTTCTAATCAGTTTCATCCTTTCAGGACTGAGAGAAAATTTAAATTACGGAAAAAAAAAAAAAAAAAAAAAAAAAAAAAAAAGGAAAGTCATATGTCATTGTTTTAAATTATAATCACCATTTTTGGTTACGTATTTATATCTCCTGTTACACTTAGTAAATGTTAAGAATTTTTCTCTTCTAGATTTGTAAATCTCTTGATCTCAAAAAGGTTGCCATTTGCTTATAAATATGTGCAGACTCTTTGATCTGCTGCTTTGCTGGTCTTACTTAAAAATGAATAGTTTTCTTTTATCTGTCATTTTTACTAGATTTCATCTTCACAAAGATGGTTTAAATCCAAATTATTTGGATTGGTTTTTATTATAACGTTTATTATTGAAAGCACATAAGTCTGAGATCTGTTCCCTGAATTGTAGATACAGAACTACATTCTGCCTTCAAGAGAATGTTTCGACCTARTAAAAGAAAAATACACACCGACAAAACATAGGACTTGGATAGCTTGAAATGGATATAAAAATGGTTTGCTATTTTATACATTTACTGAGATACCAGCATCTGAGAGAGGCATTATATTTGTTTAGCAAAGTGGAAACAAACAAAAAAMCCCACAAATTCAGTTTTCTATGCAAAGAAATGCTCATTACTTTGAACAAACTTTCTAAAAACACATTTTAAAAGAGAGAGTAAAATGGTAGTCTTTAAAAYGACAAAGTCTAATCAATTAAAAGATAAGCATTTAAATCATTTCTGTCACTGGTTTCATAGAACTACAKGTCCTTACAACAAATACGTACTTAATTGCATTTAAAACAAGTAACTCTCTTGCTTACCAGAAACCAATTATACGTCACAACGAGAAGTCTCCAAGTGGTAACACAACAGGCTGCGCTCACAGGGCTTATTAAAGTGGACAGAAACAATCCAGTTGAGTTGAAGTTACTGTGTCAGATAACAGATTCTCTAGAGCCTAGAAGAGGAGGGGGAAAAAAAAAAAAGACACTTATAACTGTAAGTGTATATAAGYATATATAAGTGTATATAAGTGCATATAAGTCTGCTGTCTGGCATTTAAATTGTATTTGGGAATTTTTAAAAAGATTGCTTTCATCTACTTCTTACAAAAATGTATTCAGCATCTATTTGCAAGGATAGGGTTGTTTTTGCTAACCACGGCAGTTTTTGCTGCTCCCGAGTGCCCCTTCTCTTTCATTCTCTTCACAGCCTACAAGAGGAACACAGAGATGCATCAGCTTACTTGATTCATATGCTCTAAGCTCTGTATTAAAACAACCAAAATCAAATGTCAGCTGGTTGTTCGGAAAGGCCGGGAATTCACTGCTATTATTACTACTTAGGAGGAAGCAGAACAAGCATGTGCGGGTGACCTCACTAGCCTCAGGAACGGCCATCGCCGGGACCCGGCTCCCCGGCGGGGGTACAGCAGCAAGCTGAGGCAGCACAGACAACCTGCCCTCTGTTGCCTGGGGGGAATGTCTTCCTGCAGGACACGTGCAGGTCCACAGGTTGCTGGGTTTGAGAGTAGGAAAGAATTTCACCCTGTGGTCAGATTGGCATAAATCTTTCAAGGCRTTTTAAAGTCTTTCTGAAAGCCTCGGGTGCGATTCATCTGCTAGGTTCATATGGATTTAATTCACGTAATCTATTCCTTGTAGTTGCTTGCTGAGGCCTCAGGCACTGTCGGTGCTTTGGTCTCTGCTTTTCACTGCCTGTGGTATACAATTCAGTCTTGTAAATGCTTTGATATAATTAAGATTCTTGGGCCTGATGTGGGTTACACGGCTGAGTCCTGACAACATATGCAGCACAGGCGAGATGAGGTGGGGMGGCTTAGGGGCTCCAAGACTCCATAAGATTAGCAGCAGGGCTTTTGGCCGGGGTCACCCTACAGACAGCAAGTTTAGGAATGCCCAGTGCCTCTTAAACAAACAAATCCCCAAGTCACTAAAATTAGAAATATATTGTTTGTTGGTTGAAAGAGCTAAGAAATGTTAATGCCCTATTACAATTCCCGAAGGAACAGAACACAAAATGGAATTTTAAAAGGCAAGATTAAACTAGCAAGTAGCACCCTGTAAACTGTGGTGGGTCGGCTGATGCTGACCGGCAGCTTGGGAAGGACAGCGAGGGCGCCAATTTTGTTCAAGTCAAGTTTCCCTTTTCCACTGCTCGGAGCCCTTCAGATACTCAAAATCCCTTATGTTTTGATCTAAATGTTTGGATCTGCGTAGCCACAATCTGTGAGAAAAGCAATCAATATAATCTTTTTTGAAAAGAGTATTTTGCCTTTCTTGTATTGAGAAGCATAAAACACACATAAGAAATGCAGTGGGAAATACAGACCTTACCTGAGAAATGCAAATTTTTTTCTATCCTTTTTCAGAACTGCTTAAGCAGAGCAGAAGCAAGGCGAGACGCTGCAAAAGTGGCTTTGATCAATTCTCTCTTCAATGAGCTGCCTTGTCGCAGGATCACAAAGGAGTTCATCATGGAAAGCGTTCGGGAGGCTGTTTCCTCAACTAGTGTAAGTGCAAAACATCTCTTTAAAAAGTTTGCTATCAATACWAGACTGTACACCTCATGATAAACTCCTTGGATGGGATTATTAGAACCTCTGCAAGTGTGTCTTCACTGCTAATCCAATAAACTCAGAGGTGGCTTGCTTCTCTACTTCACGGACTGGCATCGGTTTAAAAGAGCCATGGGCGAGTTAGACACAATTCACAAAGCCGACCCCTGCAGCCTCCMCTTGAGATCCAGAGATCTGAACCAACATGTTATACGAGAAAAATCAAAAATCTGAAGCATCTCCTAAACTGGTGGTAACTGGTTAATATGGACATTGTTGTATCATCAGAATTAAAGAAATAAAATGGGAGGAACTTTGACCTTTAAGAATATGGAAAAGTTTTCTGCTGTGCCAGCTGAGAAGCTAGTAAAGCTTCTCTCTTTTCCCTCTGTTTGAGGTTTAGGGGGAAGGGGAGGATGATAGTATGCTTACATGCCTTTTTTTTTTTTTTTTTTTTTTTTTTTTTTTTTTCATAAAATTTGGGGAGATTTTGAGAAACTGTGTAGGCTAGTGTACAACCTTCTCAGATAGAAGTTGACACTTCAGAAATAACCTCACTCCAAATACCAATGACTCTTTCTTCTTGGCTATCATATACAAGCAAATATTACTTAGGAAACATAATTAAACCCTTACCATTCCCAAATAATTTTAGGGTTATATTTGTATCTTTACTAATATCCACTAATATAGTCTTGTAAAATTCTGATTCTTCAGAGCTTGTAGATTTTCTTTCAGATGACAAATAAAACTCAAGGTTTTAGTGGTTTTTAACCTTCAGTAAAAGATTGTCCAAACCAACTKTATTCTTAAAAAAGTGATAATTTTGATGATCCATAAGGCTCTGCTAGTCCTTAAAAACTGCATAGGTTTGTTTTCTCTGAAGTTAATGACCAGATAAAGTATTGATAATTCAGAACAGTACTACGTGACAAATATTAACTTACAGCATAAAAAATCCTTATAAACGAAAGTGCTAATTCACTAAAAGGCATGTGCCATAGATTGAGGGAAGCTTAACTGAGGTCCTCTTATATTTGCAGAAGAATGTGCAGGAGTTCTGATGAGTGTGGAATTTGTTTTAAGTAATCTAGAAATATTACTATTGTGTTTTGTGAGATAACCTGCAGTGTTCACCTTTCAAGTAAAAAGCTTTGTACTCCTTTCATAAGATATATTGAAAAGGAAAACGTAGAAATAGAGAAGCATAAGAGGGTCTGGTCAATATCTGTTGTGTGGATGAAATAAAGGTTTTCTTTTCCAGCGCTGTGAATTTTATACATTTAGAGGAAAAAAAAAATCCATAAAAGAAAAATAGAGCATGATTTATTTGTGTGTGAAATTTAATAGGAATTTTGATTCAAGTAATTTATCACTTTTTATGGAAATTTTTGAGGTAAAAGGGTATACACATTGCAGAGTTCTGGCTGGATTTCCTCAGGGATATTTAAAAGCTAGCATAAATATTTCAGCAGCAGTGTGTTAATGCTACAGCATTCAAAAGCTATAAATTTACTCGCACTTCAGCAGAACCATATTGGGTAGAAATCTGTTCAACTTTGTGAAATTGCCATCAAACACCTAGGGTTATGCAGAGGAATTTGTTCAAAATTGTCTCATGTTTCYTTCCTAGGTGTCCCTGCTCTTACCCTCCCCAAAGAAAAGTAGGGRGAGGCAAAGAATTTAAGTGAAATTCAGCCTGTTGTTATAATGGCTAGTTTCTGCAGTTTGGAGATTCCACTGAAAAAGCAAATGCAAAATCCTAGAGCACGTCACCACACTTGAGCATGGCAGACACAGATGCACTTTATGAAATGTACTCATTACCACAGATAGACTTTATAAGACTCAAAACCCACAGAGCCAGCATTAAGCACTGCCATGACAAACCTGCAAATGGACAGAACTGATTTAAGGGTCCTTCTGGAGATACATCTCAAATAATTATACTTCACAGTTTGGATGGAGAAGCATGAGTGCTGCAGGGATTAGTAAAGCCTAGAAGTGAGAGATAGGCTCTTCTAACATTATAGCCCTGGGACACTGGAGATGAACTAAAAGGCAGCAGAGCATTAACACAGAAATATTTAATAATTTTTAGCCATCAATCAATGTCAGTCGAATTCAGAACTGCTAGGCAGTGATTTTGAAAAAGCTGAAAAATATGGCTAGATAGAAAAGCAGGCCCTTAGAGCATAAGATGATGGATATATCAAATAAAGCAGCTACAAATATGCAGTAGGATCTGCATGGAGGACAGGCAAGAGACTTGAGTAACGCTTACTAAAATGCAAAAATTAACAGATTTAAAGTTTAATCTAATATAAAGAGATTAGTTTATTCTATAACATCTTCCCAGTTATCAGCAACTCATTAGCAACTTAGCTTTCTCATTTTCCATCACTCTATTAAGAGTGGCAAACATCCTAAGGCAAGATCAGATTTAAGGCTGGATAGACCAACTTTTAAGGATAAACCAAAAAGTAAAARAACAGTAAACCAGAGTTTACTGGTTGTCATAGACAATTCACAGTAATCAGATGGACCCATAAAAAGGCAGGTCAAATGAATAACCACCAAGACAAATGTGACTGCTAAAACAGCCTCCCAGACTCTTTGCTGGGGAAGGAAAGAGAAAGCAGGGCATTAAAAATAGGCCCCATTCGCAGTACTGAAACATATGCATAACTGTAAGAAATACTGCACATCACAAACCAACCACCTCCATTCTAACCACAGTGTCTTGTTTCTTCTCTAAGGGTAACTTCAAGGATGCTGATGACCCAAGCACTAGTATTGGAGCCTATCACTACATGCTGGAGTCAAACATTGGAAAGACAATGCTTGAATTTCAGGTACAACGACAAATAAGCCTCTGATTTATTCACTTTTGAAAGAAATTATTTATTTTTGTGATTAATGTATAATAGAAATTGTGGCATTTAAAACAAGCAGTGGGGATGCTGCGATGATACATAACGAGAAAAAGATGGATTAAGATTGTAACTGAGCAACTATAGGCTAGTGTTTCAACTCTACTGTGGTAATAAGTAGAATGCAAACACTTTGTAATTAGGGCATTATTAAGCTGATAATACATACTTTCCCTCCTGACTACTTCCACCTGCTCAAATGTGCTCTCCACAGTGCTGCACTTAAATGACCATTTGATAAAACGGATTGGCTTCTTTGATTCTAATTCCTAATGGAAGTCTCAAGCTCAATCTAGATTACTGGAAAAAAATAATCTGTAGATAATAATCTTACGCTGGGCTGGTACATCCTAAATTGAATGTGACCTCCTGTTCTGGTATTTCACAGAAATCCTAAAACACAGTACTGAACAGGGGTACTTACGGTATCAAGTGGGATATGTTCAAGGATAAATACTCTTCTTATAACAGAGGTCATCTCAGCAGGACAGTGAGCACCTCTGATGGTCTGTCAGGGCCTKTTCAAAATTTCACTCCAACTGAAAAAAGTTTGAGTCACCCCTTTAGGTAACTGATATATTGAGGCATTGGTGGAAACTTCCAGGTAGCTGTTTGTTTATAGCTTTCTAAATAAACATGTCGTATTTAAAACCTTTATCCATAAACAGTTTTCTCATACAGGTACCAAAATAGATTCATATATTTCTGAACCAATATTTCTGCTTTTCTGCCATATGATGAAGTGTGATTTGGAGTGATGTCACATAAATCTCCAAATGCCAGGACAGCACAGGGATTGGTTTTTTTAATGAATATGAGTAGTTCGCTGGCAGTAGGTTTTATGTTATTGGGAACACTCTGCTTCACCTCACCGGTACAAGCAGGACATGGCCATATGTAAGCATCAAACTAGCGGAAAGGGGAAGCGTCTTTTGGAATGTAACCTGTGTATTCCTAGAGTGCCCTCGTTTTGAACTGCATGGATCCAGAGCTAGGCATTTTGGCCAAGCTGATAGAGTGACGTTCGTCTATCGGACGAAGAGAAGAGACAGGGATGAGAGCATCAGTGAATAAATTATCATACTTATTCAGTACCATAAGCGATACTGTGCTGAAACTACAAGCTTTTAGTATTGCTTTCATGGCCTAAGTTTTTTCCTTTTGGTGCCTGATTTCACCTTAATTTCTGAACCCAAGATGCACTTCATTCACAGAAGGAAACCAAAATTCTTAAAATCTGAGAAAGAATCTTAAAAACTGAGAAAGAACACTCTGAAAATGCAGAAATATTTAACAGGCTCTTTAACCTATGAGCAGAGAGATCTGTGGAAGCAAATACGTATACAATCCATCCATTAACTAAAACATCCCAATTAAAACTTAAAGACTGTTCTCCCGCACTTTGAGGAGTGGCTGAAGAAGACTTAGCAGCTGGTCCAGAATCCCTGAAGTAACTACCATTACAAATGAGGGAGAACTCTTCCTAGCGGGAAAGAGTGATATCTACTGGAGACCTGTTAAAAGCCAGCAGCTATTGAGAACTAATGTAACAGGTTTTCACAAACAGGAAAATCAGGAGAAGGACTGAAAACACTTATGCTACTGTCCCTGAAGTACTGYGTTTCCATTATTATTTTCATCTTTCTCAAAGTCCAGCCCATGTACTGCTGCAGGAGCAAATGGAAACATTAAAAATTATAAAGCCAGCAGTTGCAAGGCTAAATGTTAACTAAAAAGCATAGTATTGGGATTCTCATTCCATATTCCAAGTGGCATTGAAAGTAAGAACTCTTTTTACAAAGGATTTTGCAAATTTCTCTGTGATGAACTACATATGATTTCTGCCTTTTGAAATGCAAATATTAGGGCGCTGAATTTCACAATAAACACAATGATTACTGACTTACAAATATTGAATGATCAAGAATCAAATGTAAGAGAAGACAGCATGAGATAACATAGCTTTTGAAGCTCAAGCAAAACCTACCACACTCTTCAGTTCGAAGCCTCCAATTACGCAGCACATCCTCTTGGCTTCCTTATTTTGCTAGAAATGAGTCACTCCATGGTTTGGGGTGCTCTTCCTTTGGTACTGTGGTGTTGGGTGTCATAAGGACATATGTAAGCCATAACATTTCTGGTACCAAATCTTTACCTGGAGTAAAAAAAAAGTTCCCATAGTGACACCTCATCTTCATTTCAGTCATCAGTCTAATTATGTTACCTACTATGATTTACTGCTGTATATGCGCCAAATTAAAGGGATGTAGTATCTGTTAAGGACAGTAAGCACACTGCAGCATCTCACTTTTCAGACATAATTACTTAATGCAAGTTCTTGCTATGTTTACCAGGCTACTTGAGGCATCTCCTAAATTTTGCCACCTAAAATGGAGATAAAATTCATTAGATTGCATGCACGGTTTCCTTCACAAGCTGAAAAGGGTAAGGCAGGCAAGCCAATGACAAAGTCTATTAGCTATATGCTCATGAAAAAAATGGAACTGAGGAATCTAGTTGAACACCCAGACAGCCAAACCATGGCTTACAACACAAGTAAAGGTCTTGCATATATTTTACATGCAATGTAGTAAAATTTTGATTCCTCAGAAAATCCTCTGACCTCTGCTTTGTCACAGATTCCCAGCTTATTCAATATTAACATGTACATACAAGGAAAAGCATTATGACAACATTTTTGGTCTAAGAAAATAGAACAGCAAATGGACCTCAAAAAAAAGACACTCAAATTTGATAAATATCTAGACAAGGATGCCGTTCAGCTCAAATATGCATAGAGTCATCTAAAGGTACCTGCTGACCCATTAAAACGCATCAATCAAATTTCAGTTGAAACAACTGCATCATTTGTGTTCCACAGAAATCCCCAACACTTAAGGGATGGTATGCTGACAGCTTTGGTTGCATTTAAATAAAACCAAATACAATGCTAATCAGTAATATATACTTTTTTTTTTATGACCACTGGATATCTGCCCTGAAACAAGCATCCTGTTAGAGAAATTGCCTGCTGCATAGCAGCCATCCATATGTGGGTCCATTCTTATATAAGTGTCTTTACACAAAACTTAGTGATGACTTTGCTTGTTTGCTTTGCTTTTAGTCTGCATGTTGCCCTACGCAATTCAAAGTTTGGAAATTATTAAAATTGATGATATCATGATTTGGGCACAGATTTTATATTAATTTCGAGTATCACTGCAAGTGAACCAGACTCTCTTTATATTGTGGTGCACATACATCTTGGTCAAGTACAGAAAGCAAGTATATTGAACTCTGCTGTACTAGCAATGTGCAAAATGACAGAAAAAAATGCAGTTTGGGCATCAAAATTTCACAAGTATCCTGGACATTACTATCGGATTGTCAAAAAGCCCTGGATATCCCATCGCTGTGACTCGAGACAAGGTTGTAACGGTCACCTAATGGCAAAAAAAGGCTTCTTTACAAATCAATCTTATCCCTGTATTATTCAGAATATGAATATTATGCAGTACTCATGCATTTTCTATTTGCTTTGAAAGGGAAAATATTAGCTTCCAGCTGGCTGTCCATATGCCTTTCATTATACCTCTTAATGCGATTAGGATCGATTTTGTTTCTTTATGTCATCACCTTCAAACACCATATCTGCCCTATTTCTTTTTTTCCTTCTAAGAGCAAAGGTGTGGCTTTTGAAGATTTCAATCAGTAACCAGCTTGCTCTGATTTTTCCAGGAGCTGATGATCATCTTTCAGCTTTTGCATTGGAATGGGAGCCTTAAAGCCCTACGTGAAACAAAGTGCTCCCGGCAGGTAGGACACCACATCAGAAACTTGGCTGGGCGAGCCAGTGGTTGACTGCCTGGGGTGAAAATGCTCAAAAGAATTATTTTTTTTTGAAGCTCTGAATGAATTTGCTCTTCCTTTATTTGAATTTATAAGGGATGAAGCTAAGTTTGGAAGTAGATTTAAATTTTCCACATTTATTTTTTGCTATCAGTGCAGATATTACGCAGTTCTATCTGTGAAGAAACAAGCTAAAAATTCACTTGAAAAAAAACGATCACTACGGCATTTTTCTCTTCCAGTTTTGTGAAAAAAAAAATAGAAATGTTTTAAGTTGAACAATTTCAAGATATTTTTAAGCCCCTTCAATTAGGTTGTATTATATTCTACAGATAATTCATGCATTCTGAGTAATTCAAAGGGAAACAAAACCCAATTTCAGCATTTAAATTACTGCTTCTCCTCAAGAGATGTCTTCATATGCAGAAGACGCATTTAATTATAGTCTAACTTTTAAAATCTTTTATAAAACAATTCATATCCAAGGGACACTTTATTTCCTCTCAGTGGGCAGTATGAAAGACATATACAAGACTACAGAAGGGTTGTGCTTGAAATTTTGCCAAGAGATGAATGTTTCTGCTGGCAGTTGTTTAGTGAAATACAAAACAAGGCAGAAAAAAAAGAGTATGTTACTAACTTGTTATTTCTCACTTTCCTGAATAACAGGAAGTAATTTCCTACTACTCCCAGTATTCCTTAGATGAAAGGATGAGAAGTCACATGGCCCTGGACTGGATTACGAAGGAGCAAGAATCCCCAGGAATTATTTCTCAAGAGCTGCAAGTGGCACTTAGAGAACTGGAAGAAGCCAGAAAAGCTGGGCAGGAGTTGAGGTTTTACAAAGAAAAGAAAGAAATATTGAGCTTAGCGCTAAGTCAGATCTACAGCGATCAAGCTACCTCTTCCTCACAGGATGATCAAATGAGCTTAGCCCTGCACGGCTACCACTAACCTTGATGAAGTGTTTGATGTTGAAGGATAACATGCATGCTCTTCTCTACGGAAAAGGTCACATGAATAAACTGGTAACATTCTTTTCACTGGCTGTTTTAATTTCTGTATCTAGAAACATTTGCATCTTTTTTCTTTTAAATTTTCTTTCTGGTGGACAGAAACTAGGAGGCAATAAAGTATTGTTACTGTGCTATACATAAACCATAAAGGGAGAAAAAAAGCAGAAAGCTTTCATGGCACTCTGGAAATCGAGATTTTTTTTGCTCAAAGATTATCTTCATTTTCCGTGACAAAGATGTAAAAGCTATGAACAGAAACCTACGGACYGCTCACAGGAAGAGAGAAAAGGCATCCTGCTTCCTCCTGGCAGCAGGAGCAGGTGCCGCGGCTGAAGCGCCCTTGGTCTGTTGGCACTCAAGGTCAGGAAGACCCTTCCCAGCTCAAAAGCTGCACCACACAGCTAGCGCTTCAGATTCCACCTGTTTCTATCGCTGCGGAAGTCAAACGAGACACTGCAAAGCTGTAGACGCGTAAATGATCAAAATTTTCAGATTGATCATGTTCTGTCCAGCACCAGCAGCTGATTCTGTGAGATTATACTTTTGTTGTGACTCCAGAAAATCGCCGTGCTCCAATTCTGCCAAGTAAGATCTTTCAGTAGGAGAGATTTCTCTTTTTCTTCCCTTTCATAGGAGAGATGTTCACATGCACTGAAGCAGAGAGCCTCTGAGCTTTAAGGTTCTTCCTTCCCCCATGCTGTCAGCCTGATCTTCTGCTAGAAGCTAGCACCCCGGGGGCAGCATGAGCAGCATGTGCCCGCATGCAGTACACATTCACACACAGACACACACTTGTCAGCCTATTTCAGCTGCTGCTGAAAACAGAAATGTGCTAAGAAGGCAGACAAGGAAAATAGACACATTGCTTCCCTATTCTTCTGCTAGAGAGCAGTCACTTCTGCAGGAAAGAATAGTTGGCAGAACTGTAGTTTAAATCATCTCAGTGACTTCAGTATCAACTCCTAACATTGTTAAAATATACTTCAAATACTATATATTTCAACATAAAAGAGAAAAATACCACATCACCTTTTCGCCCATCTGAAGTCTCTAGCACTGGTGTAAACACAGCTATGCCACAATTCCAAAGTAAGGGAGCCATTAGAACTGGTCCTGCTTCAACTGCTGCAAACCATTCCCACCACAGAGGCAGCAGACAGTCCCTTGTGAAGGCACCTGAGCTCTTCCAGGAGGGATATGTGATGCTTGACCAGGGCTCATGCCCAGCACAGAGGAAGCCAAGTCACCCAAGCCACCACAGGGCCTATGGACAGCAGGAAGCCAAAAGGAAAAAAAAAAGACAAAGGGAAAGCGCAGTTTTGGAAACTTATTTCTGAAAAAGCCACTTCATTTGGCAGAAATAGTCAATGATGGATTTTTTTTTTTTTTTTTTGTCTGATGGGCACTGAGCTTCAATAGAAAGAAAGAAAAGAAAATAGCCGCTTTAGTAATATGCATGTGGCATGGACTTTAAGAGCTTGGGATTCTTGATTTATTTTAGTCCACAAAAATAAGAAGCTCATTTTAGTGGTGGGAACCAAAACCAGAAAAAGTCCCAAGAAGAGAAATTCATCTTGAAGAAACATTGATATTTTGGATGAAAAACAGGTGTAAAAAAGGTAGGATCTTGATATGTATAAAAATTTTTTTATTTTTTTCCCCTCTTTTTCAATGATTCACCAAAAGAGTATACGCCTTTGGCTGACTCTGTTCCCCCCAAAAAAACACATTTTATATATTCCATATTAACTTGACAAGTGATTTTCCTCCCTAATTTTTAGTATTTTTAGTATTTAGCAATTGATCTGTATCACTGTAAAAATGCTCTTCATTCAAGATATTTCAAATATGTAACAAGAAAGTGAAAATAATTTTTATATACCACCAATAAGTTGTGCATACTTCTCTGTGCATTTATGCTGAGTAGTTTAGGTAGGGGGGTGACTCCCATCAAGTGTTATCTGAAATCTTTAAAATAGCAGATTCTAGAATACTAGAATAATTTGGATTGCTTTTTTTTTAATTGTTCTTGATCAGATACAGAAATAAACACAGTCTTACCACAATGGACTGAAATTACTTTCCTATTAGCTACTTCAGCTCAATGGATTTATACGGAAGGCAAGACTTGAAACCAGAAACAAATCAAAATAAGTGGAAGCCATATCCTAGATGTCTTTGGGCTAACAGGAAACTACCTTTGGCTGGATTGAGCATGTCTAATTGCTTTCTGCCAGGAACTTCGTGCTGTATCTCAAACTACCTGCATCGTACCAGTCCACGTCAGCACAGCCTAGTGTTACAAGCTGAAACCCACTTCGTCTTACCCTGAGCGGCTGTAGTGTCTGGTTACATCATTTATCTCCTCAGAAGATTTCATTTCACTTACTTTGATCTTACACTCACGAGATGGGGAGCTGTCTCTAAGTTCTGAAGTAGCTGATGTATGGAGACAGTTCATGGGACACCCTTCCACTATTTACATAGTGCAACACAGTGATTTGCCAGATGTTAGGCAGATATACAGTCATCTTATTGTGCAACCATGTAGTTCTTTCAGTGGGACACTTAAGTAAGTGATGCTTTAACATTTATAGAACTCAGTTCCTGCTCAAGGCAGCTGGGAAGTAAAAGCTATTGTAATATGGAACAAGAAGCCTCTAAGATGTTGCCCTCTCTGCTCTTTTGCCTGAACTCTTTAGCCACCTGAGGAAAGAACAATAAACACATCTTTCAGCTTTTTCCATTACAGAGGGATAAATTTGTAGCAGGAGATTTAACTCTCTGAACAGAGTGAATTGCATGCAGTTAATTCAGAAGTGATGACAACAGTTGTTTGCTAAATAAATTGGTAGACAGAGAAAACAAGAACCCCTTAACCCCTGATGCTTACTGCTATCAGAAGCCTTGTATCATTTACCTTGACAGAATCAGTAGGGAAGTTTCTGCCAAAATGTGTCCTCAGAGATGATATTTTACACGCTGTTCATGAGAGCTCAGAGTTTTGTGGCTTTCACATCATTAAAGAAAGGCTTGAGGAAACTCTGCTTGGCCACATAAGCAACCCCATCCCAGGCAATGCTGTTCTTGTACACACTAAAACTTGGATTTGCAGGACTCAAGATAAGTGACCTTAGAGGGGAAAAGAAAGGAGGAAAAAAAAAAAAAAAAAACCAGTGTAAATATTACTACTCAGGGTGAGATGATGCAATTTATTTAATCCTAAAGCTTAGCTCTGCTTTCAGCATATCCCAGTCAGACCAATACTGACAGTAAATGGTGAAGAGTAAACTTCKGCAGTAGAATGAAAAAAGGTTGAATTTCAGGATGCGTCAGACTTGACCTTTGAAAACAAAAAACAAAGCTTCCTGAAAGCAAATATCAGGCTTTTTCTGTCTCTATTCAGATGGAAGTTCATTAATGTCATTCACAAATTCTCCTTCTTTGTAAGGGAAGCGCTCTGAAGGACTGACTGATAATCCCACATCAATGAAATCAAAACTCATAGAGAACCTTACAACACAGAATCACCAAACCTGGAGCACACAATATCATTATTCTCCAGATCCTGGTTTTTGGGTTTTTTTTTCCTCTCATCGGGGTATTTTTGAATTTAAAGGAATAGATAAATGATAAAAGGTATGCAGCTTGTGAGTATTTCTATTGTCCTTGTATGTACTTGCTGTATTCATTTTAAATTACAGCCAAGTTTTAAAATGACATATTAAGTCAGATTTTCACCCTTCCTGTCACATGGTACTCTGGTTACTAGATATAAGATATAAGATATAAGCTTTTTATGTCTTGTGTACCTATAGTATTAGCTCTGTGGTTTCAATTACCTGAGTGATACTTCTTGCAGGCCACAAGTATGAAGAAGCAGATAGTAAATTATACCTTTTAGAGAGATAACATAGGTGCCAAAAAACCAGGATTTTTTTGCTGTAAATTGCAGGGCATCTATCTTGACAAAATATGTAAGTATGACAGCTATAAAAAATTGTGGTGATGACTGAAAAAGAGTATGTATGTTAGATGAGTGTTGACTGATGATGCTACTGAAATACCACCATCAGAGAGAAAAGAGCTCTGCAAATTAAGAAGTTCAAAATGTATGGAATCATTGTTACCATAATAACAATACAGATACCAAAAAATGTGTTGCGAGATGCTGCACAACAACATCCATGTCAAGATAACAGAGGAAACAGTTAGTAAAAAATACAAGAGTAACAAATGAATTAACTCACACATGGTTACAATTGTTCATAGAACTGTAAAAAACTAGCTACTGAGATCTCAAGGACCAGGAATTCATTGTGGAAGACAGGATATGACATACATCTAATACATGTCTCTATGTATCTACATAGATATAGATACAGAGATAGAGAGAGATAGAGA
>PTEX01000066.1:3771249-3818966 GCA_003342815.1 Eudromia elegans
AGACAGAGATAGAGACAGAGATAGAGACAGAGATAGAGACAGATCTACCTACTTTTCTCTCTCTGTGCAGTATGCAAAATATAGGGACATGCAAAGAAAAAGTTTCACATATTATTGATTCGCAGCTGAATTCCTGGTAACACTACACGCAAACAGCATAATTGTCTAAGAACATTATAACCACACTTCACAGTGCATTCAATAGGTCTCCTGAAGTTTTCTACAAATGGAGTCACAGAAGAATGAGATTTCTGTTGCAGCTTTAGAATACTCAGCCACCCTCCTGCACCTTCTGACAGTTTCCTTTCTCATTAGGTTATCCCCCTCCAACTGGTAAAATGGATGGATTTTTTTTCATCCACCTGTTAAACAACCAGCACAATATCAGACTATTTGTTCTTTAATGTATGGCTTTATGGGCACCAAGATGAAAATCTTTTTAGAAGCAGCAGCAGCATATGCATGGAGGTGCTTAACACAAATAGCATCCCAGAGTCATCACAGATTATCACAATCTCTGCAGGCAACTTCCTGGCCTCTCTTAAAAAGGATTTTTTTCATGTTCATTTGTTTTCTTTCTTTACATTATACCATGTCTTTTACCTCAAGATCAAAAGGAGGCAAAAAGCATAACCCTACTGTGCATCTATGTTCTTATTATGAACGTACTTGCAGAACAGATTGCCACACTGTTACCTGCTTTGCTTCTGAATCACCTTTTTGAATACGGTACAGCTGAGTCAGTAATGTCTGTGCCAAGTGATGCATATTTCAGTATACCTCGCCAGAAAATTCAGACCAGTGCTCATCCTCTGGAAAAAATAAAATAAAATAAAACAAAAAGGCTTCCCACCAGCTGCCAGATGTTGTCTGTGATGAGCTCCACTGTGTAAGAAGAAAGCCTGTGAAAACTAAATATACAGAATACTGACTTAGCTCACTACAAAGTGAACACAGGAAATTCTTACAAACAGCATGCAAGAAAAACAAACAGTAAGTAGCAGGAAAACGTTAGCTTCGTTCTTTCATGCTGATAGTACCCACCACAAGCATTATTCCAGTCACCCCTTGATGTTAAACTGAAATAATACTGACGTTGCTTTACTCTTCACAACAGAGGAAATTCTGTTTGCAGCAGAGCACCAGGGGAGTACTTGCTGGCGGAACCAGCCGCCTACATTGTGATGTAGCCATCGCAGTTCTGAGGTGATCAAGTTCCGTTTCCAAATGTGCTAAGCTCTGCCCTCAGCTCACGTACTGTTTTAGAAGGTGATCTGAAGTCCTTTCTCAAGATCACCAGGGTAGCAAGTTTTTACAAGTTATTGCTTTTGCTGTGATCAGAATTGCCTTGAAATCCACTTACCACAACACGATTAAACACCAGGGCTATTCATTATTCTAGTAAGTGGGGAAAAACAGAGGCATCACTTTCTGCACCACTAAATATTTAACAATTTCTACAACAGTAAATTGCTCATAGAGAAGAAACTGAGTTCTGTAAAAGATTCCCGTGGTTAAGATTCCTCTGGGAAGAAAATTTCAGTGCACATTAATGCTCCAGCCTCTCCTTTCAGAGTTGAATGGTCTTGTCTTTGGGCTGCTAGTTATGACTAGACAAAACAAGAGAACTTGCAACCAACGGTTTAATTTAAATTGTCTCACTTTCCCAATCAGATTTGAATTTAGATTGAAATTTGCATTGTAAGTCCATAGGGGGCAGGGTGGAGCATCCCCAGTGTTTGTGTACTACAGGTTGGAAGAGGTTCAGAGAGGACATCTAAAATCTGTCCCTAGACACACTGAACCATGTGTAAAGTATCCTGATAGATTAAACAGCCTCCTAGACAATATATATCCAGATATAACTATCCTTATATCCTTTTCCCCAACATCTCATTCTAACTTAACATCTAATCTAGCCTATATATCTCATCATATCCCTAGCAGACATACATAAGCATTATCTCCTTGTTTTAGCTTATTTCAACACCACTTTCCCATCTCTCAAACCTGGCCTTCACCAGATGTTACAAAATCAGTTCGCTGAACTACTCTCTCTAAATAGTATACAGTGGCAATAAACCCCTGGCTTTTTTAGCACCCATACAGACTGTTGGGAGAGAAAAGTGAGCAAAGGAGTCATATTCTGTTATATAGATACATTTCCTCCACACAGTGCATTATAAATTATTTCCTAAGTCAACAATATCAACGGTCTTTCCCAAAAAAGGAACCACATTAACTGATGAATGAAAGATAATGGATCAATGTGATAATGGATAAACTCTCACTTAAAACGACCACAATGCGCTACACACTAATGGTATCTCCACAGGACCTTTAGAGCTATTATACACTCTGTTACAAGCAGTGGTGCATAACTTGCACACGGTCACACAGGAAGACTGGAAGAGCTATAGAAGCAGAACACAGACCTCCCAAATGCAACTGTCATATTTCAAAGTCCTACAGACTTGCAGAATGCATCCAGTGCTCAATAATTTAATGTTTCTGAGTAGTAATAAAAAGTATTTGCTACACAGCTTTACTCAAATTCTATTTCACTGTAAAGCTTTGGAGACACTATCCAGAACCTCCACTTCATACAGTTATCTAGCCTTAGGGAAAAGGGATGCTCAGGCCAAAACAACACTGAATTACTAACTGTAATAATCAGCTTGTCAGGCCTAAATGTTAATAGCACCAACACAGCTGTGCAGTATTTTCTCCACTTCTCCCTCAACTCCTCTCAGTGGGGGACGCTATAGTTGTACCATATTCTAGCCCAGATGTAAAACAGCCATTAAGATGTAGGAGGGAAACATGATACAAGCACATACTGCATCACATAAAATCTACAGAGCAAAATTCACCACTGTGAATTTTTACAAAGGAAAGTCAAAAGCAAAAGAGAATCCCTTGACAATTAGCCAGCTGTTAACAACTCACTTGTTTTGTCCTGTTGGTTTACCAAAGAAAGCCCGCCAGGCAGCGCTGAACCGAACGGAACAGGGCCCTTCCCTCTCACCAGGGATGCCTCGACAGGCTCGCTGTGGTACGGCAGCAGAGACAGTCTGCACAGCTGCCTTTGAGGCGTCATCACAGAAGCAGAGCTCACAGCAAAAACTCTGCTTTAAACCCGTTAATAACAAAAGAGGTAAGACAGCAGTCGTTGCTTCCTCCTTCTTTTACTATGCCAGTGTTATAGAAAGTGAAACGTCTGAAGAACCATGGAAAATGATTAAGTAYTGAAAGTTAAAAGAGAACTACCCCAAATTTCAATTGAAATTACTGCAGATGTAACATAAAGTTTTTAATATCAATAAACAAATAGTTGTTTACTGCAATTCACATACTTGCYCATATTTTGTGCAGTGCATTTGGGAGGGGGCAGGAGGTTGCTTTTAACCTCATGATTTATAAAGCACTCTATCAACAGCAACAACATATACTGGAACATTAAAAAAGTACCAATCTCTTGAAGGGATTTAAGCCAATCTCTTCCTTCTTGGGTGGAGCRCTTCTGTCCCATGTCTGCCTTTTCAACAGGAAAAAAATGCCACRGAAACAAAAGTGAATTGGATCACTCATTAAAGTTACTGGTTTGAACGGACAAAAACCTTACTTGAGATTTTCTTCATTTAAGACAACAACAGTCACAAGTAAAGTTTCCACAGTGTAATTCTACCTCTTCTTAGCAGGTGATTCTTCCTGAACACAGTCTATTGTGCACTCAGAAACCGCAGGGGTGTTTGAAGGGAAGCCCTGGGTATTGTGCTTCCCACTCCACTAATAGCTGCAAAAGGAGAAACCGCCCCCTGGCCCAGCTAGCTGCAGGTGGGCAGACACCTGAGCCCCTGTCCCTCCCTGGTCACGGCGGGAAGGGCTCAAGGAGCCCTCACCCCTTGGGTTTTCCTGCAGGAAACCAGAAGTCCTGGGAAATGCCTTCTCTTATCTAGGAAAGAAAGACGTAAAAGATTTGTTTATGTGTTCTTCTGCACATCATGGATAGATTGTGTTTAACAGTTACCTGCATTCATGAAAATAGGAGGATGTGTTTTGAACTATTTTTAACTATTGTTAAAAAATCTGAATTGAATTTGATTAATTCCTATTCCGCCGGGTTGCTTAAGTCAGATAAAAATACCAAAGGTGATGTCAAGTAGGAAATCACTAGAGCTCTGTCAAGGAAGACTAAGCCTTTGAAGACCTTCCAAATTTACCTTTAATTAGAAAGGTAATCTCATCTTTATTGCCATTTTTGATTTTTTTCAAAGGATGTATCATTTTATCTTTCAATACTGCTRTGCTTATAGAATTAACAAGATAAAACTTTCTGCAGAGAAGTGGTCTGTATGATGTACATAAGGAGCAAAGAGCAGCTACAAAGGAAAACACAACCATGTTTACCCAAACCTATCAGTGCACAAAGATTTATTCATTCTTTTTCTACTTTTTTTTTTTTTCCAAAGGACCTAGCAGGTTTTTGTTTGTTTGTCTTTTCAGTCCTCTAGATTCTCAAAAGTCTTAACTAACCTGCACTACTTTAATGTCAGGCCAGCTTTGCTAACACGTCCTTTTACATATAAGCCTATATATATGTCAGRAAAAGGATTATATTTGATGTTTCACTCCTGTAACACATTTTTTTCTCCGTATTTGGTTATACAGTTTTATACAAGCTCCTCCTTTCTTAAGCTCCCTGTMTTTACAAAGTTTCAGGAGTAATTTGTGGGCCTTTCCAACAAAAYAAACAACATGTTCACAGTATTACTACTACAGACAGGGACGTGGCTTTGCATCCAAAGTGCACATCCAGCTCCTGCGTCCCTCCCTGGGTGCTAAAGCTGGCTGGGTAGAGCAAGCTGGGGATTACACATGGCAGGCAGTCCAGATAGAACCAGGTGCCCAAGAATTAATTCTCCAGCAATACAAGTAATATGACCACTCTTCAACCCTCCAATACAGGGTCATATTCCACCTGTAATGGAGTCTTTCCCAAGTCACCTGCTTCCAGAACAGTGAACCTGTCCCAAGACATGTGACATTGACTGAGGGGGCTCTGATTAAAGCCTGCAGCTAAACAACCTCTGTCACTYAGCACAGCCAGTACGATTTAACAGCTCCCTCATTCAYGGCTTCACACAGAACAAGCACAGGCAACGAATAAGMCTCTTCCTACTGCAATTGGTCCTCTCAAAATAAAACGAAGAGAACTCTGTTCTACTCTTAACCACGGTGTGCYGGACTCATGAGGGATGCTACGTCTTTCAACTTTAACTCGTATCAGCTCAAAATCTTTGTAGGAGCTAAGCAACAGGTCTGACAGACAACTAGGCAAATGTGGATTTGCAAAATAGAAAAATGGAATTATTAGAGTTCTATACTATATTAGCTTAAAATTAAAAGACAAGACTCTCACTGGTTTGCCTCTAAGACATATAGTCTTAGTGTTATAGTGTTACTATGCTCACTCCTGAAGCTAAAAGCAAAGAAATTCAATGTGTATTCTTGCTCCCACTGAATGCTACTGCTAGTTAACTTTAGGATGCATATAACCCCTTGTTTCACCTTTCCTACTTTTTCATATATTATTTCAAATGACATTGTCACCTGTAGCAACATTTATATCAACAGGAAGATAATAATCCAGCACTGTCACATTATCAAACATGGTTCCTCACACTAAAGCTTCTCCTGTGACAATTCTCCTGCCTTTCTACCATATGCCYATACCTGCTGAAGCACCTAGTATCACACTTTTGTGCTTTCTCAGTGAAACTACTGCAAACTTTCCTTTCATATTCATTGCTCTTCACATTCTTGCTCTTAGACATGCTTAAATGTCCCTCGACTGCACTCCAACAAGTTGTGCTCATGTTAGCTTGCTCATGTTAGCTCCTGTCTCACTTTCCAATCCTTTTGGATAAAAAGCACCTAGGTAAGACTGTCAATATTGTGAGACCTATTAGATACACTTGCCCGGAGCAAAATTGGAGACTTTTTGCCCAGAGACAGTCAGCAACATGTAAAAAGCTCTTACTGCAATAACATGGTGAAGCAAAGAAGAGGAAGAAGCTTAATAGGTCYTAGGATGAAACCAAACTGCATTTCCCTAAAAGTAAGTACAATCACATCAGTACTGATTTGCTTTGCAAACAGGTGTGTYTGTGTAGGTCAGAGGGTGAAAAATATGCTGAAACAGTTCTCAAGATGCTCTGGAATCCTTCAAAACTGACAATGAACTCTAGCTACTGAAATCGTCATTTATCCTTCTAGAATTTGCTGGGGAAACTGCTGCAAAACCACCAACAACAGCTGCTTTGCTGAACTAAACTTTTGCAGTTTGCAAGAACCATCACTAGAAATACAACTAAGAGGTGGTCCTGAGCCTTACTGGTGGGGGAGTTTATAAGGCAAGTGAAGAGAGGTTTAGTTTATGAGATTCAACAGTATGAGCACTCTGGGCAGCAGCCATTCTTTGAGTCATAAAAAACAAGCAGATCAAAGAGAAGCAACCTTTACCACAGAACTACCATATTTAGTTGGATTATTGTACAATTTTTATTTATTTACCAAAGTTTAAACTGGTTGGCCATAGGTAAATTTTTCTCCTARAAGTAGCATGGTCTAGATTTGTCCATGCCAGTATTTTCTTAAAGAGAGCCTACAAAATCTTTCCCATCCAGTTTCCAAATGCACATGGACATGCCGTCTTTGACAAGCATTACACAAGGATTTACCTTTATGCAATCCAATTCTCAGCCATAGTCAGTCTTTAAAATAACAAGCACTTTGAATATGGGGGGCCTGGGCCAGCGTGAGATTATCAGTGAGTGCAAACCAAAGATGATGCAAAGTTTCCACTGTTTTTTCCTCTAGCTGTTGATGGAGATCCRTTTACTAATGGAAAAATAGGTCTCATAAACTAATAAATAGGTCTCATCTGTGTGCTTGTTCTCAGAATGTCTACAGGGATGACTGTTAATGTTTTTCATATAAACAATGTCATATTTCAAAACTGCAGGAAAAAAACACATTTAATTTAGATAAAGCTAAGACAGAAATAACACAGATATAACCTCATGCTCCTTTTTCATGACAAAGTGTAGGGCCAGGTTATAAAAAATTTTCCAATGTGATTGCTCCCTCCCACAAAGGAGGGAGACATTGAGGCTTCAGTTCATTTTGGTTTAGCTACATCAGTTCAGTTCTGTTTTCAGTGTCAAGTGTTTTCTGCATTGAAGCTTTTGCTAGAAAAACAGTAGCACTGACAAGAGTAAAGAAAAACGTTATGAGTATTCAGCCTTTCCTGCCCTCCCACCCCGAGTGAGAGCAAGCCCACAGCCCAGCCCTCTGCTCACGCCAAGGAGCTGCCCTACATCTCCGGCTGCATCCAAAGTGACTGTTCAGTTTCTCAATGTATTCCCAGCTATCAGCAGCCTTGGGCACACATTGTAGAAACTTCGTTAGCCACAACTTGGTTTCTCTGTTTTGAAGCACATCCAACAAATACTCTTATCTCTGCTGTCATCCTCTTAGAGTTGACATGTTGGAAAAACATATTCCATAGAAATAATTTAGAGGTTGACAAACATGCTAGAGGGTGARCTGAGGGCTCCCAGGAGCCCAGATTTCTGAGGTTTTATGTACTCTACAAATGAGGAAAGCACCAAGTCCCACCCATAAATCACTCATGGTAATAAAAAGTCCTGTGAGTAGCTGAACTTTAGGCATGATTTTCCTGCGGGCTTCATGTCCAATAGCTTCTTTCATGTGGAATAAGAGATAATTCACAGAAAAATTACTCAAAAAGTCCTCAGAAATAGCTGCCTGAGACGGTTAGCAGAGTGATGTAATTTAACAACTGCAGAGACTTTTTTTCTGTGAAGGGCATAGCAACTAGCTGGCATGATTTCTGTCAGCACAGCACCACATTAATTCTCCAGGCAYCAACTGCTGTATACATGAGAATAACAGGACCATGGAGAACATCCTCTCTGGTGTGAACACAGTTTTATTTTTCTTGAACTTTCCATTTAGACAGAGCCAGTACTCACCTGAAACRGCTTTCAAATATCTGGCAAATTATAAGCACCTGTGATTAGCCTATTTCTCTCCCTCACTGAGAATAAGACAGTGTTAGCACTGCAGCATTTGCAGCTGCACAGCAACTCCTCATTAGAAACTGCTGTAAATGGAGTGGAGGCCAAGGAAAGCCTCTCACGTGATGCAGCATCGGTAGGTCCACAGCACAACACCGCGTTATGTTCCCTAAGTGGCCAACAAAAAGACGAGCAAACAAACAAAGAATAATCTGGTTTAAAACAAACACTCTCTCCTGCTGAAAAAGGAGACTTTTTTGGTTTGCTTTTATATTCAAAAGGACTCTACCAACAAAATATATATCAGCACTACCCTCAGGAAAAAATACTGCAAGCCAGAGCAGATATTTATACTATCCCTGGCAGTGATAAGGTATTAGCTCTTTTATTTCATTTATTTATATATTGTATACAATCATCATTTTYCTAGACATGAATACTACAACTAATGGACCCAAATGGGTACAAGCAAAAATTATTACACTTGAATTCATGTGCTGTATCCACTGCACACACAATGCTATGCTTCATACACACTCAGAACAGAAAACAAACGAACAAAAAAGCCAGTGTGATCTGCATTGAGAATAGAAAAAGAAACATTCTTACTTCTTCAGGTCCCAAATTGTTTCTCTTRAAAACCTGAGACCATATTTTTCATAGTGACAAGAGATTTTTGCATCTGAAATGATACCCAATTTGCTGACAGAAGTCTTTCCCACATCATTTACAGTGTGAGAKTTGAGAAACCACATCCCTTAATAAATACAGCAATTAAACAAAAATACTAGAAAAGACTTCACTCCAGYGGGCAGAGAACAATAGTATCAGGTTCAAGGATACTATTCAACATACATTGTGCAAATCCACGCCACACTTGGCAAAATTATTTTAAAAGTTGCTYTGTTAAAAGAATAGCAACTGATGARTATTAGCTATCGMTATAAGAAYACTCATCTAAGATACAAAGTAATATTATTTGCTTAGCTAACTTTTCTGCTATAATTATCTACTTAACATGAAATGTGCACTGTACTGAACATCAGTTGCTTTCCTAGTTCTTCACAAATACATCAAACAACTTTATTGCTTTTTTCTTTTTTTTTTTTGAGAAAGCCTTTTGTAAAAGATTCTTTTTTACCTTGAAGAAAGCAAGCTCAAGTAGTCACATTGCAGCATATGGTTCTTAGTTTCCCAGTTGCATTCATTTAGGGAAACGAACGACTTATGGCACTTAGCCCTGGACACAGAGAACTGTGGGATCTGTAGTTCTCAGCCTGGCCAAATGGGATATGATCACCCYTGTGTCAGACTGGTGATTTTCAAAAACTTGTACAGAGGTGGCCATGGACTATGAACCACATGGTCACACTTTTGCCACATGTTGGCCAAAGCCTGAGGTTAGGAGACAATCTGCAGTGGAGTCAGTATTTCTTTAGTGCCATTTCGGTTCAATCTCCACAATGAACTTCCAAAGCCCTGAATAGAGAAAGAATCCAACACACCAAGAGACCCCGGGAATTTTTTCTTACAATTCCTAGGACCCTTTCTACTTAAGCTTCCATTCAAAATGCTATTTCCTTGGCTCTTTCTGGAATGGACCTATAATGGCACTTCTCAGAGTTATCTTTGCTGCCTTTTGTAACACTCCAGATGCCTCTGTCCCTCTCTGAGGCGCAGAGGATCAGCAGTGTGCACAGTCCTTCACCTCTAGCTGCAAAGGAAAGTAAGGGCGGATGTCCTTCCCAGAGGACAGCAGATTTCTTCAGCTCCTTGTCAAAGGTGTCTGGGAGCATGCAGCCTCTCAGAGGCTGCAAGAACTTCAAGGGAGATTGTAACGGAGATCCTGTACTTTCAATTCAAGAAAATAAAACAAAACAAAACAAAATCAGCCCAAGCAGCATGAGAACTATAGTCTTTGCTATTCTTTTGCACTCTGCCACCACTGGGCAGCTTTACAGTGCAACAGCACGCGATGCTTCATTAAGAACAAGTAGGCAAAAAATCCCTTTCTTAGCTCACTTTGTCATTGACTACAGACAAACATATCTCATAAAAAGGTCAGATTAACACAGGAGGAGGGGAGAGGGAAAAAGAAATACAGAAATGAAACAGGCTGCCGCCTTCCCAGAGACGTGAAGTGCAGTGTAACCAGAAGCAGATGTTCTCTGGCTGGGCGCACTGCTGGCACCACAGCAGTTTTCCCATGGCATTGTTGGGAGCTGGTGCGGCTAAGGCCCCTGCCTCTGGAAGCTCTGGAAGCCATCATCTCCACTCCAGGAAAAAAAGAAAACCCCAAACTCAGGCAAGGGCTTGTTTACTGCTTCTGTGCTCTGTACCAGGCAATAAAATCAGCACTGTGCTGCATGATRAGCAATTGCCTTGACAAGACAGAGTGCGTGCACACACACACACTAGAAACCACCAGTTGCTTTCAGATTATCATCCTTGTTCACAACATTGGCAACCAGAAGACAGAAGGGTAGTGAAGAATATTTCATTTCTTTTAAACTGAGTCTTTGAGCATCATCCGAATCCTTGATGAACAGGGTAAAAGTGAAAAAACATTCTTTTCTCCATGCTGGCTTGCAAATCTTTGCCAGGAGATACTATAAACAGTCATCATTCACTCAGAATGGCAGAGCAGGGATTACCAGCTCTACTTATTTKCTGATTGATTTTTTGATCAAGTCTGTCTAAATGTTAGTTAAACTTTCACTGGGAAAATAGCAATCTGTTATGCACAACTTAACAAGGGGTCCCCTAGAAATAAAAACTCYTCTTTGGGAGGGCAGCACATAACAAACCTTGCCCCTCTCACCCACCAAGACACGCTCCATCACCCATTCAGCCTGACTCTCCGGCACTCCAGCGCTTCCCCMGGCTTCCCAGGCCGGCTCCTTTCCCGCAGGAGGCTCTCTGCAGCTGTCTTAGGCAGCAGACACAGGCAGCCTTGCTGTCCGATTTGGTTGGAGCAGCAGATTGTGACGGGAGAAAAGTGGCTTCCAGTGGCAAGAACTGTCTTGTGCAGAACTACCTGGGGAAAAAAAATGCAGCAAGAGGGTTCACCTGCATTACGTGCCTTTTCACAAGAAATCGGTTCACTCGGTTCACTAGCGGCAGGTTTGCCTTCACGTAAACCAAGAATGAACTGTGCAACTTCGGAGAATTTTATGATGTTTTTAATTGAGAGATAGTTCTGATATTCTTACTGGACTGTTTTCCTGACCATGTTTAGTCTACGAACAAGTCATTAATCTACTACAAGATTTAATTAYTTTTCCCTCTGGCAGGGTAATGTAGCAGGTAAACAGACCCTCCTCAGATGCTGAATTCTACATTTTACAAAAAACATATCCTGAAAGACCTCACACAATCACGGAGATTGGATCAACGCATGCTACTTATTAACAGCTCCTGATGCAGATGAGACATAGAAATGAACAACAGCACTAACATCGTAATGCGCTTGCAGGAGCCGATCCCTTGGCTACCCTGTGGAGGACTCTGCTCTATTCACCGCTCCACAGAGAACACGGAAGGCATCACAATTGTGGAGACGGAGCTGCTGGCAGAGAGGACCATCACACAGGTGATTTAAAACAGAGTAGCAGCARGCCTAGTCTTCACCATAGGGGACCAAGGAGAGCCTAAATTACCATCGGCTCTTCCTTCAATCATTTCCTACTCCCATTGCATTAATTAACTGGGTCAAAAACTGGTGTTAAGCTTGTCCCAAACACCAGAATGTACAGTAAATTTTAAAATATGAGCACCCTGTAAAGATGAACAGGAGGCTTGGTGGGTAACTAGAAGCTTAAAATATTTCAACAGAATAATTTTGTTGAAGAGCAAGTACAGTATGACAAACTGAAATACCTCAAGTGCAACACAGTTCTTATGTCAGGTCTTCCGTGAATTGAAATAATGCTGTCACRTAAAGTTTACACTAAGGAAAAAACAAAATACCTCCAGAATGTATTTCAAAAAAGAAAATTTAAGTTTTGGATTATGGTTGAGCAACAGCTAGTATACAGCAAATWCTGCAGTTATATTTAATTTTAAAAAGTACTTTTGAAACAAGTAGTGTTTACTGGTCCTGTGTCTTAGCCGTGCATATCTCTATCAAGGCAGGAAGAGTAACTTTTTCCTATACCTTTCCTTTCAGTAGGCCATTCTCTCCACTTCCTCACTCACCAGATCTGAGATTACATCTACCTTAGAGATATAATTTACAGAGATAATGTACCTGTTCAAAAGCAGAAGCAGTGCATTTGAATGGTGCTGAACTGTATCCTACGTTTATGCCTCTCACAGCCACACTCACCCACCTACACCAGCACACCAATGCACTTTGCACCCTGCAGATCAGTCCACAACAACAGGAGGGAACAAGGAAGCACAGATTTCATTGCTCTGATTGCTTGTGATGCTACAAACCACGGCACCAGCTGTGGTTATAGAATCACAGAATGCTTAAGGTTGGAAGGGACCTGTAGAGGTCATCTAGTCCAACCCCCCTGCACACACAGGGTCTCCTTGAGCACGTGGCACAGGGTGGTATCCAAGAGGGTTTGGAAGATCTCCAGAGAAGGAGACTCCACCACCTCTCTGGGCAGCCTGTTCCAACGCTCTGTCACCCTCACTGTTAAGAAGTTCTTTCTCAAGTTCCTGTGGAACTTTTGGTGCCTCAATTTGTGGCCGTTTCCTCTAGTTCTGTCACTGGCCACCACTGAGAAGAGGCCAACCCCATCCTTGCTCCTTATCTTGAGGTATTTATACATATTGATCAGGTTCCCCTCTCACCCTTCTCTTCTGTAGGCTGAACAGGCCCAGCTCTCTCAGCCTTTCCTCATAGGGCAGATGTTCCAGACCCCTAATCATCTTTGTAGCCCTGCGTTGGACTCTCTCCAGCAGCTCCACATCCCTCCTGCACTGGGGAGCCCAGAACTGCACACAGKACTCGAGGTGCGGCCTCACCAGGGCTGAGTAGAGGGGCAGAATCACCTCCCTCGACCTGCTGGAGACACTCTGCTTAATGCACCCCAGGATCCCATTGGCCTTCTTGGCCACGAGGACACGCTGCTGCCTCATGGTCAACTTGTCGTCCACCATGACGCCCAGGTCCCTCTCTGCGGGGCTGCTCTCCAGGAGGTCGCTCCCCAGCCTGTATGGGTGTCTGGGGTTATTCCTGTCCAGGTGCAGGACCCTGCACTTGCCCTTGTTGAACTTCATGAGGTTACTCGCCGCCCAGCTGTCCAGTGTGTCCAGGTCCCTCTGGATGGCAGCGCAGCCCTCAGGGCTGTCAGCTATTCCTCCCAGTTTGGTATCATCAGCAAACTTGCTGAGGGAGCACTCCATCCCTTCATCYAGGTCGTTAATGAATAAATTGAACAGGACTGGACCGAGGACTGACCCCTGGGGGAACGAGGACTGAGCCCTGGGGGAACGAGGACTGACCCCTGGGGGACACCACTATCCACAGGCCTCCAGCTGGACTCAGCACCGCCGATTACTACTCTCTGGGCCCTGTCATCCAGCCAATTCCTAATCCACCTCACTGTCCACTCATCTAACCCACTCTTCTGGAGCTTGCCCAGGAGGATGCTGTGAGGGACGGTGTCAAAAGCCTTACTGAAGTCCAGATAGATGACACCCACCGCTCTGCCCTCATCTATCCATCTAGTCACCCCATCGTAGAAGGCTATCAGGTTAGTCAAGCATGATCTCCCCTTGGTGAACCCATACTGGCTACTCCTGAGCACCTTCTTCTCCTTCATGTGCCTGGARACAGCAGCCAGGATGAGCTGCTCCATCACCTTCCCAGGGACAGAGGTCAGGCTCACCGGCCTGTAGTTGCCCGGCTCCTCCTTCTTGCCTTTTTTGAAGACCGGGGTGACAYTGGCTTTCCTCCAGTCCTCCGGCACCTCCCCTGTTCTCCAGGACCTTTCCAAGATGATGGAGAGCGGCTCGGCTACGACATCCGCCAGCTCGCGCAGCACTCTGGGGTGCATCCCATCGGGGCCCATGGATTTGTGGGTGTTGAGTTTCCTCAGGTGCTCTCTAACCAAATCTTCCTCTACTCGGGGCAAGTCTTCCTCTCTCCAGTCCCTTCTCATTTCCCTAGTGTCTGGGGCACTAAGGGGCTGCYCTTGAGAGCTGTCAGCCCTATCTGGGCTCTGTAGTTCCTGGGGACCAGCCCTAGCAGAGAAGACTGAGGCAAAGAAGGCATTTAGTAACTCTGCCTTCTCCACATCCTCCGTCACCAACACACCCTCCCCATTCAGCAGCRGACTAACATTTTCTCTACTCTTCCTCTTGCTGTTGATGTATTTGTAGAATCCCTTCCTGTTATCCTTGACGTCCCTCGTTAGTTCTATTTCCAAGCGGGCCTTGGCCTTCCTCATCGCACTCCTGCAKTCCCTGACAATGTTCCTATATTGTTCCCATGTGGTCTGGCCCTTCTTCCACCTTACGTATGTTCTCTTCTTCTCATTAGGTTTGCCCAGCAGCTCCTTTCCTATCCACTCACGTCTCTTGCCTCTCTTGCTTGACTGRTAGGAATGCACCGATCCTGGGCTTGGAGAAAGTGGTACTTGAAGATAAGCCAGCTCTCCTGGACACCCTTTCCTTCTAGGACCCTGGCCCAGGGGATTTCTCCAAGGAGCTCCCTGAGGAGGTCCAAGTTGGCTCTCTTGAAGTCCAGGGCTGCAATCCTACTTCTTGCCCAGCTCCCTCCACACAGGATCGTGAATTCCAACATCTCATGGTCACTGCATCCAAGATTGCCCCTGACCCTCACGTTTCCCACTAGACCATCTCTGTTGGTTAGGATCAGGTCTAGCAGCGCGCCCGCCCTTGTCGGCTCTTCAACCACCTGCATCAGGAAGTTATCCRCAACGCTCTGCAGGAACCTCCTGGACTGTCTGCTCCCAGCTGTGTGATCATCCCAGCAGACATCAGGGTGGTTAAAGTCMCCCACAAGGACCAGGGCCTGTGATCGTGAGGCTTCTTGCAGCTGCTTGTAGAAGCCTCGTCCACCTCCTCATCCTGGTCGGGGGGCCTGTAGTAAACTCCCACGACCGTGTTGCCCCCATTGCCCTGCCCTTTGATCCTCACCCACAGGCTCTCGACTTGCGCTCCATCCTCCCCTATGCCGAGCTCCATACACTCCAGCTGCTCTCTCACATAAAGAGTGATTCCGCCGCCTCGCCTTCCTGGCCTGTCCCTCCTGAAGAGCCTAAAGCCCTCCCTGGCCACGGCCCAGTCATGAGAGCTGTCCCACCACGTCTCAGTAACCGCAATGAGATCGTGGCCCTGCAATCGCACAAGCATCTCCRATTCCCCTTGTTTATTCCCATGCTGCGTGCGTTTGCATAGAGGGATTTGAGTTGGACTCTCAACGTGCCTCTCGTTCTAGCTGGGACAGCTGCAACTTGACCCTGTGGGCCTTTAGAAGTTGCCACATTTTGCCCTTTAGCTTCTCCAGGCCTGGGGCATCCTCCACAGGCTCTGGAGTTGGAATGCTGCGAGTGGCACAACAGGCCATCGCCTGCCTCATCACCTGCTTCCCCAATGATGCCCCCCTCCCCGCAATGCTGCTGGTGACAGCAGCATTGTGAGTTAGAAGTCCTGTAGCTAGAGAAACAGAAAACAGTAGCTCATTTTTACCCTGAGCCATGAACCTGAACAATAATTCAATCATAACCATTTTTATTTACAGCTTGGAATAATTCAAAAACTGGCTTGATACTAGAAAGCCTCTTTACAGCCTTTTGCAAAAGTGCAAGTTATTTGTAACACTAATCTTCAAGAAAACACCTGTGGGTTGCAGAAGCAATATGCATGTTAACAGTAATATCACAGCTGTCAGGACACAGTGCAGTAATAACCAAATCCGAATTTTGAGTAAAATTTTGGTTTGCTGCCTTATGATAAGTGATCACCTCCAGAGTACTACAATTCTCCTTTGGGTTTTATGCTTAAGTGTTTTATAGCACAGGAACAACAACRGCATTCATAAATGTATGTACAGTTAACTTGCTGAATCAGCCTTTATTATGATTTGCTCTTCTTAAAAATGTTGTTTTCCTTCTTTTTTATACAGGAAAGCATATGGATTGAAAGGAGGAAAGAAAGATACAGTATAATTCCAGYGACATTTAATCCCAAGACCCCTCAACCCAAAGGGAGAAAACAATACGACTAAGGAGAAATTATTGCATGAACTCGCTCTTTTACAGCAGTTTGACAAACATCACCACCATGAATGAGTTACCACGTCATTCTCGCAGGACAGTGAGCACGCCGAGCTGTGACCCCCAGCTGTCCGGGTCTGCACTGCAACAGCAGACTGGAGCAACACTGCGAAAGCAGACGTTCAAGTCCTCCCCATTGCTGCAGCCATAGTGACAACCACAGCAGAGCTGGCCAAGAGGACCACAAGTGACGTCGTCCACACTTTCCTTTTTAAGCTCCTGAGTGGCACCTCAATAAAAATGAGTAAGTACAAACAACACTGTAATGCAAGAGGAACTACAAACAGACAAATCTCTCTGTAGCATGTAGCCAGCTGGAGACCAGTAACATCCACCGCGTGGGGGGCTTCAGTAACGGTGTGAAACATGATCCAGGAACTCTGAAAGGCAGCATACACGTCCGGGTGCATGAAACACATGCAAAGATATACGGTTAATGAGACAGCATTGTTTTAAATTCTGGAGTGCAGTCAAGATAACATCTTTCAGCACTGAAAAAAAAACCATCTGTCAAGATGCAGGAATGTTCCATCTAATGGAGAACAGGTGAAAGATATGGAGTCATAAAGAACTCACTTGAAGGGTCCAACCTCCTGCAGAACATATGTGGCAAGAGAATAACTGAGGTCACCACCACATTTCAGGCAGCCTTGCTTTTATGGTGCATGCTCAATTTAATCGGCCTCGGATATTGCGCGGTATTAAAAGCTGCCAGATATCTGAAATTGCCATGACAAAACCAGCTCACCATTAGATCTACATAAAGAAGAYGGCCAAGGTGGCCAATAGGATCCTGGCTGCATGAGGAGGAGCGTTGCCAGCAGGTCGAGGCAGGGGATCCTGCCCCTCTACTCAGCCCTGGTGAGGCCRCACCTGGAGTACTGGGTGCAGWYCTGGGCTCCCCAGTRCAGGAGGGACRTGGACACAGAGGGTTCAGAGACGAGTGACCAAGATGACCAAGGGACTGGATCACCTACCATATGAGGAGAGGTTAAATGAGCTGGGCCTGTTTAGCCTAGAGAAGAGAAAGATGAGAGAGGACCTAATCAATGTATACAAATTTCCRAGGTATGACTGTAGGAAGGAGGGGACTAAACTGTTCTCCCTAGAGGCCRGTGACAGGACAAGGGGCAACRGTTTTAAACTGAAATACAGGCAGTTCCATCTCTGGGTGAGGAGGAGCTTCTTTCCTGTGAGGGTGACGGAGCCCTGGAACAGAACCCAGCGAGGCATGCAGTCTCCTGCTCTGGAGATCTTCCAAACCTGCCCAGATGCCACTCTGTGCCTCGTGCTCTAGGGCTCCCTGCTGGAGCAGGGGGTTGGACTAGCTGTTCTCCAGAGGTCCCTTCCAACYCTAAAGATTCTGTGATTCTGTGATACACTAAGTTCCACAGACGAAGTCTCTGGGATGAGTATGAGGTGCAGGTGTTTAGCAAAAGTAAGTTTTTGTTTTTCACTAAATGTGCCAATACAATTCAGTAGCAGTGGTGGCTTGTTAGGGCAAATATCTTGCTTTACAGAAGTATGTGTCATTTTGTTACAGCAGTTATTTAGTGTCTGTAGACAACAGATTGCATGACAGTTCCTAAAAAAGAACTTTACCTGTATGGTGCAAGCACCCACTCACATTTTTCTGACCATTTCCCAGAACAAGATTTTTCACATCAGATCAGAGTTACTTCCTTTGTTCTGGCACCTGAACTGTCTAAACCATCTTGGAATTTGCTCCTAAACCTAATGCTACTATTCTTATGCAAGATATCACTAGTTTCTATCCAGATTTGTATAAGTGATGCATATTTAAAGTCTGCAATCAGGAATCATACAACTGACACAACCTGTTCTAGACTGCAGAATGGGCTCAGTCAAACATCACATACATGAAACTAGGGAAGTTAGGAAAACAATGTTGAAAATACAAGCCCCTGATATTTGRGTCAATTCAGTATGCTCTGACATTCAAACTACATTTTACTAAGGAGAGAGGGTAAATATAGCTAATGGAAATAGCCTTTGATATTCAGTGATTTCCTCGTTTCCTTCTCTAATTTCATTATAGCCAGGCTAAGGATACACCACTAGCAAGTAATGTATTAATAGATCAGCTTGCCAAACTTGCAGCTCAGGAGGGAACCCAAATTCATTTTTTCAGGCTCTCTAGTCAGCAGCAAGTCTTTTGTTTCCATATACATTGAAAGAACACTAGCAGAAATGTCTACATCAGACCAGGGAAGTACTGACGACCAGGATCCTCATGTCTCCAATAAATCACCACAKGAATAATTAGAAAGGATGAAGAAAAATGCTAATAAAAAAGTGAGAGGGGAGGAAACCGTCTGATGTGTACAACAGGCGTCACTGGTCTTACTAACCCAGGAACGATACCAAACATCTCTGTGCACTCTTCATTGGCACCATCCCTATTAGCTGTTTACAAATACAAACYAGGCTGCAAGCAGTGTTAGATGACAAGAGTCAGAGAAATAAACCCACTAAAACAAAACCATGCCTTGAAATACATGAGAGAAAACAAACCTCAGCTATAATTTTGAATTATGACATTTTGCTCGGAGGTAGAAAAAAACCAAGTCTAAATGAAGGGGCACATCAAGTTTGCTTGTTTTACAGTGACACTTTCATCCAGTGAGCGCACCAAAATCCAAAGTGATGTAGATATAAAACCCATGTTTTGTTTGGTGTAGAAATAAAACCCAGTAATGAAGCAACAGTATGAATCAGGTATATCCAACACGAACTTGCTTGTTCACAAAATAACTAAACCACGCAGGTTTTGGCACCGTCCAAAAAAACATGCTCCCACTCTGRGCCAGGGCCCCACGGTCCCCAGACAGCCACACCAGTGAACTCTGTGAGCAGAGAATKGCTCCATTCACGGTTTCTGCCTCGATGCAGTCTGCAATACACATCCAAATCCCTGAACTTTCATCTGGATAAACTCCTCAGTCCAGCACTGACCTCCTTTGAAAACTGCCGCTTTGAACAATCTTTGCCCCTAGCCATTTTCAGAACATAAAAGAGCTATACTGCTTTGGTATTTAACCCTGTTTCGAGAAGATCTGCAATTTGTGGGTGTTTTTTTGTTTGTTTTTAATTCAAAGCTGAATTATAAGCAGCTGTACTTCTCAATTATATGAGGAGGTTAGTGGGACCACCAAGCTGCGATGCATCTTCTTTCTAAATGTCCACCAACTAAATAAGCAGAAATTAAAACCAGTAAGACTAAACACACTGACTGGAGCACAAATACATAAGAGAGGACAAAATGTCCTCTGTGGCTGAATATTAAAGATATACATACGATATACAAACACCCATCCCCATGTTATGCCATAGACTTCTTGGAATCAAGAAACAGAATAAACTCTTTGATAAGATAATAATAAGGATCTTGTCATTGACTTAATGGATCTCAGCTCCATTAAGCTCAGGTGACAGAATTGCAAACTAAAGTTCCCTCAGTTATATAAGTTTAAGTATAACCTTACCSAGGTTATATTAAAATATAAGAGACRAACCAAGAATGAAGGACTACTGCTAGATTCCAAAGATCTTTGTGCACTTTACAAAGTGAAATTTCTTTCCTATTCTTTGATGCACCACAGAAGGGGATAATCAAGTTAGGGTCACTARCTAGACAGCAGACCAAGACGTCTTAAGTTTTTTTTCGTTTTTTTAAAAAGAGCGTTAGATTGTGGCATTTATCCACTGCATTTTTTTTAAAAGAATACAGAAGCAGAATAATATTTTTAAGAATGCTAATTAGCCAAATTCCTTCCTCTTSCCCTCTACCCTGAGGTAAATCAAATTCCCTTCTCTCTCCTTTCTCCTTCCAAAAAGGGTTCTGCCTATGTTTATCTTACTTGGCATTTTGATAGGTTGGGGGGGTTCCAGTGTCTTCTTAGAGAACATAAAGGCTACAAGTCTTTCTGAGATGCAGAAGAGGAGCCAAGGAGAGATTTTCCTGAAGTTCACACTAAATTAAATGGTAACTGCTATACTGGCTAGTTAACAAGCAGGAGGAAACTAATAGCAGAAATATTTTGAGTATGCACGAAGTTTGTTCTGTTCCTGTTGGCTTGAGGAATGACAAATCTTTTGTGAACTCCCAAATAAGGCAACATCCACTTTCGAGAATTAAAGATACTGTGKTTTTTTGTAACTCAAATAATTTGCCCTTCAGTTTGGCCACAAAGTCTGGAAATTAAACCACCTGTCACTGATTTCTCTCCAAACCCACAGGAGCACACGTGCTTTCATGATAATGCAGGCCAGACAGGCATTCCCTGCATGCCTCTACATCAGGGAGTTTTTCTTCTGGCACAGTAACAGATTTCTGGCCACGTAAGCCCTCTTTTATTTGCACTGGGCTTGCATATATCTGGGCCTGCAGCAAGAATGTGAGATGTTCTCACCTCCCTTTCATCATCACTTTTAGGTTTTCATAATAATGTTATCAGCTGGCTCCCGTACAGCTACCTGGGACAATTTACGTCAGCACAATCGTAAGGAGGTGGCAAGTCCTGCTATATTTTAATGCAGGGAATTTTACACTGACTGTTTTGTTCTCAGTTCACTTTTCACAAGCAGTGATTAGGAAGCCACAGAACATATATCAAGAGAGTYGTGAAAGTAAAGAAAACTGAATCTATGTCTGCAAGGAAAATTCTTACTTTCTCAGTTTATGTATTACAAAACCTCTGGCAGTTTCAAGCCTAACCTGTTTTCTTAACTTCAGTTCCAACCACAGCTTTAAGCCATTCATTCCTCCTGTCTGCTTTGATATTTTTTTCTTTTGGTCAGAAATTTCAGTAGCCAGAACCTAGAGGAATCAAAATCTTCACATAAGGATTTCCACTGAAATGTGACAGAAGTTAATCTTAATTGACAATTTGACTTGATGGCATCATTTCAGCACTGCAGACAAATCAGAGCAGGTATATTTAGAAAAGATAGATACAAGTAGCAAGAGCAGGATGGGACACTGAATAAGCACAGTAAAAAATCCATTCCAACAACAAAAGAAAGACGAAAAAGTTGACCTCCTTACCATTGCTTCATACCTTTTTTCTTGAACTGCATAAACCAAAACTCAAACACTAGCATCACTGTAGTGAAATTCATGAGTACTTCACGGMAGCAACAATTACACTATGTATTTATCATATTATATACATATTTATATCACAAATATGTATTTCTGGTATATAACTTCTGTCTCTGTTTATGCCACTCTTCATCTCAAACAAATTCCAATCTAAAATAATTTCTGTTAAGCTAACTCATTCCAAGAAAAGCTAATGARTGACTTCATCTGTCTATAACCACACAGAAGAGTAACAGTCATTACTAGTATTCCATCTGCCTACAATTAATGGGAAACTGAAGCTAAAGAATCTTCTCCCGAGGTGCAGCAGGAAGGGTTTTTCATTTGTTTTAGAAAAATGGAGTATGACAACAAATTATACAGAAATATAGTAATTTCCCTCACTAATGATTTTAAAGTCTAGTTTGGTTTTTTAAGCATTTCAGTTCAAACCATGCTGTCTTCAGAGAAGTATGTGCTCCACGCAGGTCTGAAACAGGAGTACAGTGGTTCCATTCTAGAGTGGAAAAGAATTACCAAGCAAAACAGAAAAAACACCCTGCCTGTAAGAACAACCAAACAAACTCCTCCTCCTCCCCCCGTCACTCACCCACACACAGCCTTCATTTCAGTGGAAACCCTTATGGAATGATTTTACTTTCTGTATGGCCTGGCTATAGAAGCTTCTAACCCACAAAAAAAAAAAAATATTTAAGAGGGTATGAAGAATGAACAGCTTAAAGCTTTCGCTGGGACTAAGTTCAGAAAACCAATTTGATAGGAAATGGCAAAAACAGAAAAAAAGCCACAGTCAAATGGCTTTTCCATTTTCACTAGGCATTGAGGAGATTTCTACAGAATTCCACATATTCTGGTGTAGGAGAATTCTACATGGTGTATTCCTTACTTTAGGAAAGGATGAGTGAAATTCATATTATGCCTGGAAGATGCTGCTTGAAAAATCTGAAGTAGAAATGATGTTATTCAATGTGTTAGTTAATTGCTCATGTAAGGGCAGACTCACCACTGGAACAAACTGCCGAGGAAGAAGCAAATTCTATTTAGATGGCTGCAAAGAGGCTGGCTTTCTAGAAAGGAGAATAAAAAGAAAACATCGCTTTCAGTCAAAATACAAGTTACTAGATTCAGTAGCGTAAGGGTCAGATTTTATATGCCTGTGATACACTGAAAGACTCACAGTGTGACCCTATGATCCCCTGCACTGCTGTACTATCCCCCGCTAGAAAATGCGTTACCCCAAATTTTCTGCACCAGCCAAAATTGTTTCCACATGCTAAAAAGAAAAAAAGAAAAATAAAGACATTTCTTGAACTTTCAAAGGCTTATGACATAACAGAAAAGTAACAACACAAAGAAAAACTTATATTTAAATACTTTATTTCCMTCTCACAAATAGTGTTTGCAGTACACATGCCTTTCAAATCAGTGCTGGTTATGTTTCTCTGAAATATATAGAAAATAAGCTTTTTCTCCCTTTACAAGTGAAATGGATACATTTGCATATTAATATATATACACACATATTTATAAAGCTATGTACATACACACATCMTTTATAAACCCTCCCCCTAAATGTAAGTATTTTTACAACCTTGARTTTCACCACTCACCATTCAGAAACRTTTCATCCTCTTGAATATTTCTACAGTGCTTAAGATGTAAAGCACGACCCTTTACAAGTACCTTCATAACATTTCYATATCACTTTGCAAGGTTTTCTTCAGGGATACCAAACTTAACTTGCTCTTAGCTAAGATGTGGCACATTTCTCACTGCAAATATGAATTTATTTAATGCTATATATTCAAACTATCCATTCTCCAATTCKTGAAATAGAAAGTCAGTACTTGATTTCTACGAGTTCGGCTCAAATTAGACCATTTCAATCCATTCAAGCTAGTATATTTTTAGAAAAGTAGGTATTTTAGATTTTACAGTAATTTGTTAAACATTACCATGACTAATTCAAAGATGCCTGTCTCTTAATCTTCCAAAACTACATACATATAAAATCTGTATTTCTACAACAGCAGCAGGATTAAGTAAYATAGCAAAACTAGAGATTTAAATTCTGTAGCAACATGTCCTGAGAGTTTAATGTGGTAAATAATGTCTTCATTTTGTTTTCTAGAAACTCCATGAAACCATACCTTAAAAAAGTAACAAAAATCCTTGAACATTAAGTAGCATCTTGATAAAAGTGATAAACATAAATAACATTATTATTAAAAATAAGTTGACACAAGCACTTTATTCTAAACATAAAACATTTACCATGTGGTGAATTGACTGGACTACATGTCTCATGATTCAGGAACATGAGGGAAAAACTAAAATGTAATTGACTGAATAAATCAAGTGCACACAAGTGAGAAGGATTACTGAAGCAGTGCTATTTTAAACTTCAGAGTGCAATGAAACATAACATCTTCTAGTAAAGCARATTTGCCAGAATAAAAGGAATGTTCTACCAAATGGTGAGCAGCTGAAAAATACGGAGTCACAACGCAGTATGTGTACCTCCCAGCACCCCTTGCCTCAAGTAAGCAATCAAGAAGTCTTCCTAAAGTACCTGACCACCAAGACAAAACATTTCATTACAAGAGTAGCTTTCTCATGCGTGTTCTTTACAATACACGTCCAAAATCCATCTTGGATGCTGCAAGAACTCTGATGTTATCATTTCTATGGCAAACAATGTCTTCCTATGCCTTCTAACTGCTAAAWCAGACAATAACACATGACAGTCCGCAGTGCAAACAAGGTTTCTAGCAAACCAGCACATTGACAACCTAGGAGAGGTGAGGACAAGGGAAGATTTTCAAGATTAATTTAAAAGGAATTAMCTTGACAGCAATACAGTGCCTAGGAGGAGCTGCAACATTTCTAGAAAGCTTACCGTCAGTCTYGCTTCAGTAGCTCAGTAATTGGAAGATCTACGCTGAAATACCTTTTACATCATGTTTATAGGAAGCAAGGAAAGTCGATGCCTCTGCTTAGCATTCTCCTTCTGCCATGCCCCATCCATCAACACCTACTCACGTACACAGGACACTGTTTGTATGACAAGAAAGCCTCATCAGCACCTCTCTTCTGCTTTCCCATTAGCAGAGAGGTGAAGTTTCACATGCTCCCAGTCTCCAGCCTCTCAGGACAAAACATCCTAAATAACATCTTCGGGCTAGAAATATTAAACTTCTCACTTTAAGAACAAGACCTCACTTGGCTCCGTCAGAAAAGTAGGATGCTTACTATAGCAGACTACCCGGCATATCAGTATAATTGGAAGTGATAAGGCACAATGACCTTGGTACATCRATCCAACCCATACACAGGTGCAATCAGTTTACACAGAAATACTTAATCTATTCGCAACTCCTTCATTCCATATGTTACCATCTTTTCATGCCTCACAAGTCACATGCAAGTTGAGAGCACATTTTAAGTTATTGGCACTTTTTCCATCCGTTAAAAACTAAAGGTGAGTTGGCTGCGCCTTTTTCAGGAAGAAACCTCAGAACTCAATTCCTTGCTTACTTTTTTTTTTTTTTTAAGCAGGCTTATTTCATAGATAAAAGGGGAAAAAAAATGCATAGAAATGAAAAGCAGGTGAGCTTTTACATGTATATTTATCACCACAGTCAGTTCTTAAAAATTACAAGTGGTTTATTTATAAACAGAAGATGTTGGACGGTAAGGAGACAACCAATGTGTAATGGTTTGGAGGACAGTAATTTATACTGAATATAAACTGTATAGCTCAATTTATTAACCAGAATCATCTCACACTGCAGCAGGTGATTCAAAGCTAGCAGCATTCAAATCCAAAGCTTTTTATTATAAAGCTCTTCTAATTTAAAGTAACACTAGCCTAAAATATACACAAACACTGGTTCTGCAATTTTCATCTAAAAAATACTACGAAATTTATGTAGAGAGGCGTTGTCAGCTACAATACACATGTTTCTGTTGACTGGAAGACAGAGAAAACCTAAGAAAAAGGACAAGATTTTATTCCTTCCCAGTAAAATGCATGACAGATATGGCTCTAAAGGGCAATTCACTGCTTTGGCCTTAGCCGACGCCTCAGTTTTCCTCATTTTATAATGAACTCATAAATGGAGAAGTGTACATAAGTATTTCTAAAAGAAGGAGGACTCCCGACACAGCTCTTAATACAGATAAATACAAGTTCAGAGACTCCACGGCAGAAAAAATAATTAAAAAGCCCCCTATAACTGATACTGAAAAAATCTGCAACATCATTTATACACCAAGAAAGCTACTTGAAGATTACTGGATTAAAAAATAAAATAAAATAAAACACTCAAAGCTCTCAACTTTCAAAATATTTCTTTAGTATATGCTGTATATAACTCAGCTGCATGTTATTTCCTTGCAAAGAGTTCATTACTAATAAAGATTTTAAAGAAAATGGTATTTTTTAAATCCTACAGTTGAAAACAGGAGGTGTATGGGATCATTCTCCACTCTCTCTTTGAAATTCATACATCTCAGTTTTGCAGACAGGGATGAGATAAAACACATCTATTAAGGAAACAGGAAAACACAAGTTTACTACTGTCATTTAACATTATGTGATTGTGAAGAAAAATATAGAGAACTATGTAAACCACACTCATATAGACACACATGAAGATGGAACTAAGTTCTACAGAGAATTCAAGGGTTAAAGAAAGAAAGAAAAGCACAACAGGTGATAGTTGTTTCCAAGAGTCCAAGAACAAAAATAACAAATTCTAATAAAAATCTAAATCTGATTTCCATTTTCAGCACTTACACAGCCAATTACTTCTTCAGTGTATGCAAAATGTGCTTGCTTCTGAAACTTCTTGGCAAACAAGACACTCTCAAACACCCAATATTCTTTCTGATGACCTTGTCACAAAATCATCAAAATGAAAGTTGGTCACAAAATGAGAAATTTTYGTTTTTCATTACTTCTGTCAGAAATTCAGAGAAGATGGGATTAGTGTGCCTTGGCTTATGTGATCTTAGCTGGCAAGTTTTGCTAACCAAATGAAAAGTCAATGCTGCAGTTTCATAACTGAAATCACACAGTGTAAGTGACCCTCATTTAACTTATTCAAGCTACTGACTGCTTTCTTCAGAATTCACACTAGCTGAAATTGAATTCATCTAATTCAAAAAGCTGGTTTTTAAATTGTAAACGCTTTTACAATAGTTTAAGCCTGATCATATAATTGGACTGTGATAAGGTAAAAAAGGCTTAAATGTGTGCATAAATCCACAAAAGGTTCACCTGTAGTGAAATGAACATAAAAAATCCCCAGATCTTCAGATAAACAGTTATGTTTATTCTTGCCTAGGTTGTACGTATTTGCAATGCCTCAGAAATGGCCTTCTCAACTGTTTTAAACAGAAAGGCAGACTGTATGGTAGATATTTTGTCTTTTTAACATGGTGCCTCTGGTTTTAGATCTGTCTCTTCAGAGAAGTTTGACGACTTGTCCCTTGCAGTTTTTCCACAACAGCAGAAGAATATATCATAAAAATGTAAACGACAAGCAATCCTAACACTATGTTATACAAAATAAGCGATGCACACAATTTATATTGGTGATATGGGGAGCAATAGGCAGAGGAAAKCAGAAGCTTACCTAAATTAAGTGGCTGATATATACCTACTAATTGCAGGCTCTCTGCAACAAGTGATGGAATTAAAAATCAGTAGTCAAGAGTGGACAAGTCAGTAGTCAGTCTAGCAGATGAACCAGCCTGGAGCAACCTCCCATAGCAAATTTCAGCTGTTGCTCAAAGAGATCAACACAGCAACAGCAATTACAATTTAATGATTAACGTATCTCAAAAATGTCTAATGAATTCTAAATAAAAATTCCACAGTTACATAGGTACTTCTGAAACTCCCATCTCAAAAACATTTGGTTTTGCCATTTGGCTTTTTTGCTTTTCCACATGTAATATTAATACTCACTTGACAGATGAAAGTACATATTATTAGAATGTTATACTACTCCAAATATTTGTGTAAAATAGAGAACATTTCAAAAAAAAACAAAATTTGAAGCAAATCTGAAACTTATTTATTTTCCCTCAAACTGGTTTACCTTGTGAAATCCATTTGTACTTACATATTTAAAGTGTGATTTTGTTTCACAATAACTACTCTATCTACAAATGTGAAAACTACTCACTCTTTTTTTTTGTTTTTCCCCATGAAAAATCCCTACTTCTCAACCAGCACTCTGTGAGGAGCAAACAGTTTGCATGATAGACCTKCCTTTTTTTCTGCTATTGTCAGTATTTGCCCACTGTTGAAAAATTAGAACATGACTCCAAGTGAAAGGGAATACGTATCAAACATAAAATTATTTAACATCATTTATGCAGATGTTTGGTCTACAGATGAAAATAGTTTCAGAATAAATACTTATACCCTGCCCATAAATGCTCCAAGGAAAAACAAAACTTAGGTGAGATGTGCCCTGAGCTATCTAGACTCCCTAATAGTGCAAACAACGTTGCAGCGATGCCTGGTTTTACCTTGGCTTTTGCAAAAGTAACACAAAAAGAGTCCACAAATTCACTGAATGGCTGAAAAACCACAGTACTGTGTTCGTTCACTACAGCCATTCTTGTAGCTTTGCTAAGTTCCTCTCCATCCATTGGATATTGAGCTGAATTGTATCAATTGCCTCTTTTACAGAATGCAGTTGAGAACTTTCCTCTGATCTTGACTCAAAAAATGTCTTCACCTGCAGAACACACAAATAAATAAATAAATAAATAACATTGTAACTGACATCAGTGTAGGCCACACAAATGTTTTCAAAAGCCAAGGCTAGGAGTGCATGCAGAAAACAGCAAATCATGTGTCTACGTTTTAGTGCTGATATTCCCCAAATGCAAGGGGATCACCTTTCACAGGAACTGCAGCAAGAGTTGCAGTTGGTACCACACACTTGCTGAGGTACCACACACTTAAGTGATTCTCAACAGCCAAGAAAGTTACTCAAGATTGCTGACAGTCAAAATAAAGTACAGGACTATTTACAGCCCTCCATCAGATTTGAGAGATGCAGAAAGCATAGCTTGTTTACAAAATCTAGGCCCCAAACTCATTATCTCTATTATGGGAAATTGTATTATAGCAAACRTGCAAACCAAAACAAACACACCCAGCCAACAGTTCAACACGTAACTTTCAACAGACTTATGACTTATGGGATCAACCCATAACAGACTTATGGGATCACTTGGGGATAAAAGGACAGCCATAGCTGTATACTCTTGTGAAAAGGCCCTGAAGATGGAAAAAATAAGTCTTTTCCTCCTTCCCCAATTAACTGGGATGCACAGCACTGTCACTAACAGGCAACACTTTCTGTTGGTTTATGCCACCTACCTCAAGTAGATGTGTCTTTGTTGAAAACTGACAAGTTGACCAGCTAACAATATTCTGGACAGTGTATGAGCCTAGGTGAAACCTRAAACACGAACACAGAAGGAAACACCTAGGAACCACTCTAAGATACAAGTTCAAAACTTGTGCACATTCTTACTCTCACATTTTTGTTTTATAGTTGAGAATTWTTAATAGCATTTGAGTAAGTTTACACCACTCATTTTGGAAAGAGAGTCCAAGCCTGAAGACCCTTAACCCCTCTAAAAAATGGATTTTTGAGCTAAAGACACACAGATTTTTCAAATTTTTACMCTAGCTCCAAAAATTAAGGGTCAAAGACATCCCATACTGAATATCAGAACCTGTATAYGTGGCATACATTCCAAAATTTTACAATAAGCAAATGCACTCCCAGATTCCATTTCAAGCACAGTAATTTTGTCATACTGGCTATTACAAGCCTGTTAAACCTGGAATTCTCATGCAGCTTTAAGCAATACAAAGCTATTCCAAATATTAAGACTCAGAATACATGCTTTCCAATGACTGCTAGCTTTTTGAAGACTTGCAGGCCAGTTCTCCTGCTGGGGAGCCAGCAAGGCTGACTAAGGCTGACATTATTTCTAATGCAAGAAGGATTTTCTTGTTGCTTGAGTTTGGAATTGCTATAGAAAGGAGAGAAGAAAGGTGCACTGAGTGAACTCCATAGGTTTGTTTTTCAAAGCATTTGATCCACTTAAATCCTACATCCACAACTKTCTCACAGACAGCATCCTTTTAACAGGAATTCAAATCAAGATTTTCTAAACTGAGTACAAGGTTTAGGCACCAAAGTTTCATTGCCTATTAAACTACTTCAAAGTTTGTGTTTCTATTTCTTTGTGAAGAAGATCATATTTGAAAACAGGCTTAAAAATCTTAACASAAATAAATTAAACAAACAAAATAATCAACTTACTTTCGTGTCAGCTTTTCCCAGTTCTCTTTGACRAAGTCCCAGGCCAACAAATATCCAGGCAAACTTTGGCTAACAGTTGCTATGATATGTGAAAGCTCCTGTGTCCTGATGACTTCGCCCTCAAGGCTGTTCTGCATTAACCTACAAGACAACGCTATGAAATGGGACAACAAACAAAACCACCACAGTTCATTCATGACTTCACATGTTTCTCCTGATACACCTGAACTGAAAGAAAAGTCAGTAAGAGAACAAATATTTGACCGCATTTGGCATCTTGTGCACACTGATGCTCCAATTTACACCCATCATATTCATTTATCTTGAGCTTCCAAGCATCACAATACTCTTAGTTCTAAGCCAACTATCTGAATTTTCATTGCTTTTGAAAAGATGTAGTAAATTTGCACAGCTTGTAAAAGAAAATATATTTCCAAAAAAAATCAAAAGAAGAAAGCTCTAACAAGGATCACCCACCAGGACACTTTTGGTGAGATTTGGTCTTTTGGGCATGTGAGCACAATACTAGGCCAAAATCTCATCCAAATGAATTTAAATAAACAAAAAATTTATTTATTGTCACAGTATAAGAACATAYCAATTTCTAAAGGCTCAATAGAACACTCTGCAGCCGTATTACTAGTGTAGCAATGCAAAGCTTTTAGCTTCAATTKTCTTTGATTTTGACTTTTTGAATTATTCTGTTACATAAGTCATTTGTAAGGCTAAGTTTCAGACTCTTGATGTTTATGGAAGCCTGTACAAATCATTTGGCTATATTTTCTTTAGCATTCAGGATTTTATTCTGTAAAAGGAAAACCTACAATCTGTGCTTTCAAAGAAGATTTTACACTTCAAATTCATATAGTATGTAACTTTTTGGCTGTTTCATACCACATCAGCTTTCTGACATCATCTGTGCTGGCCAAAGCTTCAATCATTTTGTTCTTTTCTGCTTCAGGAATTGAAGAGGAGTACATCTTTAAGAGGAAATCCCAGCCTTCATTAGTTTTGGCTCCAGCCGCAAATACAGATTTCATAACATCACTAGGCAGACTACAGGGAAAAACATGGAGTCAGGGGCACAGATTAAAGAAAAAGATGTGCAGGGAGATAAAAAATGCTTATCTTAGAAAGGAAGGAAGAAATCACAAAATAAGACAAGTTAGGTGGTTATACTGGAAGAGATGTCTCTCGTTAGAGCAATTTAATTCTGTGGCTACATTAAGTCTGCCGGACAGAGGAATTCCTGCCATTCTAGTATTTTAACTCACGGGGAAAAAGCAAATTACATTAGTCACATGAAAGCACAATAAATGGTACAAGAATTTGARTCATTTTGTGTAGCACAAAGTCCATGGGAACCCAGAGCACAGTGCGTTCTGCAAGATAAAAAGGTTAACTTTGATGCTGCTACTAAGTAATTTTCCTTGAGCATACAGCTTAGGAAATGCAGATGGAAGCAATTTGTGGCTAGTCTTGCAGTCACATTCAATAAGAGTGCAGACAAAGTTTTAAATTTGGGTACAGTTTTCCCTCTCATCTTGAAACAGCAATTAGTTTTAGATGAGCAACAGTAAGTGACAAAGAATGAAGCGTGCTATCAATATTCAGATCTTTGTTCAAAAGATGGGAGGCAATGGGAAAATAGACGGATAAAGCCAGCATCAGGCAAATTTCCGCAGTACCTTTTTGTGCCATTAGAACTCATCCACTCCTTAAACATCTCAGTGGCAGTCGCTCTGCAGTTTCTCAGATGGTGAGTGCAGGCAAAAGCCAGCAGTGTTGACCGCAGCTCTCGTTCAGACAGAGTCCCGTCATCAGTCCATGTTTGCTGATCAATTTTATTTCCAAGCAGACTTTCTATTCTATGCTAAAGGAGGAAATAAGATTAGCAAAACGACAGGAATCTAATTCATTGAGAGAATTTTTTCATATACAGGATAAGCAAAGAAACAGGAAATTTTAAAAGCGTGGCAATTCAGCYTAGCAGATTTACACCTTCTTATTTCTATTAACATTCACTGTATCTTATTGCTTACATAAATACTGGACACCACAAACACCAAAAAGATATGTCTGCTTGAACTAAGGCAGTAGAAAGACCATAGCAGTTGAACTCAACTTTACGCACAGCCCCTATAACATGCAGAACAGGGGCAATCTAAGTGTTTTCCGAGCAAACATATCTATTTGACCACTCTCTGAGCTGCTAAGACTCATAGTCAGCTTACTACCTCAAMTAAATGCAACTCCTGTCTGCTTGTAAGTGCTTTTAATTTGAGCAAATCACAGTTAATAGAACTTAAAGCTAACAAACAGGCTTCCATCTAGAGACTGCCCACGACTCATGGTTGCAGCTTTGTAGCTCACAGGTGCCCTGACAGCAACTCCATCTCACCTGAGACTTGCTAATGTGGCAGCCAACAGGAGCTTTATTTTAGGGGCTGTGTTTAGATAATTTAAGTTCAACTATAATAATCTAGTACACACTGCAGGAAAACCATAGCTTGCATTACCATTCACAGCACATAATTTGTAGTTTTTTTGGTCCTTTCTTAAGTTGCCTTAAGCATTTATATTTCACCCTTACCTAGAATACAAACAAGAATATCCATTTTTTTATCTGAGCATTAAGAAAAAAAAAGAAACAYCTGGCACAAAAATAAAACAAACAAACCAAAATAGACTAAATTCCTTTGTTGATATTGTACATTATAAAGCAGCATGCACATTCTTAAACCTGTGGATGGATGTGGAAATGTAGCTTTGATATAACACAGCAGAACCATCCTACAATGTTTATTTCATGACTAAGGCTCTAGCATTGGAYGCTAATCTATTTCCCCAACTGCAGCATGACAACAGCAACTATTTTTATGCTAATTTTTGCCGAATATGGACAGGTTGGGATGTATACAAAGTAACCAGTACTACGAAATCTAGCCACTTTAATGACTTTAATGAACACAGAAAGGGCTATTTTCTCCTGTTCTCTGCATCTGAAAATGTCATGGATTTTGATTAATCATGACTGTGCTACATTGACCTTTATAGCCACTATAGTAAATGCCAAGTCACTACTATGTTCCCACTTCTTTAAGAATTCCTGTAAAACACGGAACAAAAGGAAGTCAATCCAGAAGATTCAGCATCTCAATACGAGATTATTACTACTTAACAAACAGGCAAGACTGGCAATAATTCAAAATCCAAAGCCTTAAAATGATTACTGAATAATTTGTCCCACAAAAATAATATTGTTCAATAGCAAAACAAAAATTCTTTCAAACATGAAATTTACAAAAAGAAAAGACATACCATTACTCGTGCTGCTAGCTGTTGTTCACCTTTTTTGTCTAAGAGATTGTAAATAAGATTCATCTGAAACAAAGCTTGAGTGAGTGGTGCAGTGCAGTTCTCTTTCTCAAGGTAATCGATAAGCTCAAAGGCCTTTTCCAGAGACTCTCTTCCTAGACTATAAAGTAAACAAGCACAAACAATTAAAGTAGTTCTGGAACAAAAGTGTTGTAGATAGAATTATCTCATAGAGGTTATAACATTCTCAATTATGTTAAGAGAAGGATAGGCAGGTAAGTAATGGGATTACTGGTCAGTGAGAAAACTTAGGAAATTCAACAAGGGCAAGTGTAGGGTCCTGCACCTGGGAAAGAACAACTCCAGACACCAGTACCGGCTGGGGACCGACATCCCGGAGAGCAGCCCCACAGAGAGGGACCTGGGCATCATGGTGGACGACAAGTTGACCAKGAGGCAGCAGTGTGCCCTCRTGGCCAAGAAGGCCAATGGGATCTTGGGGTGCATTAAGCAGAGCGTCTCCAGCAGGTCGAGGGAGGTGATTCTGCCCCTCTACTCAGCCCTGGTGAGGCCGCACCTCGAGTMCTGTGTGCAGTTCTGGGCTCCMCAGTGCAGGAGGGAYGTGGAGCTGCTRGAGAGAGTCCARCRCAGGGCCACAAAGATGATTAGGGGTCTGGAACATCTGCCCTATGAGCAAAGACTAAGAGAGCTGGGCCTGTTCAGCCTGGAGAAGAGAAGGTTGAGAGGGGACCTCATCAGTGTCTATAATTACCTCAAGAGAGGGAGTGAGGAGGATGGGGCTGGCCTCTTCCCAGTGGTGGCCAGTGACAGGACTAGAGAAAACTGCCACAAATTGAAGCATCAAAATTTCCACAGGAACTTAAGGAAGAATTTCTTAACGGTGAGGGTGASAGAGCMCTGGAACAGGCTGTCCAGAGAGGTGGTGGAATCTCCTTCTCTGGAGATCTTCAAAACCCGCCTGTACACCACCCTGTGCCACRTGCTCTAGGRGACCCTGCGTGYGCAGGGGGGTTGCATTAGACGATCTCTAGAGATCATTTCTAACCTTAATCATAGAATCATAGAATGTTAATGTAAGGAATGGTTTAGATGTAGACTTTTTCACATTCTTGCACTGGTATGAAGACAGCGACAATGGTCGCTAATATGGCCTAGTCAACAGTAACTTAAATGTCTTAAAATTTCTTCCATAAATTAAGATAATCTTCCAGAACTTTCAGTCTTACCTGAGTTCCGGAGCCAATGCATGATACAACAGTGAGCCAGTAATTTTACAGGCAAACAGCTTATTTCTCTAAAATGGCAAATTCACAGATACTGTGTAGAAGAACAGTATTACTAGACAGGTAACAAAGAAAACACTTTCTTTAAAAAATACAAAACAACCAAGTATTCTTTGTGATGCAAAGTGAATGTTGCTATTAAAGATCAAGAAGATAACATACAACACTGATAGAGAACCATCAGAAAAGTAACTTTAAAATTACTTTTACTGCAAAAACGGAGCAGTTTCAATAGCCTAAGTAAGACTGAAAACAGCTTCTGTGAAGTAGTGTTCTCCAGGATCTAAGTCTGATTTTCTTTCACTTGAAAAAAAAATTAACACATTAATTATGCTTACCAGTATAAAAGTCTTACCCTGCAAGACTGAAGATATTGTTGATCAGATTGGCTCTGTCTTTAGCACTCAGAGCAGTGTGATTTTTTTTCAGCAGATCAATCAGCGTTTCCCAATCTTCAGTATAGTGTACTATGTAATAACCACTCATTTCCACATTGAATTTTATCCATTCCACCTCTTCAGGAAGTTCAATGACAGCTAATAGAGAAAGAACCAGTTAGGAGTAGACATGAACATTCAGCATCTCTTCTTTCAATTCCAAATCTCTRAAGACAACTGAGTCTAGACGATCAAGAAACCCTTTTCCACTCACTAGGGCAACAGTCTCCTTTGCTATGAGGAAGGAAAGTTATGTTGGCCCATGGCAAGAGTCCAAAATTCTGGTTGTATTTATTCCTCTATCCATGTTGAGAGTCTGACTGAATGAACACCATCAGTCTGATCCTACTTGCATCTATGCCCTATGAAAAACAACACAGGAAATATACACCAAAGAAGGCACATATGTGCCTTGGGGCCACTGCATAGAGAACAATTACAGAAACCAAGGAAAGAGCAGTTTTAATTAATTATGACTGTATGTGATAAATGGGCCTGGATGATCTTTTGATCAAGATGAACATTCCAACAAGACAAATTTCAGGCATGACAAGACAGTGAACGAACCAAGCAGTACTACGCTACAGTGATGGTGCGCCAGTTATTTTGTGTTCTACCAGTAAACATATCACCAAAATAGGACAAAAAACAAACCGAGTTAATCAAATAAGACTGTGGAAATATGGAAGTATGCTAAAGAACTTAGTTTTGACACTGACTTTCAGATGAAGATTGATTGCATTGATCATAACAGACTGTCTACCTCGATAGATTACTACAATTAAATTCATTTAGCAACACATGAACATCCTGTGACACTTTATGTATAAACTGTCGTAACTGAYTATGAGTACTGACATGTCACAGAGAAACCAGAATGACATTAAATGAATGAAAAAGCTATGCCATACTTCCAAAGATAATTAAATGCAGGAAAAGAAGCTTTGAGATAAAGGAAACAAACACCTTCTTTTCACTTCATTAGATAACTACCATCAAAAAATCAAAATTGCTCCTACTGCAATGTCACTAAATTTTAATAAATATTTTGTCAATCCCATTTCATCCCAAACTGTGTTCTGTACACCTCTGCTACTCTAATATCCTGCACACAAGTTCCTGTAGTGAATGCCAAATTAACTTGACAGATGAGACCACCAGCAGAGCCGCTTATAGGTCAAACAACATTAAAGAAATCAGGTTACTTACCTATTTATTTTAATTAAGTCAAGAACTCATACAATTAAACAGTTCTACTTTTCCTTTCTGACGATCCCTAAAAAGTCTTTCTAAATCTTCAGCTCAAATGAGAAAGGCTGAGAATAATCTGRAGACTTTGTAAAAGCAATGTCAAAATGATATAAAATATTATTTACTTTGATAGCAGTGCTTCCAAGGCCATCTTAGAGGGCTGGAAGTTTGTGAACTCAGCAAACCATTAAAACCTCAAGTTCAGCACTCAGCATTTGATTTTAAATTTGTGCAGCTTTGATATGTTTATGAATTAAACATATTTGTGTCATTTGAATGCACTGAATAGCAAATTCAAGTAGGGAGAAAAAGATACAGCAGATGTATGACAGTGAGCCAGATCAGCAGGTTTAAAACATCACCAAAGACCTACGGAGGCAAGCAGGTCCAAAACAGACAGCCAACATGATTTTAACACAACAACAAGTGAAACATAGTACATAATGGATTTTGAAGATAAAAGAAGACTAAATCAAAAGCCTGTTTAGGATTCAAACTGGGCACTGCAGATAAACTACAGTTTATGTGAGAAAGATCTAAGAGTTTCAGGCTCTCTAATAGCATTTGAAAAAACTTAAGTCTACTCCAGATTAAAAGTTTTCTTGCACTATTAAATGAAGTAAACAATATTAGACAGTAAGATGAGTTGCTCCCATTTCAGTACACTGGCTAAGTACCTCTCCTCTTGTCCATTCTCCAACAGACTGGCTTCTGAAAGCATGCACTCTGTCACGCTGCAAGGAATACAGGCTCCTATGAGCTCTGTCCGTGTGCGTCCGTCCCTCTTAYTGCCACTTACTTGTACATAGGATGCTAAGGGTACTTAGCTGTCTGACGACGTTTGATAACATCACCAACAGCACCYGTCTTCGGCCTTATGCATACATGCCCAGCCTAAAGCTGTCAGCACATCACAGTAATTAAGATGCATTGTTCTCAGTCACAGTCTCCGAAATTATTTTGTACTATACACGTCCTTGTCTTCATATCCTAAATATGTCCTGAGAAAGGTAAGTAACCTATAGAACGCAAGTTCTTTTTGAGCCACATACCTGACTTTTGGTCCAGTAAATAGGCATTAGTACAAKGGGTAAAATTGCAGTTACTAGTTATGTACGTGAGAGGAATATGCCACAGATAACTGCAAAGGAAAGAAAATGTTTATTGACATACTTAATAATGATATTGCCTTCCTACTTTTTATCCATGATTAAGCCTTTTAATATATTGTTTGCACTAGAACTACATATTGTGTAACATGATAAAGTATATACTAAACTCAAATCACTATAATAGCAAAAAAAGTGCAACAATCATTTTTTCATTCTCATCATCTTTGGGGGATAGAAGTTTCCAAGTACTTCTTCCTCAGTCCAAATGCTCTAAATAGGCTGTCTGAAGCCACATGGGGAAGAAATCTCTGGCTGTTTTAGATATACAACCAGACAAAATAGTGGAGTGAGGTAAAAGAACAACAGTTTTCCTGCTTTATGATTTACACYGATTCAAGTATACATGTATAACCATGCTAACATAAATCATAAGTGATTGTTTCCATCAAGACACACCTAATCAAACAATAAGCTCAAAGAGCAAATGCTAGCTTGTCTATAAATTATAAGAAGTTGATAATTAAGAAAAAAAAAATAATTGATATCAAATTATACATATGCACTCCAGTTTTGAGAGGGACCTTGTCTGTGAATGACTCACGGAGAGCACTCTTCTTGAGATTTTCAAAGTCTCCCCAAATGGCAACAACTAGAAACACAACACTAATAAAGCTTAACAAGCCTTCTTTGCTTCCCTAACCTTTCAAACACACATGCTTTTTTCCTTTGTGTTTTATAAAACAAATATAAGACAAAGCCTTGTAACTTCCAACACTTCAAGAGAGAAATTTCTTTCAGGCCTGATTCTGTAGGATGATGCAGATCAGTTCCCATTAATATTTCAGTTCCCATCAATATTTCAAACAGCTAAATAAACATTAGTATCTCAAAGGATTCAAGCTTACATACTTCGGTTTGCTATAAAACAGTTACGTTTCATAATATTCATAATATTAAACAGATGCAGTAAATTAAGTTTTGCAATTATCAGACTGACTTGTCTTTGCTTCTTCAGTATTTACTTACCTACTTCCCTTTATTCTTTGGCACAGTAGAGAAAACTTTTCATATATTTAGTTATTATCAAGCCAGAATGTTATTTTAAAAACATGAAACCAAGAAAGCTTTCATTTTATCTTCTATGCTCTCCTCCAACAAGGCCCAAAACACACCCTTAATATTGACAGAAAGAAGCAGAGTCTCTAATATGTCATAGGCAATTTCCTTCATCACAGCATTTTCCACTGCAACTCCCATTCAAGTGACCTTCCTTTCAGCTTCCATTAAACACACAACAGTCCGGAATTAAAAACGAAGCAAACAAAAAAATAAAAAAGGATAAATGAAAAAAAATAAAATAAACAAACACTTCACTTGCAAGACTTGTCTTTTGATATTAAGAAAGCTGAACTGCAGCTCATCATGTCAAATTTAAAAGCTTCAGGACAAGTTATGAGGCAAGTCCATAGAGTTTTAGCAATTGCCCAGGTGGAAACAGACCAGGACCATCAGTTATTTTTCAAGGTAGATATTAAATGTTCATGTTTCTGTGCCATCTCCTCTTTATTACTGCCTACTTTCAAAAGGAAATACTGGAGCCCCTGAACAAAAGTGGAAAATATATACAAGTCTACAGATAGATTTCAACGGATACATATAATAAGGTGGTAATAACCTTGCAGGTGATGTCCAATTTTCTGGCTCCACACGATACAAAAATTGTTCCTGTTGTACTGAGATATTCCTTCCTCTTCGAACAACAGTGACTAAAGGAAATCCTTTATGCAGAGTCCATGTTTTCATTAACTTTTTTACATCTAGTGTTCCATTGGTAATCTAAGTATTAAAAAAAAAAGTCAATCTCCATAACAATAAGGTGGCAAATGAAGAAAAAACAATTTTAAATCTCCCTCCTAGCTCATCAGATAAGTAGCAGAGGATTCAGAGGATCCAGCACCTGCAGAGACTCACTTTGATGCCATGTTTGTAATTCTGTTTATTTGCTTAAATAGAAGGAATCTCAGCCAAGCAGTGGAAAGAGAAATACGGAAACATCAGTGATGCAAAATCGATATGTTGCAAAAACAGAGCCAGAGCATTACAGAAGACAAAGTGTTGTTAAGTGTAGATTCTCTTCCCCAGCCTGTTTCTCTTTCTCTGTGGATGTTTCCTGGGTGTTTCAGGTAAGAAGATATTATTTTATTACAAACATTAGAAATTTAACTGAGATGAAGATGCTTTACAACAAAGCATCTCCCTATTAGATATTGTTTGTATTGTTTTTCTTCTGTTCATCCTGCTTACCAGTATCTGTTTAGCTTAACCCTCCTCMTAATTAGCTTCCTCCTAATACTTACAAAACATGCATATTAGGTGAACTTCAGGAGAACATACGGAAATCAATTTATCATTCCAGTTACATACACTTTTGTTCTCTGTCCAAGACTGCAATACCATGTTCGGTTCACCTTCATGTTAAAGGACTATAGTATTACATACAGAATGACACACAAAATGTCCTCCTACACATACAGAATAAAACAAAAAAATACCCACCCTTAAACAGGGTGGAAGCAATTCTCTTTAAGGTTTAAATTCACTGAAGTTCAAGAATCACAAGTTTTTGGAATCTGGCTAAATCTTCTTCCTCTGACTACCTCAAATACACTGCAATGATCGCTGAAACAAAACTCTTGATACCACAGCTATATTATGTAATCTCTATAAATGCCCAACATGTACTAAATGATACAACCTCTCTCACTGTCCTTTATATCATTACCTTTTCTTTCCTTCACAGCATATTTTGAAGCCTCCAGGAACTACAAAATTAATGCCAATCAGACAAAACATAAAAATAATATTAAAATAACGTAAGAGCAATGTTAAGAGACCATGAAACTTATCTAGTCTGCTTGCCAGTTCTACATCTCAGTCTTTCTGCATTAAAATAGAGCCATAAACAAATGCAGAAAAAATTGKTTCTAATCTATGTAGAGGCTGGCTCCAGATGAGTAAATTTAGAGTTTAGTRCCATTGAAATAAGTTTCATTCCAAACCAGAAAATGTCCCAAGTCAGGTAATCAATCTAATTCTATTAGAAATGACAGGCTTATATTTTTACCATAGCAGTAACTGTTTTTATTGACATACCTTAGCACTCCACCTGGTAGATAGGTGCATGCATACCCACTCCCATAAGGTTTTAGGATGCCCCTGAATGGAGTTCTAGAAGCTAAAGGTGTCTTCACATCTACATGACGGAGCTCAGGAGAGTCACAAGCACAAACTGTGAAGTATCTACCTGTAGTGTATTCTCTTATGCTCAAGGAAATAAATCAAAATCCACAACTCATATGAAAAGTAAGCACAGTATCAAAGAYGAATACCTCATTCATGCTGTCCCACAAGTCATCACTCTTGGTGGATCTATAGCTGTGATTATGCAGATAGACCTCAACACCAGCTTGGAAAACATCCTTAGTGAGATATTGCTTTAACATCAACAGAAGAGAAGCCCCCTAGAGGAAGATAGACAAACAAACAGAGAAATTTAAGGGAAGCTAAAGAATTTATTTAACTATATAAAAACTATAGCACTGCCACAGTATACGATTAAAACTGAAGTTCGTAGATTTTTTCTCAAACATCTCAATTTACCAATCAGTTTTGAGAAAAAAAAATCAAAAGCTCTAAATACGATTATAAAGCAGCTAAAAGTGTGGATTTTTTTTTCCATTTAACATAATTGAAAATATACTGCTTTCTTACTGAAGTTTCTCTGCTGCATGTCATATTTCATTAGCAATGATCATCCATATAGTACAGAACTGCACTTGTAAGAAATGGTTTTTGATATTTATAGGCTTTGCAGCTAAGTCAAAAAGCTAAAACCATCAACAGGGGAGCTAAGTTGGAATTCAAAGTGCATTTTGACAGTGTTTAGATACATGTATGTTTTATTAAAAAGCCATAGTGAGTAGCTAATTCTGCAAAACGGTGAGTATTATCTTTAGTTTCAAAATAGCCAGGAATGTGTAAGCAGAAAGTTGTTTTACATAGTAGAAARCCATTATCCATCTCCAGAAACACTCCTACATTACAGTATTTAATTGATAACATTGCCAGAAGAATTGCACACTGTACAACTGCATGCCATTGAGTACCACAATCCTTGAAAGTTTAAGGTACACTTTAAATTTCTGATACTAAAACACATTTTAGAAAAAGGATTAAGAAAACTAAAAGGCAAGATTTTCATATGGGTATGTACAGTTTTCACCGATTCCAACTTAATGTTTTGGAATTCAAGTAACATCTTACATGAAACTGAGGTCCACCTGAACAACATTAATCTCCTCTGCTCATGAAAGTGTGTGAATACCCCTTACTGTAAGGCATATGAATATAGACACTCTTTCCTTTCTGGCATGCCTGTAAATTTAAGCTATATGCTCTACTTTCTGGTTTTCCTCAGGAGTACCTCGTGTCAAATGCTTCCAAACACCACTGTTATACCAGTCTTCTTCCTGTTCCACCCTGGAGCATTAAGTTTATTGGTTGTTTGTAAAATAACCTGACTACAATAATCTTGTATAGCAATTGTTATTCCAGAAGAATAAAACCTAGAGATCACCTATTCATCTATGTTACTTGGTAGCAGAGTACAAATTAAGCAAGCTGTGAAATGCATTAACTGACAGGGACCGAGTTGGGAGTGACTTCCCACTCAAATTGCCAAAAGCATGAGTCAAGATACAGGGCCAGGAGTGACGGAATACAAAGGAAGAGAAAAGAAAAACAAACAAACAAAAAAAAAATAAAAACCAACCCACATGCCACAGTGCAATTAAAGTCTCTCAAAGACAGGAGCAAAGAAAACATTGTTTCTTAGGCTGCCAGGCTAAAATTCACTTGGCTAGCTCCTAAACTCAGATATCATAGGTCATTTTGTCTCCGTGAAGGATCTGGTAGCAAAAAACTGGTATAAATGTCCTAACAATGTTTTACTAAGCAACTGAAACTCTGGTTCAAACACTTTTAGAATATTTCTACTGAAGTTACAGAGTTTTGATCAAAGAGTAACAGATTTATCTCTGAACTACATTGCTACAAGCACAATCATGCAAGTTTTGTAGCTTCCAGAAGCCCCCAAAAGGGTATCACGACCACCACTCTGAACCACAAAGTAATTTGTGTCTTTCAGTGTACAGCTTAGGGACTGAGAAGGAATCCATCTCACAGCCAAAGTTGAAAAAAATCTCACAGCTCTGTTCTTCTAGCTTAGAAAATAGGACAGGAGAAAAGTACTAACAAATCTAAACACTCTCTTCAGCTTCTCAGGCTATCAAGGGATGCCAAACAACATGTTGAGTTGTGAAGTCTTGAAGGAAAAAGGAGAGGGTACAAACTACAACAGCACGCAAACTAAAACAGCTCAGGGAGCCACGTTACACAGATCAGAGGAAGATGCATCGTTAGACTGTTTTTAAGAGAGCAGTTGCTGTCCCCAAGGTTTCTCATTAGATGACAAGACAAACATAAGAACAGCATGAAGAAATGAGAGCTAATCCAGAAGAGAGAAATGCTTTCCTCTAATATTACCAAAAAGCAYGGAATACAATATGAAATGACYGAGACAACACAAATAAAAACTTGGGAAACAGAAGTATTTGCTCTCACCATATTTTTCTGAGCAAGGTAACGTGAAGCTTGAAAAACTTCACACACTAACCTCATTACACATTGGAAACAGATATAATCAAGTTGCAAATAACCTGGTATACTGTTAAATTGTGAAATTCCCACACACAAATCTCCACCTCAGGAGAAATCTCAAAAATACTGATTTTTATGAGCAGGAACTATAAAGAAGAAAAATTGTTTCTATACATGCTTTTTTGCTATTCTTTAAACACCTGTTACAGTTTGCTGTAAAAGAATATATGGCTAATTAGACATCTCGCTTTGCTCACCAAACTTATATTCGCAGAAATATTTTATTTTTGTGCTAAGAGGGTACATAAGGGTATAAAAGGACACAATCTTTTCCTAATGAAAAACCTCATAGCTGCTCAGAAACAGCATAGGAACAAAATTGTTTGTGCTATACGTACACTATCCCCAAATCACTGTCAATATATGCCTGCTTACTCACAATTCCATATCCCAGTTTACAAAGGCTCCCAAATTTTTAATTTACTTTTACACTTTCCAAATTTTTTAATTTACCTTTACATAAGAAAGTGCATCAAACATTTCTTCAACCTGCTCCGAAGACTGAACAGCAGAAGAGATTGGATGTGAAGAGTTCAAGGAATCCTTCATCATAGCCTTGAAAATCAGATTTAGGAAGTCTTCATCCTAAAAAAAAGAAACATTTACAAGTATCTAAGAAGCTAGAATATACACGGCATGAAAAGCAAAAATCATCTTTTTCCTCCTCTGAGGAAGATGAGCACGCTGCTCTATCAGATTAATAGAAAASTTTTAATGTTACTTTTCATTTTAAAAAGTAAAGCCTGCAGCGATATTACTGACTATCAAATGCGTGAATATTAACAATGGCTTATCTAATGATYCTAGCAACAACATTTCTTCTATTTTTATTTATGGGATGGGAAAATACTATCCTGTACATTTCACTGAGACGTGACGGCACGCTTCTGTGTACAGTTTCTGTGGAGCAAGAATAGATCTTGCCATGTTACAGGAACCATCACCTCCTCAAGACACCACACACCAGCATATATGACAATCAAGATGCTCTTTAAAGGTTAAGACTTTAAAGCTATGTTCTTTAAATATAAAATTTCTGAGTGAACTTTTACTTTTAATAAAACACTTTTTAGCACCACCATGTGGTGAAATTAGATGCAGGTGAAAGCAGCTTGCCAGGCTGAGAATGAAGCATACACACATAGTATACACATGTCCTTTTTAAACTGTGGACTAATTTGTTGTTCTACCCTTACCCTTTAKGTGTCCAACAAGAACTATTCCCAGCTATAACCTCACTTTCAGGCAGGTACCAACACCACAACAAGTTTAGGCCAAATGACAAGCTTTCAGAACACCTAGTTGTAAGTAAGAAACCAAGTAACCAGCCTAGGTCTCTTACGCAGTAAGTAGGGGAAGGATAAGAACCTATATGCTGAAAAGCTCTTAAGCAGCCAGGATGCTGAGAAGGGCCCAATTCAGTATGCAGGAAAGAGGTAGCATTGCTTAGGCTTTTTATCTAGTGACTCTAAGGCAAGTTGTATAAGTAGCCCTGGAAACAGCTCTGGAAACAGAGAAGTGTCCTCTCCTAGAGGAGTATCTTCATACTATTTAGTCTATGCACTTTCCTCTCCTTTTAGCCCCACCGATTTGCCTTTCTCCAAGTTGCTTTACTCCCCAAAGCAGCAGATATCCTCTCTGTGGAGGTTTAAAAAAAAAAAAAAAAAAAAATGTTTGAAGCCCTCAGATTATTCAGAGCCTGAGAAGTCAAGTCACTCTGTTCCTGACTAAGTTTTTAAATTACCACTAAGTTATTACACCAAAAATATTCCTTTCACTCCACCATTTTTATAAAGAAAAATGTTTGGCAGGTTAGTGCTTTGTACTATTAGGGTAACTCAAAGAGTTACATCATCAAACAATATGACTACTCCAGCACATATAGAAATCTTTGATGCTGCCTAAATCTACCAGGAAAAGTGAAAACTGAGAAACTTGGTCAGAAACAAGGCTGGACTCTCAGTATACGTTATAATTTGGTGCACACATAGAGATTTTAATGGTCATTATTTTACAGAGGATATTTTAGCTACATAACAAAGCCAGACTGCATGCATACTACTTCTGCACATCTTTAGTTACCACTTCAGTAACAAGTGTTAGTGAAAATCCAAATTAGGACAATAGTATTTACAGTGTTTAAGTGCCAAAACAGAAGAAATAGAGCATAATTTAAACGGTCCACGAAGTAAGTTTCAATGTGAGTTCATAGGTATCAGTCCTTTGTAATCAGTACTAAAACGCAGATCTTAATGAAGATGCAAATCTAGTTATATGAAGTACTTACTAAACGTAAGTCTGGAAAAACCTCCTCCATAGCAAAGTACTCCATGAAAGTGGCAAATCCCTCATTCAGCCAAAGATCGTTCCACCACTCCATAGTCACTAGATTGCCGAACCACTATGACAGAGCAAAAATATAATCCTTTTTTCTCCACAAATAAGACATGTTCTCACTAAAACCAATCAAGTAAGAAAATGAGTATAGCCACATTCTATTCATTCCCAACTTTATAAAAGATGTCAAAGTTGTTGTACCACAGAACAGTATAGTCAAAACCACAGAAATGCTTTTGCACAAACAGCTTGGAGACACAGCCAAGCTTGGCACACCACAGCCAAGTTGCCCTCTGTCTTTTGTATGGCGAAAATAGAGCATTCTGCACAGATAAACCATGCAGCACCATCACCCTACGATCACCGTGAGGTTAGCAGGGGAATTAAGATTCAAGGTGACTCCATTTGTCTGAAAAGCACTTAAATGATCCAATACCTGATGGGCCAGCTCATGAGCTATCACTGCAGTTATCAGCTTCTTATCTCTTGCTGAAGATGCCTTGTTGTCATACAAGAGTGCTGTTTCTCGGAAGGTGATCAAGCCCCAGTTTTCCATAGCACCTGCCTGAAAATCAGGAATTGCTACCAGATCTGGAAAGAGTTTAAAAAGGTTACAGTTACTGTAGGAAATTGTTAAACAATTCTGTATTTCCTGTCTACCTACTACACTACATAAGCCCTAAAAACCTGTTTTTTATATCCTGTGCCTCATTGTCAAACACAGAAGTTGCCCAGTAAATTTATAGCTATCTTTCTCTAGTAATATTCTAAAACAAACAACTTATGGCACTAGACAAACCATGTCTAAAGATCTTCCCATGGACACAATTAACCAGTAATTGCTGCTGCTACTAYGGAAGGCAGTGGTCTTAGAATACTGCATTTAAGAACTCTCCCAGTCAAATACAAAGAAAAGTCATGTTGCACATGATCCAAAGAGATTTTTGTATCCCCCAGCCATGTTTAAAAGGGCATCAAACCCTTCCTTTGATGTCACATACAAGTCTAAACAATCTGAGGTCAAAAAGCTCACAATTTTCCAGCTTCGGAACCACTTAACACTGATGCCCAGTMAAACATTTAGCCAATTTTAAAAATAATTTTTGGGTAGCTTTATTTCAGGTGTGTTTTATGATATCTATCTTTTCAACACAGCTTAAAGACAGGAAATTTCCCCAATATTTATTAGAGTTCATTACAATTTCTTTTTTGTTGTTGTTCAAAACCAGAAAGCTCAGAAAGGCCTTACCTAACTTTTCAAGAGGATAGTTTATTAAAAAGTACTTTTGATAAAATTCCAGAAGCTTCACTGTTGTTTTTAGAGCATATCCAACTTGGCTTAGATGCTGTGGTATAGCATAGATGGATACCTAGTACAATCAGGAAAAAAAATTCAAAACATTCAGTCACAAAATCTCTTGGACAAAGAAAGGCAGAACTYCTCACAGTAGAGGGGGTCAAATTCTGGAACACACTTTGGGATACACATAAGTTTTAGTCATAGATTATCATGCTGTCTTTGAAGATTTTTGCTATCTACGGAATTAATTGGATAGTCTGTATGTTATCCCAAGTGTTGACAAGGACAGTACAAGGCTATCAGCTGTTTTAGGACAGTCCTCAGGAAATGTTTTCATAAACACATTAATCTATTTCTCCTTCCACGCCTCATTAACTGCTCCTCCCTGCAAACCTTAAACCTGAATTTGCAATTTTCAGCTATCTTTTTTTTAATCGCTCTATCACTAAAACCATCCAAAAGAAATTCATTCAAGAACTGATGATTTGCACTAAGTTAATCCACTCTCCCAAAGGGAGAGGCTACATTAGTTTCASTGCGAGAAGCTTTCATAAAAATTTAGAATTTAAGGTCTCTCTCTGCTCACACCAAGGTAGCTACAAYAGTAAGAACTATGATAAGTCTAAAAGACCTCTACTCATCCAAATTTCRCATGTCTGTTCATATACTAGAAACGCTGAGACTAATTTTTCTTCCCCTGTGTGTATTCTTTCCCTTTATATTTTCAGCTCACAGACAAATCTCAACAAAACCACACACACRCAAAAAACCTTAATTAAGCCCCTCTTGCTAAGCAATGAATCAAGGAATGAAAAACATTACAAGTGAATGGATAGGGCGCCCTTTTAACTTCTGAGCAGAGCAGAACCAAGTGCATACCARTAGAGATTTAATCAAGTGTTGCTGAAAGTACAAAACCTTATCAGCTGCACTTTAAGCTCAAAAACAAATAAAAAGGCCACCTGGGTTTTTTCAGAGCCTGAAAAAAAATCCATAACATTATGGAGGAGAAGAAGGTGCTCAGGA
>PTEX01000066.1:3819936-3839482 GCA_003342815.1 Eudromia elegans
GGGGCTGGCCTCTTCCCAGTGGTGGCCAGTGATAGAACTAGAGGAAACAGCCACAAATTGAGGCACCAAAAGTTCCACAGGAACTTGAGAAAGAATTAAGGAACAGTGAGGGTGACAGAGCCCTGGAACAGGCTGCCCAGAGAGGTGGTGGAGTCTCCTTCTCTGGAGATCTTCAAAACCCGCCTGGACACCACCCTGTGTCACATGCTCTAGGGGACCCTGCGTGTGCAGGGGGGTTGGACTAGATGACCTCTGGAGGTCCCTTCCAACCCTAAGCATTCTATGATTCTATGATTATGATCATAAAGCAACTTTATACACTCTGAGTTTGAGCTTGTCATTTAAACACCCATGACAAAAAGCTCATTTCATATGAACTGGTTAGTACAGATTCTTTGATTCTGCAGACCACAAACTGGCAGAAGATGAGACCATATCTCCAGAAAAACATCACTATGTCTGCCCTCTTCTCACAGTCTCCTCAGGCCTATTWCCTGTTGTGGGCAGCAGAACATGCCACCTCCTAGGCTCCAGCTTGACCTTCCGTGATCGTTCTTAGGCCTTCTCTTTCTCTCGTTAAGCTGCTAAGCACTGCTGTACTTTGCTAGACCCTGGTGCTTGGGTGCCTTCCCTAGCTTGGTTAAGTCTCAGGAGGCACAGAAATCAATGTGATTCTCCTTGTCTTTTATTGCTTTTAGTTGTCAGAATGAAGGAGGAGTACATGAAAGAACCACCTTTCCTCACTAAGAACATACCATTCCTACAACAACAGCTTATAGGCTTTGTTTTGCCATAAAGTACTTCTAAAATACTGTCATAGAACAGCTAACAATCCAAGCAAGTTAAAGTCTGCTATTGGAAGCACAGAAAAGCATACCACAAACACAGTTTCAGGCTCTCAGCAAACATGAAACTTTTAGCACATTCTTTAATATTGTCTCTGGTAAAGGATAGGACAAAAATTAAASATCTTCCTTTTGGGCAAAAGCAAAGAGATAAATGGCAGCCACAAGCTGGGGTGAGGAGGAGGAGGAGAAGAAAGKAATTTCTTCGGACAAGACTAGATAAAGTCTTACTAAGCTATAACTAGAAGCTATTACTGAGCCAGAAGGAAAGTGTACTGATATAAATCCAGTATCTTTACCTCTGTATGCTAGATTGAAGAGATTAGGACAGAGCATGATAGTGCTTTGCTAGCCTAGAAGACAACAAGGCTCAGTGCTGCTGCTGCAAAGCGCTTCCTCTCCTCTATTAGTACGGACCTGTGCGCTCTTGCACTGCAGGCACTGACACTTCCCACTTATCACCACAAAGGGGCAGTTCCTGCTACAGCCATGGGAAATGGCTGCTCATAGGAAACTCTCGCACCTCTTGTAGGCAAGATTAAGGAGGATTCTTTTAATATTACCRTATTATTTATTTACTGTAATTGCACACATTGCAGGAACTGCTCACTGACCCTGCAGACCAAATCACTGCAAGGCAACAAAATGAAACAAGACCCACGATTAGATTTGAGTCTTGGGCAGGCACGTAGGGGAACAGGACACACAAAATAATACACAAAATAACTAAGTTATTGTGTTCAAGTGACTAAACATAAAGTTGGGCTGAATTTGCTCTACTGCAGGGCATTTGATGGGGAGGTTGGAGTTGGGTGTAGCAAACAGACATCTGAGGTAAAGAGGAGCAGGTCTGCAGTTCCACTGGAATATGTGGTAAAAAGGGAGTAGTGACATAAAATGGCAGGGAGACTTGTTGGGGCARGGGCATGGCAAGAGTACCTTGAGGGGAAAAAACATACCAGAATTCCGTTAGTTTCTCTGCTGATGTTCTTCAGGTCTCCAACAATGAAGGCTACCAAGTAGGTGCTCATCTTCAAACTCACAAAAAATTCATCCTGAACAATTCCATTTGTCACAGGAGTAGTGGCTTTCTGCAGGCAAAAGGAAAATAATTTCTCTTGCAGGCATCAGACTTGCCAGTGATTTGTGTGAGTTACAGAATTACTTCACAAGCAGTCAGCAACAGCTTATAATAAAAAAMTAAAGATGTTCTGCAGGATTGCTTATGATTCACCAGGATAGAAAAGACCCACATCTGAATTACTCCAAGTTTAATGACTCGAGGAGAGCTGCAACATTTAAGCCTTAGCTCAAGAATACTTGACAAGCATTTATTATACAATATTACATCTGCATTATTGCAGAGAAATCTTGCATCTCTTAGTTCACACCTAGAGTTCTCCCATATAAAAGTCCCCACACTCTTACTAGGATTTTATATACGAATCATTTACTCCCAGAAAGAGGTTCTACTCAAAMATGCATGGAGCAGGGCTGCAGAAAAGCCATTTTTAGAGAAGATCATTTTAGATCAAAATGAATTAACACTCAACTGCCACACTGAAAGAAGAAGAAGAATAGATTTGCAGGCCTGAATAGACAAGTATAATTACCTACTTGGGTCTCTAACTACAGGCCAAATATAACCCTTTCATTGTACACCCAAGGAACTTCATTCCTGAAGTCCTTCAGCATATCCATACCCTGGGTCTTTATTACAGCATCTCCTTCACAAAGCGGAGATAACCCTTCTACTGTGGCTGCAGATAACAGGTTTCCAAAGTCAGTTAAGAGATAACCTCACCCCAAAACTCATGTTCAAAGACACACATCATTTATTACTAACTTAAGACAGCTATCATACACTGCCATACTCCTTGTGTACACACTAGTTAAAGACCTGCTCCTGCTTCTGAGATCTCCAGCTCACGCAGGTATTTATAGACTACAARTAATTCACCCTTTAACCTTCTCATGGATAAACTAAAAAGCCTGATCTTCTTAAGTCTCTACATCCAGCAGAGTGCTCCCAAGACCTGCAGCTGTTACAAGAGAACTTGTACTTCCTCCCATTCCCACCCTCGCCAGAGCTTTAAGTATTTATTTTTAGAAGTGGATCCATCCTAGTGTGGGGCGGCCTGTGTCCCGGTGAGGGTGGCGATGGAGTGAAGACTCCGTGGACAAGGCTGATGGCGCAGGTCCAACTTTATTACGCAGGTACAGTTTGTTATATAGGCAGGAGGTTGGGCGGGGAGTTAGGGGGTCATCCTAGTGGGGAGTGTATCCCAGGCTAGCAGGGCAGCAAGGCRGGGCCCATCTCTCAATGTGCTGAGAGACTTACAGCTCCGAGTGTCCTCTACGAGCCTTCCTCCACTGCTGCTGCCAGCCAGGCCTCCCGACCGCACACTCCCACATCCTAGTAATGATCTGGACAATGTTATACTTCAGCACAATACGATCCTCTCATTCACATCTGAAAACTATTTCTTCACGCATCCAAGAACCAGTTCACTCCTGTTGCTACAGCAYTGCTGTAGACTAGGCATTGCTGTAGACTATGCTACCTACCTAAACACTCAATTCAGGCTAAGCCTAAAATCTAAGAATTTGGTATGTGCATGACAACCTGCAAAACTGGGGACAAACATGAAATTAAATCATAAAAATATGCCATGAAAATAAGTTTTGTGTATAAAACAACAGAACTAACTGGTACAAGGAATGTTTTGAGTTTTGGGGATTTTTTGTTTTTTTAAAAAACACCCTTGTATACACCCTAGTGTATATATCTTTTTTTTTTAAATTTTGTCCAGTCACAAAAATAACAGTTTGTTCATGATTCACAAATATGGGAGAATGTGTTAACTTAAATAACTGCAAAATACCAAAGACACCATTTGCAAATCCATTAACAGACTACATCTATGTACGTCATGAGTCAATACAGCAAATAGGAGAAATTACTCAGTACTAAATAATGAGGCGCTTGGAGGAACGAAAACAACAAACAGGCTAAAAGTGTTTGGATAAGGCAATTGTTTTCAATTTGTTCCTTATGCATTAGAARAAAAGATYAATTTRCTTGTTCAGTACACTCTTAATATTTATTGATAAGATTTAATGAAATCTAACTTGTTCTTTTGAATCGAGAACTAGCATTTGATCCTCAGCATCAAATATACAGCTTCATTCCTGTTAATGTATTTTTTGATTTCTTCTTTGTTCCACAACTGAAAGCTTTTCAGATCTTTATCAATCATACAGATAATAGAAAAAACAATTTTTAAAACAATTTTTTTTTCAGAGTGAAAAAGGGGATGGCAAAAGAGCAGCTGATAATTTTAATGTGCTTTTTAACACTGTAAGCTAAGAAAATGGAAGTACAGGACCCGAAGAGAATGGTCAGRTAGCAAGAATAAATGCAACAGGACACAGAAGGCAGAGAAGAAAGGTGAAAGCTACTGACAGAAAAGACCAATGAAACAGGAGGGTACAAGAGAATTCAGCTTGAAGGAGCCACAGCAGCTTCYGCCTATAGCACAAGCAGGTAGCTAAGAAGAGATGCAGTAAGCAAGGCAGAAGAGGAAGGAGGAGTTTCATAGCTAACACAAACGGTACAACAAACTGTGGCAGCAATAAAAAAGTCAAAGGGGAGGTGCAGGTGCACGTCACTCCAAGAGGAATTTACAATGTTAGAGTGTCATAAACCATTTGAAGAATGATCTACTTATGGCATCATGCTGAAACCAAGAGAAGCAGCTGTTTTTGTTTCCAGTACACTTATATAGCTGAAATGGTCAATAGGGAAAACTCATAATATCAATATATAAAATGATAAAATGCATAACACATCCCATTTTCACCACAAAAMCAGTTACAAGGTCACATTTCCCAAGCCTCCATTTGCAGATCACTTGTTACCACCCTGAAATCACTACTGCAAGAAAAATGCAATGAACATTACTCTGCAGCAAGAAAAGCTGCGCACTTCCATGTAAATGTGTCCCGAGGTAAAGAGCAGCTGTGCATCCCTGGTCCTACAGCAAAGGCATCTCTCAGTAGATTCTCCCCGTGTAGATGACACCTTGTGGCATCCACATTTGTCAGGTATAAAACATTAGCTCCTTCCGAGAGCACCTACAGAGCTGCCAGCCACTCTTTAACAGCCTTCCCAGCAGGGCCGGCAAGGGTGGGGAGCAGCTCCTCCTCAGCCTAGACCTGCCCAGATGCATGCTCCGTCTGACTGTGCAAAACAYAAGTTCTGGGAGGCTGCAAGAATAATGCAAATAACAGTGTGCCTTTCCCAGAGTTAGCTTACACGTCCCTGTGCTGCTGCAGCCAGCTRGTTCCCAGCCAGCTAGATTAATGAMGGCATGATCCTCAGGCAGCTAGACAAGAAATTCACTGAAAAACAAATATAGAGTTGCCCTTTCAGGCATGCTTGTTGAAACAGTCCCCGAATTGAAGGCACAACTGCTGGCAATCCAGAGCCCCAGCTCCACGCAGTCTCTCCGGAGCCTGCCTCAGTAAGGCAGGAGCTGCTTCTGGCAGCTGCCAACGCTCACAGTGCGCAGCACCAGATGAGCTGCTTGCAGAGGCACAGCAAGACGCAGGTTGAACATTCACAGTCTTGCCTGATGCCAYTAGTTTGTGGCATCACTGCACAACTTCCCCACGTGGTTTCTTCCTGCCCACATAGAGTTGCACAAACACCTTGTGCAACAGAGCATAGAACTGTGTGAAAACAGGGAGAGCAGACAGAGAAGATGATGGAACGACTAGATTAAATGACCAAACAAAGCACTTCCCCAAGGTAGCAGGCTCTTAATTAACCCCAACCAATTTCCTCAGCTGGCCACTGCAGTRGAAGCAGAACTCATGGCTGTTTCCCCCTTCACTCCACCTGCCCCTCATTTCCAGCCAAGCTRGCAGCCAAGGCAGGTAGACATTAAGGGTATATCATATAATTCTGCCTGATCCAGTAGGGATGAAAACTGCCACAGATCATCCTTCTGCATACAGACATACAAAGATTATGGTAGAAGCAAACTATGAAATGACTTTTTATGGAAAGCTATGMTGCTGGTACAGTATAACAGAAGAGGAAAAAAGATCATTATTTTTAGRGCCAAATGTTTCTTTCAGAGGACCCGTCACTTGGGGTAGGCATGCCTAAGAAAGAGATAAAATGTTAACAGCTATCTGTAAGTGGTTCATGTTCGCTTCGCCCATGCAGCAATGGTTTACCACCATGGTTTGCTTTCTGTAGAATAAAAAGCATGAACCCRTTTTACAAAAGCCGCCTCAAGCCACTCATTTAGCTCCAGTGGAAAGTGAGCTAGCACCCTGTCTTGTTTACATCATACTGGAGATTCATCCAGTAAAGGCTGTATTGCAATTCTTTCAGTGAAGAAAAGAGCAAATAAAATACTTTTAGGGCTGGAAACTAGTGTGAAATTAGTTCTATAAAAGTAATGGATGATAAATTCTGATAAGCTTTTGATGTGAGGGGATCTCATTTGGAGAGGGAACAGAAATTAGTTAGTCTTCTTAGGTTGTCCAAATGAACTGGGTTTCCATAAAGGCATCTTCAAAGACTTAATAGTCACCATAAAATATAGATATGCTTTTACAAGATTTTGGCTGCAAGAATCTAGCTGATGAGATTTAAGACCCCTCACTCAAACTTTGAGATTTGAGTCCACATTCACTGCCTATTTCCTTTTTCTGAGGCTTCAAAGCACATCCTTCCAGATCAGGCATTCCTTCAGAGACTGTTACTAGGGAATACTTATTGCCAATAGATATATTCCAGTCTTCTGCACATGCACAATATCAAACACTGAAACCTCAGAACAGTATCTTAAGGTGGTTTGAGACTGATGCGGCCAACAACAAAACCCCTTTGAAAACAGTGATACATTCAGATGCAGCAGAAATCTCTCCTGTAGCTATTTAACTAATCCTACAATATCATCCCTACATTGTGCAGCTTTTAACAGCAATTAAACAGCTGTTTCCTCTGAAAAAGCTACATATTTCAAGCCCTTGAGGAAAGGGCAGTTTCTTTTCAAATTCATACACTTTATAGCTTACTTGCTCATGTTAACCTGCTGGACACCATGGTGAAAAGAAAACAAAAACAAATACAMTAAAAAACTCTTAAAGAGATTACACAGAAGATAGCTCTAGTAAAATTCCTTCGCAAAGGTACCTTTGGCATATTTGACAGGGTGGAAAGTTGCTCATCTCTCTTGATCTTGATTAGAAAGGTAGCTTTAAATGCTGGTTCATCAAAGCATGGAAAAGCAGACCTTGCTGCCAGAGGCTCAAACTGGGTTGCTGCAAGCCACCTAATGAAGACAGCAGAGGAGAGCAAGTTGAAAAATATGAAAAGCAGAAATATCAGTTTATGTATGTTATCAAACATTTGTGTTCCTACAAAAACCTTTGATGGCCTGTTAAGGCAGAAGTTTGGTCCACTCAGACTGTTTCATCAGGATCATAAAAAAAAGATCTAAATCAACCGCTTATTTGAGGGTTTATCTGCTTAGCTGTGTTTTCGCTTTCTTAGCTTATACATGGAACAACACAAAACAACAACCAAATATAAGCCAGTAAGCTGCAAGTGCTTCAGTAAGAAGGAACAAAACCTAAAGCAAACTGAAAATTTCATTTAGTAGGTGTACCCACTAAATAAAAATGTTTTCAAGTCCCAGGGAAAGAAAGGGCACAGGAAACCTTCTGCACTAACCACTGAGCTTCCTCTTACAGCTGCTTGCATGATTTACCGGACCCTCTTTCTACTCCCTTTGATCCAACAGGTCCTTTTACCAGGGCAGCCATCATTTACCATCATTTCTCTGCCAGAGGTGTGCCATCACTCTGCCCCAAGTATTTTAATACTAACTAGCTGCAGAAATTACCGCTTCTCCTACCCTACATCTTCCAGTTCAATTCCAGAAGCCAAACCTGGGAGCCTGAAAACAAGGTTTCCCAGTGTAACCTAATGAAGGGCTAAACAGCCAAGAGAATTGCAGTTCAAAATTGCCTTTTTGTTTTTTTAAATCATTGTTATTTATTTCCTCTAAACCTACTGCTAAACTACTCTCAACTTTTTCTTGTTATCCTCTTCCCTCAACAGCTTCTATTTTTGCCCCACGGAGAGCAAGAATTTATTCAAGATTTTCACTTCAAAGCTTTTTGATATACAACTTTTCTGAAGAGTTCTGAGAAGCCTGCCTATTACTAACATTTGCCTCCATTTCCGCCATTTCTGCTTTTGTCTTCTCATTTTACTTACTATATTTTTGCATAAACATATATAGGATTCAACTTCTTATTTCTTTAAACACTTGCACCTGGCAATAGTGAGTCATCTTGCCATTTGATAGATTTTACTACTTTTGCTGCAATGCAAAGAAAGTTCTTCAAACAGAAAACAAACAAAATCTTTTTTCAGGCTGCAACAAAATCTTTTTTCAGGCTGCAAAGCAACTTGATAACTCAAGTTTTAAATTAAAATTTAACAAAAATAGATGCCCTTGTAACATCCTGCATTTCTAAAACCACTGACATTAAGCATGCAAAGTGCCTGAAAATAAAAGGGGCAAGCAAGGCAAAGGACATACTGGTAAATTCTCCTCAGATACCTTTTCTGCCTATTAAAAATACACAAGTTAAAGGGCACACTACATCCTCTGCTTGAGTAAAAGTAGGTTCTGCCTAACTGAAGGGGAAAGGGGAAAAGAAAAAAAATACTCAACCCATAACCTACCACTGACAAATCACCTTTTATGTCTGCCGATATCTTTCTACCACACTAAATACAAGGGTAGAAAACCTTAAAGATGCATCTACACCAGATTAGGAAGAAATACAAAAACATAAAAAGGGGGTATTTCAAATACTTCATATGTTTTCTGCCTTCTGGACTCTTACTGCAAGGACTCTTACTGCACTCTTATTGCCATTTCTCTTCATATTTCACAGTAATGCATCTATTGTAATGTTTGTGATAAGCTCTGAGAACATTTCATTTCATCTCATGGTAACGCTCTTCTGATGTAATCTACCCCGGTGATTCTTTATTAGCAGAATCATTCCCACGACAGCAAGACAACCCTTTGGCATTCTCTTATAATGCCAGAGTAATGAGGCTATCAATGATTTCCCAAATGACAAAAGATTATTCCCAATCAACAGGCAGAGGCTAGAACATTTCACTGTATGCTCAGGAACAATCTTTTCATAAGAGGCTTATCAAAAGTTTTTTCTTCTTGAACAGCGACCTACATCTCAGTCAGATCCATATTTATCAGACACAAGCAAATTGAATAGATGGGTAATCCTTCAACTCAGATTTCTTTAATTTTCTTTAAATGCTTGATCCTTTAAAAACAGCCTCCCAGACTGCATCCTGTAAAAACCTAAAGAAACACATAAAAGGGAATAAAGTTTCTACTTTATCTCAGTTATTGATCAATTTAAAACAAGATTGTGGAAGACAACTTTTTGATGCAGATTGTGGAGGAACCGGCGACGAGAGGTGGGCTACTGGACCTCATAGTAACAAACAGTGAGGGGCTCGTTGGAGATGTGAAGGTGGGGGGCAGCCTTGGCTGCAGCAATCATGAATTGGTGGAGTTCAGGATCCAACAAGGAGGAAGCAAGGGCTGTAAGTAGCCTTGCAACCATGGATTTCAAGGGGGCCAACTTTCGCCTCCTTAGAGACCTTCTTGGAAGGATCCCATAAGTGAGGTCTCTAGAACGAAGARGAGCCCAGGAGAGCTGGTTGGTTTTCAAGCAGAACTTCCCCCATGTCCAGCAACAGTGCATCCCTGTGGGTAAGAAGTCAGACAGAAGGCACAGGAGATCTGCGTGGATGAGCAAGGAGCTTTTGGCATTGTTCAAGCAGAAATACAAAATGCGGAAAAAAGGACAGGCCCCTTGAAAGGGGCCTTGAGAAATACAGGAATATCGTCAGGGAAATATCGTCAGGAAAGCTAAGGCGCATTTGGAATGTAACCTGGCGAGGGATGTTAAAAACAAAAAAAAAGCTTTTTAAAATATATTAACAATAAAAGGAAGGTGAGGGAAAACGTGSGTCCGTTGGTGAACAGGGTGGGTGCCCTGGTTACGGAAAACACAGAAAAAGCAGAGTTGCTGATGCTGAATGGCTTCTTTGCGTCGGTGTTTACCAAGGGCAGCCCTTTAGAACCCCAGGCTCTACAGACAAGAGAGGAGGGCTGGAGAGAGGAAGACTTACCCAGCGTAGAGGAAGATTTTGTTAGAGAGCTCCTGTGGAAACTCGACACCCACAAGTCCATGGGCCACAATGGGGTGTACTCCAGAGTGGAGTAAATGAGTGGACAGTGAGGTGGATTAGGAACTGGCTGAATGACAGGGCTCAGAGGGTGGTAATCAGTGGTGACCGAGTCCAGCTGGAGSCCTGTGGTTAGTGGTGTCCCCCATGGGTCAGACCTCAGTCTGATCCTGTTCAATTTATTCATTAACGCCCTGGATGAAGGGATGGAGTGCTCCCTCAGCAAGTTTGCTGATGACACCAAACTGGGAGGAGTAGYTGATAGCCCTGAGGGCTGYGCTGCCATCCAGAGGGACCTGGACASACTGGACARCTGGGCGRYGAGWAACCTCATGAAGTTCAACRAGGGCAAGTGTAGGGTCCTGCACCTGGGSAGGAATAACCCCAGACATSCCTACAGGCTGGGGASCGACCTCCTGGAGAGCAGCCCCGCAGAGAGGGACCTGGGCGTCATGGTGGACGACARGYTGACCATGAGGCAGCAGTGTGCCCTCGTGGCCAAGAAGGCCAATGGGATCYTGGGGTGCATTAAGMAGAGCRTCTCCAGCAGGTYGAGGGAGGTGATTCTGCCCCTCTCCTCAGCCCTGGTGAGGCCGCACCTCGAGTACTGTGTGCAGTTCTGGGCTCCCCRGTGCAGGAGGGACGTSGAGCTGCTGGAGAGAGTCCAGCGCAGGGCTACRAAGAYGATTAGGGGCCTRGAACATCTKCCCTATGAGCAAAGGCTGAGAGAGCTGGGCCTSTTCAGCCTGGAGAAGAGAAGGCTGAGAGGGGAACCTGATCAGTGTGTGTAAGTACCTCAAGGGAGGGAGTGAGGAGGATGGGGCTGGCCTCTTCCTAGTGGTGGCCAGTAATAGAACTAGAGGAAAGGGCTGCAAATTGAAGCTCCAAAAGTTCCAGAGGAACTTGAGAAAGTTTTAGGTCTTACCATCTTTCTGAACAAACTACTAAGTGTTTCTAGACATATTTTATTTAGCTGTTTTTCTGTACTCTCCTTGACTACTTTCTTGTCAGTAAAGGAGCCTGAATTTGATTCAGGCTACCTTCCAGCCTTTCACTTTTTGATCTGTCTTTGTTCCTAGAAGACCAGCGGAGACTGTTATGTTYCAACATGGACACAAATGATTTTAACCTTGTGGTCAATCACTCTATGGTCCCGCTTCAGAGCGGGGTGGGGGCTGCAGTGCGGTACATTCTCATTATCCGTGCTGGTAAGAAGCACAGATCCCCCACAGCCATGTCACTATCTATGAGCCAAGAACATCTGCAAAAGGAAAACAAAACAATCAACCAAACCAAACAGAAAACTTCCAAGCTACCACAGCTATCTACAAGCACAGAAAAACATACTGCACTGAGAAAGTGGCTACCCTGCCTTAATGAATTTGCCCGCAAAAGACAGTTTTTCAGGCAACGCCAACATTATTTATGCATGGCTTCTCCCCTCCAACTGATCTTTGCATAGCATCAACAACACAGTGAAAAACTTTAAAAAATCCTTTAACATCTAGTTTATCAGAGATTAAAGATCCATTTAGTCCTACGGGGATCTAGAGACTGAACAGTCAATCTAAACCTCATCATCTCTCTCTCAACACCATCACCAAAACCAGAGGCAACCTGCAAAAGCAACAGAAATGTAAACACATTTGTGAGCATACCTTTGCTTAGATTTCTCATCCTCATAAGAAATTTTGTAAAAACCATAGTAGGTATCTGACAAATTAGCCGAAAATTCCATGTTGAGGGTGTAATTCTGACCCACAAGGAGAGCTTCAGGAGCCATAATTGCAATCTGGTCATGCAGTGGATACTCCAGGAGTTCAACTGGCTTTGCCTGACTCCCTCCCGCTGAAGTAATGGTAGTCTTAGTGATATTCAGTCCAGAGCTGTGAAGCACAATCTTCCAAGTTACCTGGACAATGTTAACCACTATCTTCACAGAACCTGTAAATTTCAGGGTGGTTAGGTTTGGGTGCAAGTCAAGATCATAATGCAATGGTACAACATCAGTAGGAAGCCTAATTTTTGCCCATGGAAATGGTTTTCCATTAGTTGCCAAAGGGTATATCAGTTCCATTGTATGATTCTTTTTATGGCAGCCTTCTTTGGTAAAGGTACATTTGGGAAGAAGATAAATCACCATTATTACTGAAATTGCAATCACAACGACAACTGTGCAAACCGCCACGGTCCTTGTAGACGTCACCGAACACGATCCATCTGGGCTTTGCCTATAGCCAGCCATGTTATTTCGGAGACCCGAGCTTCTGTTCATGAAGGACATCCCCAGCAATTTTGCTGATGATTCATAATCCTCTTCATCATCATCCATTTCATGCTCTCCAAGGCCACGCACCAAGAGCCGAGAACTCCTTGGTTCATACTCCACCTCATCAGGCTCTAGGGGATGTAAGCAAGGCTCTTTCGCCAAATCAACCACATCAGGCTCTTCTTCAAACATGCTGTTTTCAATCATATTTCTAGGCAATTGAATTTGATCTGCAACAGGAAAGAAGATATGTTACCTGATGAACAAAACGTGTGATTGTAACACCTCACAGATAAAAGAGCCAGAACAGGAGAAACACTTAAGAGCAAGTCCTTTCAAGAGCACTACAACTTTCTCAAGTTTGTGTTCAGTCAACATGTCTATGCTTGTCTGCTTACTGCAGTTTTAGTTCAATTAGATAACATCTGTTCACTGCTATGCTTTAAGATGTTTCCCTTTCATGTAGTTGGCCATATCTCACATGGCGGCTGGGGATCAGCTACATCATTACATAGCATTTCCACTACACTGAGGTCACTGCATTGGCTAAGCTCTCTACCCCAATATACCATATTATACCTAAAAAAAAAAGTAGTTAAAGAAAATTCTCTATGTTGCAGGATAAATATACATTTTTAAAGGTGTTCTCTATATGCTAGTTCTTGATTTTTTTTATTAAAGGACAGATTTTGACAGATGCACTCCAAAGAAGTTTTTTCTTAAGAATCAAACAAAACAACTTTTCATTCAATTTCTAAGGAAAAAGGAAAAATAAGTGCTCATTTTTCTTATACAGAAGGAGAAATACAAAAATTCTGAGTGATCTCATCATTTAAGATATTGCTCACACAGCACTCAAAGCACTTTCTTCTGATAAGAAGCTGTGCTTATCAAAGAAAAGCTTGATCTATAAAATTTGTCTTTAGAAGTTGAACAAGAATTTAAATTCATCTCAATTTTAACAAGTATCAGATATTCCTCCTATTTTAAATGTATTCAGAATTTAATCAAATTTCTGATGTGATCTTTCAGCTGATCTTCTCACAGAAAAAATAAAAACACTGCGGAAGAAGTATATAGAGGTAGGTGGCCTTGGACACTCAAAAATGGATTACTTAAGAGCAAAAAGTTCATTTTCATATTGAGTCCATATTCAGTGCACCATAAAAACATTACAAAGAATTTTGACTGCTTTTTGTTAGGACACCACTGGGTTTTCTGGAGGAGAACATAATACCTGGAAGGAAAACGCCCTCAATATGGAAGAAATTTCTTGCACAAAGATTACCACTGCTAACTTTTTAGGTCCTTGTAATTTTCAAGTAATTTGTATTGGGCTTTTTCTCACAACTTCTTTCTAAGGGAGTAGACAAAAGTTTGGCCAAACCACATGACTTCAAAAACAAAACTAAGCTCCTTCAAGTATGAAAGCAGTCAAAAAATGATTGCATTAAGGCTATCAACCACAGTCAGTATTTTAATAATGAGAAGGATAAAATTAGCCATTGATTTTAAGAAATACTAAAAAGTAAGTTGTCTTCTAATAGTTAGAGAAGAATATATTTTTTTTAAGAATTTGACAGGGTGATCTATAGGTTGAAGTATAACTGCACCTATAATTGCATTTTAAATAAAAAAAAAACCCAGCAGTGTAAGTTCCCCTCCAATATTTGAGGTTAATATTTATATATGAAGTGATTAGATACATTAATAGTTTCAGGAATCTAACTGTATATCTGTCTGGTTGACAGGAAGCAAGTCTGGAAACAGACAAGCAGAAGCAAAAAAAATTTCACTACGTGTGAAATTTTAGTGTGGGAAAGGTTGTTTTTTGACAGTAGGTTTCTACATGACTGAAACTTTCAATGACAAAAATAAAATACCTTCAAGAAAAGAGGCAACAGGAGGCAACAGGAAATTTTCTTAGTTTTAAAGAAAATGTTGAAGGTTTTGGTATATGTGGTTTGGAAAAAAAAAAAAAAAAAAAAAAGAAAATTTCCTGTTTTAAGGCCACGAACTCTGTAAACTTCAAGGTTGGTAGTCATAACACTGAGAAGGATGGAGCAAAGACCATGTGCCATCCACTATGTTCTTCTTTTTGTGTGATATGCCTGGATACTAAATTTCTGAATATACCTTAGTCTGCCACTTCTTTCAGTATCAAACTGACAGACCATTCTGATCCTTTCAAAAACCAACTACATAAACAGGCATCTTGCATCTCAATCCTGTAAACTCAGTTACTTTACCAAAGGTCAAGCTCAAATGTTTCTTTGTAAAGACTTGAAACAAAAACAGGAAGAAGAGAGACTAAAAAAGAAAAAAATCCCCCAAACCCACAAACTTAAGTCCTACCCTAACAAAAAGAGGTGCACTGGTCAAACTCAATAGGCAGCACAGAGATGGACTAAAGCAGGCAGCTTCCTGAGACTTAGAGCTAGCTGCTCACCCCTTGTCCCAGAGTAAGCATGCTGCTCTAGTTATGACTAGGGCCACAGGATAATTCAGGTTGAAAGGGACTTAAGGAGGTGGTCTTGTCCAACCTCTAGCTGAAAAAGGCATCTTAAAGTTTTTGTCCTTAGAGCATTTTCCTGCAGAGTGTTCACGTTCAGGCCTACAGGCCCTGGTTGCATGTCAGTGGTGCACTACTTTAGGCTCAGCATTGCAGCACAAGTATCAGACAGACTGGAAGCCTTGTACAGCAAGGAAATACAGGGTAGGAAGTTCCAGAGCAAAATATATGGATCAACTAATGGGAGAGGGAAAAAGTACAAGGAAAGCTTTTCTACAATTCCCCTACCCAAGGATAGTTCATAGAGAATCTCCTCAACAACTTTAACGGTGGTTTCTTGTCCATTATCCTCTGAGCTGTTTTCTTTTCAAAACTGCTGGTTAACTTCAGTCGCATTTGGCAGTAGACTCAAGGACATTCAAACTCCTTAAAGGCCCCACCCCAATCCCGCCCCAAAAGAATCAGCAGTTGGTAAGAGAAAGACACACAAGTCAACATCCGTAGGAAAGGCAGGGATTAAAACTCACATCTTAACCACTCCAAAAGGTAGCAGTCAATCAGTACAGAGCTCCAACCCCAGCCATGGCACCTGCTGCCTCATGGCCAGCGAAAGAGGTGGAAGACAGGGGAGGCACTGCAGAAGGAAGGAGGAGAAAGATAATACAGGACATAAGTCTGGCAGAAAGCAGGCTTCATCAGTACTGTTGCTCACAGAACTTTTATTTTTTTGTATAAAAAATTCTGTTTCTACTAAAGCAAACTACCTTAGTATTTTCAAAAACCCTCCAGAACTTGCATGTGTATACTAAATCTTCTGGTTAAGAAGAATTATATGAAAATCTGAAAAAGTTAGGACAGATAAGCAAGAATGAAAGTTAATTTCAAAGCAAATCACTTTTAACACTAGGAGACATTCATGTCTACAGAAACAACAGTTAAAAGTGAATTGATATGCAACTGTTTACAAAAACTGGAAAAAAAAAAGAAGATCTTGGTTATTCTGTACTGCCAAGAAAATATCACATTGGCCTATCAGTCTGATCACAGGCTCTGAGGGCTGCATCTTAGTCAAGGTCAAGGGAATCACCCACAGTACTTGCTCCTACCGGAGAGAAGGTACTTCAAGTTATTTATGCTGAGATATGAATGCACATAAGTATGGAAGTCGGGCTATTTTTCCGAGAGAAACCATGACACAAACACTTAAAACATTTATGTGCAGAAAAGTTCTGAATTTGTTTGCTTCCTACTGGTTTATTGTGATCTGTAATATGACAGTGTGAGTCTTCAGCTATGGGGATTGACCTCTGAAAACTCAGTTTAAATCCATGAGCAGCTGCAGCAGAAGCCAAGAAGCACATAGGAAGGGCATGAAAGGTATTCTTAATGGAAATAAGATAGGAGTAAAGCAGCAGCCTGAGAAATACGACCGTAACCATCTTATTTCACCACTCTCTTTCATACCAAGTACCACCTCAGACAAGCATCCAAACTGCAGGATATCACACTAAAATCACATGAATTTGGAGATTTGAGCAGGCTGACTGAGATACCAATACGACAGGAAAAATAAGTATAATTCTGAGACTTAGGAAGTTGACCCTACCGAAAAGCCGTTCCCAAGGTTAGAGCACAGCAGCACTTGCAGATCAAGTCAAAGAAACCATGGTCCACACAGTTAAGAAAGCAACAAGTTGACTTGCTAACATACATTAGAAATATTCCGTCATGATGCACAGCAACTCAAACCTAAATTCTTACTAAAAAGTCCAGAGGGACAGCCAGACCCTTACTGCAACTAGAAAGTTAAATACACCCACATGAAAGTGAATTTTCAAGGTTTCCACCCAACAAATTCTTCAGGGTACTTTCATAATCTCCAAATTAAAGATTCCTACCAACTTCATTCATACTTGATCTGTGTCATATCTCACTACTAGATCCAAATATTCACAGCAGAGAAACAATCCTGGGGAGGGATGCAAGTTTCAAAACTAAATGAGGCAGACAGCACCCCAGAAGGCCAGCCCTCCTACACTGCAAAGCTGCAGGAAGACAGACATCCTCCTGAAGTAGATGTTTATGAACAAATTCCTTAGAGGAGCTTCCTGCAAAACAGGTGTCTGAAAATGTTTTCAGCACAGCTCCTCATTACAATACTCAGGGGACCATAAAAAAAACCAATCTCTCGTCTCCCTAAGAGAAGAGGGTCTTAGACATGAAACTCAGATGTTCACAACCAAACAGGTCAGCACTACAATAATCCTGCTGTATGCACCACATCCTTTGTAACTTTCCTTCTCAACAGCAGACGCACATCCAAGTAGTAAAATTTACCAGCATGACTTAGGGTCCACAAAGCAGGGATTAATTACTCAAAACAAATCGAGTCCACCTAGGGCACATTTCTTGTTCCTATAAAATACACAATCTGCACTTTTTACACTCTTTTGCAAATTGTAACTTACAAAGCAACTTTACAGCTTTACTCAAGTTCCATATATTACCTGAGCTGGAACCCTTGATCATGCAGGGGTGATTACAGGGTGCCGCAAAGTTGCAAGGCATTTGCTGCAAGTATATATTTGCTACAGAAGAGCTACATTTCCATTCAAGGGGAGAACAAATGTGTTCCCCTGTAATATAAAAGCCTCAGACAACATGTAATGCAACTCAATGCTTTATGTACAACACTGAAGTATGTAACAATCCTGTTTTTGGAATCTATCACAAATATTCTGTAGACTACAAAAAGTCATTAGTCCTTTATTTTTCTCAGTCAGTATTTCCCTAGAAAGCTAATAGTAACTTTTTAATACTAGAAGTACAGACTTCTTCCTTGCAAAAGCAAAACAAATAATGTTTTGGCTCTCAGGATTCCCATGTTTCGGTGTTCTAAGAACTGAAGTCTCAACACTTACAGACCCTACATGAATATAATGACCTGTTTCTCAAATTCACACCCATTTAAAGTGTGTGCAGAAAATGTTCTATTGCAATTGTTTTTCCAGCTTTCCATATTTTGATCAATAAAAAAAGAAAAAAAACCCACACACACAAAACTGAAATCCAGGGCTACTCATAGCTCAGGCTAGCCAGGACCAATGGCTAGCTTGCTATTGCTTTTGGAAAAAGTACATTATTTTTAAACAACAAGCTGATGTTATGTAGCATTTTTAAAAAAATAACAATTACATCTGACATTTTGTAGCAAACAAGCCCTACTTCAGAGATGAGTACAGGGAAATATCTGTTAACCTAGAACAACCTGTAAGTCAATCTGCTACCAGGTAGTATTTTGTCCCACAGCAGCAGATAAGCAATAAACCCAAGAGGAGACCAAGCATCCAAAATCCCCAAGCAGGAGGGATTCCCCAGAGCACCAACTACTAGAGCTGCTAGGGAAGGCACAGAGTGTATTTCTGCTGCCCAGAAATACACAGTCACTGACCTGTGGATATGCTCTATCTTCTTCACCAACACACTAAGCACAGCTAAGGGATGAAGTAGCAACTTGCTTTGTTATGTGCTGCTGAACCAAGATATTTTATACAGAAGAAACACCACACACCCCCATTCACTCTCATGTACACAGACACTAAGTGATGCATCTTCCAGAGAAATGTGTCAATTCAATAAAATTAGAGAGTTTAATCAATCTGGAGTATAACCGATTCAATATTCACTGTCCTTCCCTTATATTTTGACAGACAGAACAGAATAGCAGAATTGTTTTTCTTCTGCTGTGCTAGCAGCAAGAAGAAGAAGCTTCTAATGATCCACTAGTTGACCCATTTTGATTAATATTTATATATTTCTCCATAGGCAACCAAAGGCAAAGACTCAAAGCAAGCAAAATAGAACACAGTTGTAGTTCTAACTCCTTGAAAATCACAGCTCAAGCTACACAACAAATCTATACACACTAAAATAGAGTATTTAGCTAAGCAGCTCACAGAATTATTTTCTGATATAAAAATCAATGTGAAGATTGATTTCAGAAGAGCTACAGGTGTTGAAAAATTGAGTTAAATGAGATAAATGGGTTAATTGGGACACAATGTTTTTACATACCTAACTATCACGTCCAACTTTGAAAACACTTGCCTTAACAGAAGCAGCTGCAGACCAAATAACCAACCCTATAAATAAACCACATGAAATTTCTTCCTAGAAATAAAGGCAGACTAAATAGAGACTGGTTGTATTTGCTAATCCATGCAACAGCGTGGAGAAAAACGTAGCTGCACAGTATTTTTTCCCTTTAAAGACCCTTTTATTTTTTATGTTCTCACATATTGAGCAGTCTAAATGCCACCTTGTTATAAAAATTGAGCCCACCGCCAATTTTGGGCTAATATAATTTTATTTGTATAAGGCAAGCAAACAGCGCTGGGTGCGCGGGGAGTCTGCGCTCCACCAGCACGCACACCAAAGGCCAGTTACAATCTCATTATATAGGGTAAGAACACCCATATACTGGAAGCCCCCCCTCTTTCTTCTTTTTCCTTGCATAAGCAGTTTCTTGTTGTGCCGGTGCCAGCTGGTGGTTGTCCTTGGTGCTTCTTTTGATCATCGAGGAATGAAGGCACCCA
>PTEX01000651.1:3488-25369 GCA_003342815.1 Eudromia elegans
GGCTGCGAGGAGCTTGTGCATTGGAACTTGGGGTGGGTGTGCAATGGGGCTGCGAGGAGATTGTGTAATGGGGCTGCGAGGAGCTCGTGCATTGGGGCTTGGGGTGGGTGTGCAATGGGGCTGTGAGGAGATCGTGCAATGGGGCTGCGAGGAGCTYGTGCATTGGGGCTTGGGGTGGGTGTGCAATGGGGCTGCGAGGCACTCGTGCAATGGGGCTTGGGGTGGGCATGCAAGGGATGTGAGGCGCTCGTGCAATGGGGCTTGGGGTGGGTGTGCAAGGGCTGTGAGGTGCTCATGCAATGGGGTGCAGGGTGCCCGTGCAAGAGGTGCGAGGCGCTCGCAACAGGGTGCAGGGTGAGCGTGTGGAGGGTGCGAACAGCTTGTGCGATGGGGCACAGGGTGCGTGTGCGGAGGGTACAAGACACTTGTGCAACGCGACCGGGGTGCGCGTGCAAGGAGTGCACTCGTGCAATGGCGTGCAGCGGGTGCAAGGTGCAAGCGGGTGCATGGGCAGGGGGGCACGGGCACGTGTGGGCAGAGGCTGTGAGGCGCTTGTGCAATGGGATAGAGGGGTCCGTGTACGTGTGCAATGGGTATAGGGTGTGCGTGCTGTGGCACTTGGGGGGTGCAATGGGGCACAGAGTGCTTGCGAGGTGGGGAGTTGGGGGGTGCATGCAATGGGGATGGCATACATGTGCAATGGGGCCTGAAGGGGTGCATGCAATGGGGCACGGGATGGATGTGGGTGGAGGCGCAGTGGGGCAGAGCGCGTGTGTGCTGTGGGACACAGGAGGCACCACAGTRGGGCAGGGGAGCACGTGAGGTGTGGGTCTGTGTGCAGGGAGCCTTGGGGCACACAGTCTGTGGGGCAYGGAGCTGCCCGTGCTGTGGGGTGCAGCGTGCCTGTGGGACGAGGTGCGGAATGGGGCTGTGTGTGCTGTGGGGCGCAGACTGCCCGTGGAGCGGATCATGGGGATACGCGCGCGGTGGGGCACGGAGACGCGTGTGCTGTGGGGCGCGGGCTGCTCGTGGAGCGGATCACGGGGGTATGTGCGCGGTGGGGCACGGAGACGCGTGTGCCGGGAGCACGCAGGCAAGTGCAGGCTCGTGGGGCAGGGGGGCGCGTGCAGTGGGTCCTGGCGGGGGCCCACGCGCGCGGTGGGGCTGGCGAGGGGCTGCGCGTGCCGGGAGGGGCGAGGGCGCCTGGGGGGCCGCGCGGGGCGGCGGGGCCGGGCGGGCTGCGGGGCGCGGAGGGGCCCGCGGGGCTGGCGGCGACGGCCGGCGCTGTCCGCGGTGCTGAGCGGCCCCGCGGGGTCCGGCCCGGCCGAGGCTCCGTGCGGGGCGGCGCTCGGGGCTGCCCCGGGCCCTGCGCCGCTCCCGGCACCGGGGCGGCCCCCGCGGGGTCCCGGCTCGCGGCGCGGGCGGGAGGCGAGCGGCGAGCGGAGCCGCCTCTGTTCGGGCGAGGGGGCAGCGGGTGTCGGGGCAGCAGCACGTGCTGCGTGCCGGGGCGTCACGAAGCGCCCCGCACCTCCGGAGCAGCCTCCTGGGCACGTCCCCCTCGGGGCCGCCTCCGCTGGCTTCGCCGTGGCCATCCCGCGGGCTCTGCCGCGGCGCGGCGCTGCAGAAGGCTCCGCAGGCTGGCGCCGGGAGCCTGCTCAGCCGCAGGGTGAACCGGCACCTCCTGCCCGAAGATCAGGGCGTCCCAGTGTCCGCGTGCCGAGGAAGGGGCTCCTGGAAGCCCAGTGCAGGGGGTGGCACGAAGTGTCTGCGCCCRGCGCGCTGTGCAACCCACGCATGCCCAGGCGCGTGGGCGGACCCAGCTCCGCTTCRCCATGCGGGCAGACAGCACCCACGGGTGCATATGTGCGTGCATATGTGCGCCATCTGCCCTGCGCACACCCGGGAGAGCGGAGCAGCTCCGCGGGAAGCGCCGTGCGGAGGGCTCTGCGCTGGGGTCCCGCAGCAGGCGGGGAGGGGGAGAGCCGCGGGTCCCACAGGCCGAGGGAGCAGGGATGGAGCCATCGGGAATTGTCTTTTGTCACGTGTAAAGGGTAGGGAATGGGTGGTCTCTGGGGGAATGACAAATTGGAGGAGAGGCTGGATGTGCCTGAGCAGAGCCYGGCACAGCCAGGGCCCAGGGCTCCCTCGAGCTCCCGAGGACAACWGCCCRGMTCAGCCCCRTGCGCTGGGCTTGAGRCCACACCAGACCCGGCACRGTGCAGACTGTGMCGGAGCTGGAGCACAGCTGGGCAYCGCTGACACCAGCCCTGGGGACATGGTGACACCAGCCCTGGGCACACGGTGACCTGGCACCAGTCCTGGGGACACGGTGACACCAACCCTGGCACCACTGACACCAGCCCTGGGCACTGGTGACATCAGCCCTGGGCACACGGTGACACCAGCCCTGGGGACACCGTGACACCAGCCCTGGCACCGCTGACACCAGCCCTGGGGACACGGTGACATCAGCCCTGGGTACCGGTGACACCAGCCCTGGGGACATGGTGACACCAGCCCTGGGGACATGGTGACACCAGCTCTGGGGACATGGTGACACCAGCTCTGGGCACACGGTGACATCAGCCCTGGGCACACGGTGACCTGGCACCAGCCTGGCCTCTCCTGCTTCCTGGCTGCCAAGTCTGGGCCGTGTCCAGAGCCCGATGGGGCTGGACCAGGTCCGGGCGCTGAGAGCCCCTTGGGTCTCCCCTGCAGACGGGCTCTTCGTGACCGACTACTTCACCCGCACGCCGCGCAAGCTCAGCCCCTTCCGCTCCTTCGCCAGCGTCGAGCTCTTCCACTTCCACATCCCCGAGGACACGGTGGTCGCCGTCTGGAACCTCATCACCTTCAAGGAGCAGGGCGGCACCTTCGGGGACCAGTGCCCCGACCGCAGCATCACCGTGTGAGTAAGCAGCCTTCCGCTGCCTGTCCCTGCCTCTCCCTGCCCAGGCTCGCCCTGGAGCCTGCCTGCTTCTTGCGTGCACGTGGAYGCTTACACCAGCGTGTGCGCTCACACTGAGCAGCGTGCACGCGGGGATGGCTCAACGCATGTGTCTGTGCACGCTTGTACAGATATATGTACAGACATAGGGCACAGACCCACGTACGTAAGGTGGGCCGCCCCCACCACGGTGCCCAGCTAGCRGCTCCCTGTCCCGCAGGTATTTCCGCTCGGGGGCCCCCTCTGTCATCAACCCGCTGCACACGCACTTCCCCAGGGACACGGCCGTCCCCGGCTCCTTCGCGCTGACGCTCACGTGGACCCTGCCCAACCGGACCACGGGGGTCTTCAACGTCACCAGCCCGCTGCCYGGGGACTGGTTCCTGGCTGCCCACCTGCCCAAGGATGAGGGCAAGATCTCCGTCAAGGTGGAGGGCTGRGGGGGGCGTGCGCTGGGTGCTCGCGGTGGGACCCTGCTTGGGCCAGTGACACCGGGGGCAGGGGGGACGGGTGCCCCGRGCGGAGCCATGGCGGGGCTGGAGGGTTGTCACCCGCTCTGGGGGGGTCCTGGGGGTCCGACGGGAGGGGACCAGAGCCCAAACTGACGGCGCTGCTGGCACAGGGGCTCTACGAGGAGTGCCAGTACCTCTTCCAGCCTCAGCTCATCGTGCAGCGCCTGGTGAACATCGCCGTGCTGTACCCCGGCTATGCCAGCGAGCAGAGCATGGCCCCCCACAACCGCTCCTGCCTCTACAAGTGAGTGCAGGCAGGTCTCCCGAAGAGGGGGCCCGCTGGGGCGGCAAGGGGCCCCGCGCGTGCGCGCCGCGCGCCGGCAGGCGAGCTCAGGGTGCGCGCTGCCCCCACAGGGTGTTCGTGCCCAGCTACACGTGGCGCGTGCTGGTGGAGGTGCGGCGGTGCCGCGGGGCTGAGGGCTGCCCGCTGTGGCTGCGCGTGCGGGCCAAGGCGCCGCCGCTGCACAACTCCACGGCGCTGGACTGCCGGGAGCGCGCGCCGTGCCGCCTGGCGCTCGAGCTGCCCTTCTGGCAGCACTGGTACTACGTGCTGCTGGAGAAGCACCCCGGCGTGCCCRGCACCGTCTCCTTCCAGCTCGCCGTGCAGCTCACGGGTGAGGAAGCGCGGCGGGAGCCCCGTCTCGGCCCTGTGTGGGGGCTGGYGAGGGTGCAAGGGGCGCCTGCGGTGATGGGAGCGTGGGGAGATGCCGGGGTACATGGGGCCGGAGGGGCTCCGTGGTGCCTCCGGTGACGGCGCTGCCCCCCAGACTGCTCCAGAGCGAGCCTGGCGCGGCCGCCCTTCCTGCCGCCCGGAGCCTCCATGAACATGCCGCACTCCTTCGGCTCGGCGGGCGGCCTGGCCCCGGGCGACGGCCCTGCGCCTGCGGGCCCCAACGGCACCGGGCAGCCGAGCGGCGCCCCCGCGGCAGCGCCTGCGGGCGAGCGGTGCTGGCCCGTGCGGCCCACGCTGCGCAACGAGCTGGACACCTTCTCCGTGCACTTCTACATCTTCTTCGGGCCCAACGTGTCGGTGCCGCCCGACCGCCCCGCCGTCTTCGTCATCAACCTGCTGCCGGTGCTGGACAGCGGCGGGGTGCTCAACCTGGAGCTGCGGCTCAAYGTGGTGAGGCCGCCGCGCGGGGCGAGTGGGATGACGGGGAGGGACGGCTGGGATGGGGGGCTGTGCTGGGGCTGCGGTGGGGCAGTGAACTGGGCTGCTCGAGGGATGGGGAATGAGGTACTGTCAGGCAGGATAGTGGACAAGATTTAGGGATCTCTTGGGTGACGGATGCAGGGAGCAGATAAAGGGGCTAGATTGTGGTGGTTTCGGTGACAGGAATTGTTTGGGGTGCTGCTAGATGGTGCAATCCGAGCCAGGGGTTGTCTGAGCAGGGGGCACCCCCAGCACTCGTTTGGGACTGTTTTTGCCTTCCCGCAGAGCTCCCTGTGCGGTGAAAACGTGACGGTGTTCGGGTGCCTCAACCACGAGGTCCCGCTGACGTCTGGCGACAACGCGTCGGTCACCTGCGCTACGGGTAGGCCGGGTGGCACGGCACGGCATGGCACACGCCAGTCCTGCCCTGCGCCTCCGGGCACGGCGGTGCAGAGGCTGCAGGGGCGTCTGCAGGGCCGGGGACACCGCGGAGCCGCAGGGCACCCTGGCACCGGGCGCCCTGCCCCGGCACGGCTCTGCCAAGCGGCCGGCGCCGCCCCGGTCTCACGCAGACCTTTCCTTGGCCTCAGAGTCCCTGGCGGGTTTCCTGCTCTCCGTGAACGCCTCGGCCAGCCTGAGCCGCCTGCGCGTCCCCTACCCGCAGACGGGCAGCTGGTACCTGAGCCTGCGCTCGCTCTGCGCCACGGAGCACGGGTAAGAGCCCCGCGGGCCCCGGCGGGGACATGCCCCGCTCGGCACGCGCCGCCAGCCCGACGAGCGGCCCCCGCGGCCCTGCGTCACGGCGCGTGTGGCTCCGTGGGCGCCGCGTCTGCCCGCGAGCGTCTGCGTGGGCGCGTTGCGCTCGAGTGAGCGCCTGCCCGGCCATCTGCGGGGCCTGCGGCTGCAGCCCGTGTCTCCGCTCGGCAGCGGCGCCTCTGCCGGCGCCTGCCCGTCTCCATCCGTACCCGTGCRTTCCCATCCCCGCGCCTGGCGGGGCACGGGGCTGGAGCTGCGTGTGTGCGGGGAGGACGGGGAGCCCTGGCCAGGCTGCTCTGCCCCTGCGCTGCTGCTCCGCAGCTCCAGGCGCTGGCTCCGTGTCTGCGGCTCTGCTGCTGGCCCGTGCGCCTGGCTGGGAGCCCTGGGGAGGAGAGGGGCTCTTGCGTGTGTGTGTCTGCATGTGAGTGTCCGTGGGAGGTCCTGCAGACAGCGCAGAGTGCGTGCCCAGGTGCACACATGCACGCAACACCCTGTGCGTATTTGGGTCACGAGTGGAARCGGCTCCGTTCGCCTCCCTGCGTAGGTGCACGCGGGCGGCCTCGTGTGCGTTCTTCACACACGCATGTGTGCAAATGTGGCCATGTGTGCCCGTACATGAGCAGCAGGCGTGTGTGGGTCACCCAGCCCCACGCGTCCTGTGGCGCTGCTCGCTGGAGGGGTGCGTGTGCGGGCTGTGCGAGGGGCGTGCGGGGGCCGTGTGCGCGGGAGGTGAGCGGCGGCGGTGGCTCTGCACGCTCYGGCTCCCCGGCTCCCTTTCCAGTTCACTTGAGGTTGCCGGCTGCGCTCGCTCCTCCCCTGACGCAGGCAGAGAAAGGCCTCGCAGGGCACTGTGTTTGCACAGCCAACCCCAGACAAAATCAGAGCCAGCTGAGCGTGTAGCTAGAGGCAACGTGTGTCTAGCTGTAGTCACGGCCCCTTCTGCTTGGCTGGCCCGGTGCAGACAGTCGCATTGCAAAGACCCGTGAGGACCGTCTCCAAGGTGCCCTAGCGGACACCAAGCCGCCCCGTTTCTGTGCTCCGGGAGGCCTGTGCCTCCCCCTCCGGCACAGCCTGGGTGCTGCGCCGCGCGCAGCGGGGTGCCGGGGCCGCGATGGGGAGGTGGCGGCGCGGGGGGGCAGAGCGCCGAGGCCCTGCTCCCGCGCGGCAGCTTCGAGCCCTGCGCCAACGTGACGGCCGAGGTCTACCTGCGCGCCTACCTCTCGCCCTGCGTCGACGACTGCGGCATCTACGGCCAGTGCAAGCTGCTGCGCACCAACAACTACCTGTAYGCCGCCTGCGAGTGCAAAGCAGGTGAGAGCCGCCCGGCGCCCTGCGCCAGGGCCCAGCCCCGCGCTCCTGCCCTCCGCGCTCCTGCCGCTCTGCCCCGTGAGACGCGTCTCCGCAGGGCCCTGGGACGGGGCTTCTCTGCTCCGTCCCGCTGCGAGGGTGACGGGGTTGCCCCTTGCCCGCAGGCTGGAACGGCTGGGGCTGCACGGACAACGCCGAGGCCTTCTCCTACGGCTTCCAGCTCCTCTCCACGCTGCTGCTGTGCCTCAGCAACGTCATGTTCGTGCCTCCCGTGGCCATCGCCGTTCGCAGCCACTACCTCCTGGAAGCTGCTGTCTACATCTTCACTATGTTCTTCTCCACCGTGAGTGTGGCGTGGGGCTGCACGAGGGGCCGGGGGGGCCGGGGGCTACTCTCACCCCTTCTCACCCGAACCCAGTTCTACCACGCRTGCGACCAGCCGGGCATCGTGGTGTTCTGCATCATGGACTACGACGTGCTGCAGTTCTGCGACTTCCTGGGCTCCCTCATGTCCGTCTGGGTGACCGTCATCGCCATGGCCCGCCTGCAGCCCGTGGTCAAGCAGGCGAGCGTGGGCAGCGAGCCGCGGGAGCCGTGCGCGCCCGTGGGGCCGGGGGAGCCAGTGCGAGCCCGGCCTCACGGACTGATGCCACCGCAGGTGCTGTACCTGCTGGGCGCCATGCTGCTCTCCATGGCTCTGCAGATGGACCGCCACGGGCTCTGGAACCTCCTCGGGCCCAGTCTCTTCGCCTTGGGCATCATGGCCATCGCCTGGGTGAGGAGCCCCGCTCCCYTTGCATCCCCGTCCCTCTGCATCCCCATCACTGCGTGGCCACCCTGCGCTGCGGGTACCTGCTCTCCGCCGCTGCCCCGGGCTGCCGTCGTGCTTCCCCTGGGGACGGGCGCTGCCCCGGGACCGGGGCCACGCGTCTACCCTGTTCCCTGTTGCTCCCATGCCCCGCAGACGACCCGCACCATCCGCCGCCGCCACTGCTACCCGCCGACGTGGAAGCGCTGGGCCTTCTACCTGTGCCCCGGGGCGCTCATCGCCGCCGCCGCCGTGCTGCTCTACGCCTTCGTGGAGACCGAGGAGAACTACTTCTACATCCACAGCATCTGGCACCTGCTCATCGCCGGCAGCGTGGGCTTCCTGCTGCCGCCGCGCGCCAAGGCCGGCGCGCGCCTGGCRCCGCTGCCCCGCCGCAAGGGCTGCGGCTACCAGCTCTGCGTCAACGAGCAGGAGGAGCTGGGCCTCGTCGACCCCGCSGTGGCCTCCATCAACAGCATTTGCACCAGCTGATGCCAGCGGCAGCCCGGACTCCTCAGCGCYCGGGCGCTCGGGCGCGGATGGCAGCGGCTGTCCAGGCGGCTGCTTCCCAACTCACRGGATTTGCAGGGTCCCAGGCGGGATGAGGGACAAGGACACCTCGTCCGGGCACAGCCGCGCTGCCCACCGGGAGCGGCAGGACTCCTGCGGGTGGGCGCAGAGCCGCCAGGGCCACTCTGTTCTTGCAATTACAGCCTGGCCGAACTGGTTTCCAGGAGTCGCTGCAGCTCAGTCCGGTGCAAGCCGGGGAGGGAGTTGTTGAGGAGCTGGGGCCGGCGGTGCCGGAGCAGCCCTGGCCGGGGTGCTGGTGCCCTCCTGGCCGTGCTCACCTTCGCTCCGGGCATTGGCGGCTGGCAGAGCCCTGCAGGCCTGGGGACCTGGCCCAGCAGGGACAGAGGAAGGAGAGTTACGGGCTGCGGGCGCCGCTCTGCTCCCTCAGCACCAGCCCCGGCCTGGGGCTCTCCGGGATGTGTCTGCCTTGGGCTTGGAGCCGTGAAGGGCGTTTGCAGGCCAGCCTGGGACAGYGTGCCCCTGTGCTGCTGTGGGGCGGCCCTCGCAGACCGGGGACATGGGGTGGCTGTGGAGCAGCGAGGTGCCCGCTGCGTGGGGACGGGTGGGAGGCCGGCCCGCTGCCCGGCCAGGTGCAGGGCTCAGCCCGCGGGCGCTCCCRCCTGCAGAAGGGAGGGCTCTTGCCTGGGTGACCGGCCCTGCAGTGCTAGCAGCGCCTCTGGGCTGGCACGCAGGGCTCTCCCCTTCCCTCCCATCCTGCCAGAGCTGAGACCCCCTGCACTGTCACCCTGGGCCTGCAGACCCTGTCGATAGGGTCCTCAGTGCCTGTGGCCATAGGTGTGCTGGTGGGAGCAGCTCCTTAGTGCCCGCAAGGAACATGGCCAGGGACACGAGGAGCCCCTCCATGCAGCCCTCCGCCCCAGGCTCAGCGCCTCAGGGCAGACCCAGGACACCGGGCAACCCTGCCCCAGCCCCTGCTTCTGACCCCGGTTGTGGCCAGGCYTGTGAGCACAGCACTGCCCAGAGCTGGGGAACACCAGCACGTGGTGGCAAACACCCGGGCTCAGCACACGGCCCGGGGATGGGGCGCCTGCACCCACCTCCTGCCCCTCCGCGTGCTCAGCACCGCTGGCCTCGTGCCCCTGGGCAGCGGGCGGCTGCGCGGAGCCCCCGGCATCACCTCCTGCACCGCCATGGCCGGGAGGAGCAGGGACATGCCCAGCCCCACGGGGGCTCTACGGGCTCAGCCCTGCTCCTGGGCACCCCTGGCACGGCTCTGTGTCACAGCACCCGCCTCCTGGCCACGCGGAGCCGCCCGCGCTGCCCCGTCCCATGCCCTGGGACCAGCGCGGCGCAGGGGGATTTGCTGGGCGCCTAACAGGATTAGCAGCCGCGGGYGGGCAGGCCGCTCCGTAATAGGATTGCAGTCTAATTAGACCTGCTGCTTGGGAGCGGGGCCCCGGCAGGCCAGAGCGGCGCCGTGGGGCGGACGGTGGGGACAGCGCGTATGGGGACGGCCCGAGCGGTGCGAGGGCTGCAGCCTCTGCAAGAGCCTGCCTCGGGCTGGCACCTCCTGCCCTGGTGCCCTGTGCCTCGTGCTCTGCCGTCCTCTCTGCTCACGGGGGTCTGGCTTGTATCGCCCGCCCTGGGCTTGGCAGGGGCTGCCCGTGTCCCGTCCTGGGGCCAGCAGCTTGGGAGCGCATGGCTCCGTGCCCACGGGAAGCTCCGCCGTTGCTCCGGGCACCCCCACGCTCGAGCTGTGGGCTCGTGCGAAGCCCCGTGTCCGGTTGGAAGCAGCAGCCGCGGGGCGCGAGGTGGCCGTGGTTGCGCCAGGCAGCCCTGCACGGCCCAGACAGCGGCAGGGCCTGTTCCAGCCCCCTGTCCCTGCGCGCAGGCAGCCAGGCGCCAGACGCGGTGTCTGCRGCCCCCCTGCTCACGGCCAGCTCATCCTCCTGCCCTTCCTGCGCCACGCAAAACGCTGCGTCTGGTCCAGCCAGCCCGCCGATTGAGGATTAATTTTTAATTAAAAWCGTTGCTCACTTCACCAAGTCCAAYCGCGTCTCCTTGGCAGTAGCCGCCCCCAGAGGACGAGCAGCTCGGCTTTGCCAAGAGCCTCTACGCGGAGCATGCGCCCCGAGCGCGGTGCACCCCGAGCGCGGGGCCTCGTGTCGCTCCCCGGCCCAGGGCTCGGTCCGCACTCGAACGGGGCCCRTTTCGTGGCGAGCTCAGTGCGCCCCACGCCACCCTGTCCCAGCAGCCTGGAGAGGTTCTGGCAGCCCCCTTTGGAGGTGATGTCCGTCCGTGCTCACGGGAGATACCAGGCAGGAGATGCTCTGCGGGGACCTCCTGGGGCCTCSGCAGGCTGCGGGATGGGCAAGGACACCCCCACGCGCTGCGGGTCTGGGCAGAGCTCCCGGGACCTGGTCGGGCCCGTAGGGAGCAGAGTGCCCTGCACGGCCGCGCGCTCGGCTCCTCCCATGCGGGGCGCACGTGGGGGCTCCTCTGCCCCGGCCCCGCGGTGGAGCTGGGCCCTGGCGGAGGAGCCCCGCGAGGCCGTAAGGAGCCCCGCGCAGGCCTCGCTTGGCTTCGGCTCCTCCTGGCTGCCGAGGCAGCCAGCGCTCGCTCTCCTCTTAATTAAACTTGCAATTCCATTTTTCATCTCAAGGACGGGCTTAGCAGCCGAGCGGACTCCGAGGAGGGAGCCCGGCCAAGGAGTGCGGGGAAGATCCAAGTGCTCTGAGCGATCCCAGGCAGGCAGCCCGGCCCTGGGGCAGCACGTCCCCTTCCCATCGGGAATGACCCCTCCAGGCTTCCCTGCTCGCCCTGAAGCACACACAGAGCCGTGCTGGACCGGGGACACTCCGAGGGCAGCAGTCCTGCGCGGAGGCGCTTTGCAGCCTTTAGGGAGCAGGATGAGCCCAAGCCAACCGTGGTCCCTGGCATCAGGCACGTCACCGTATTCACTGCACGTCCCAAGGGTGAGGGCGGGAGCCCGGGGCACCCTCTTCCACCAGATGCTCAGGCCGGGGTAGGTGGCCCCACGGCCCAGAGCCCTGGGTGACTTCGGGCCCCAGCCCGCCGGGTGCCCGTGACGCCTGCCCACAACCTCCCCCCTTCCCGCTGCCAACAGCCTTCCGGATGCTCCATCCCTGCCTCTCCCAGGCACAGCAACCCCGTCGCCACGGCAACGGTGTCCCCATAACAACCAGGTACATCTGACATCCCCATGGCAACCGGCTCCCCGAGCAGCCTGTCCCGAAGCTCCCCGTCGAGGAGCTTTGCCTCCTCCCGCACCGGGAGGGATGGAGGATCCGAGCCCCATAGGGGCCGGAAGGTGCCAGGAGGTGGGGAGAGCCGGTCGGGAAGGGCTTGGGCACCAGCCTGCAAGGGGAGCCCAGCGCCCTGGGCATGGAGGCACTGCCCGGGGCGGCGCTCCCTTGGAATGGGTGCCCTGAAGCTCCAGGCTCCCCCCAAGACCTCCCCTGGYCCCACTGCAGGGACGCTCGGGGGGCTGCCCCCAGCCTGCGTGCCTGCAGGGCCTCCCCRGGCGCTGCCCAGCGGTGGGCCTGGCGCAGCCCGTCACCGCAGACGGCAGTTGCACATCATGCAACTTTAATGTGCTCGGTCTGAATTATTGAGCCCGGCAGCAGGCTGCGCACGGGGGCACGGCCCGGCCCGCCTTTCCACCCTGCCCACTCACACCCACTGGGGCAGCAGCTGGCAGAGCCTGGCGAGAGGTCCCTGGAGACACCTCAGCCAGCAGAAAGCAGTGACCGAGCCGCCTGGTGTCACCGCGGGGAACAAAGTGCCCTGTTCCCGGGTCCTGATGGGTGCCGATCTCCCCCAGATCAGATCTTCTGATGGCAGGACGCAGCAAGAGGTGACCTTGCCTGGGGTACCCAGCACTCATGCAGCACCTGAGAAGGGCCGTGCTGGGACATCCCTGGTACACAGAAGTGCTTCAAGGCCTTGCGGAGGGAGCGGGACACCCGTGAGAGGCCCCTTCTCGTGGGACATAGCCGGGGTTCATCACGTTCCCCAGAGCTGCTGCCTCTCTTGCGGCAGCCAGCCCGCTTGGGGTGACAGCGTTTTGGGTCCCTCTGGCTGCAGGTACTGTGTCCCCGCCAACCCCGAGGGCTGGGAGATGCTGGTGACAGCATGGCCATGGGCGCTGCCCGTGGCTTGGTCGCTGGGGGGCTGCGAGCCCCTGCCTGCGGTTCCTCGCAGACGCCCCTGGAAAGGAGTGCGGGGCGGCAGAGACCCCACTGCTGCCCCAGGAGGTCCTCAGCTCTCCTTTGGCCGGCAGCCCGCTGAGAGCAGGTCCTTCCCCTGCCGTGGGCCGGCTGGGCAAGCTGAGCCCCGCTGGGCGGCTGGAGCTCGCCCGTGGCCAGGCAGGGCCGTCACGGCCTCCTGGGAGGGTGATGGATGCCCGGAGGAGGCCCCGGCTCTCTCTTCTTTCGCAATCTGCCCAGTGCGCCCTGCAGCCACTCAATGATTTCCTCATCGCGGGAGCAAGCGCTGACCTCCCCGCCTGCTCAGACCCATCCATCACCCACGCTTGGCACCGCCGCGCAGACCACGGGGCTGTGCTGCCCGCCCTGCTCCGTCCCTGGCCGTCCCTCAGCCACGCRGAGGGTGACGCTGCTGCCACCAACCCCCAGGAGCAGTTTGAAGAGGGTCGTGGTTTATCCCAGTGCAACCCAACCAGACCCTCACTTCTCCCCACTCCTTCTCTCCCATCACCTMCTCCTGTGTCTCACCCTCCCACAGCCATCCCCAGCCCATGTCCCTTTTCTCAGACATGTCAGAACTTCAGCCCCAAYGCGCATGGTGCTGGGCAAGGGTATTCTGGCACAGGGGCTTGGTTGGGCAACAAGGAGGTGAGCTGGGGCTGGGGAATGAAAAAGGTGATTTTCAGCTTCTCGCTATTGTGCCTCTTGGAGCAGCTGGCAGGGGAAGAACTCAGGGCTTTATCCCCAGTGATTTGGTGGAGGGYTGTTGAAGAGCTGCTCCATGGAGCAGAAAAGCCACTTGAGTCGTGCTTAGCTTCATCAGGGGAACTGCATGAAAACCAGGGAGCTCGCTCAAAGAAATTAATAGACTARCCAGAAGGGCAGACTGCTTGCAGACAGCACGAGAATTGCTCAGAGCAGCAGGCTGGAGACTTCCAGTAAATGAACGCATCCTTTAACAAGATTTCCACGGTCAGCACCCAGCCGCTGTGGCCGCGGAGCCGAGCAGAGCACGCGATTAGACGTGAAAGGGCATTCCTCAAGGAGGAGACGCCGCGCTCAAACGAAGAACATGGGCGAGAGCACGGGCTGCAGCAAGCTGCACGTGAAAGCAGAGCAAAACAAAGCAGGAAAGCCTTTGAGGAAGGTCTTGGCAGCAGCATAAACCTGCAGATAAGCCGGCTTGCAAACAAAGCTGTAGCAAAAGCATTCTGGCAGAGCCAGGGGGTGGCCGGAGGGGGAAGGACATTGTGRGCAATGAGGTGCCTCGGTGGGGAGGTGTCTTGGTGTCCTGTGACAGCCACTGCCCCCCAGGCAGCAAATCCAGTGCGGAGGGGACCAGATTTCACCCAGTAGGACATGGAGGGTGGCAACCGAGGGGGCTCTGGGGACACCCCAGGCTGCAGGGACGACGTGGTGACCCCAGGATGGCCAGGGCCTGCTAAGGAGCAGCCTCTGCACCTCCCCGCCGGCGGAGATGCTGGTGCAGGTTGCGATGGCCAGGGCAAAGTCTACAAGCACAAAGTGCAGCCGCTCGGCATCGAGCGGTAGCAAATTAAGGCCGTTTCTCTCGTGAGAAATCAACCTCGCACCAACAAAAATCACACTGTAACACAAAACGCSATCCTGGATAAATTTGTCTTAAGAAGCAAGCCTGCAGAGGAAGATAAAACCGTGTGAGTAGAGGCTGAGAACGTTTTCCATGGGTTGCAAAGCCACTGTTCCCTTTATGGGTTGCAGATTAAAGTTTTCTCATAAAAAACATTTCCCCCCTCAAATATCACCGCTAAAATTTCCCCCGAGAAAACTGAGTGCAATATGTTATGTATGAACACTGCTCTCAGTGGAAGCTGTATTAAAGAAATCACGTTGAATCTTTCTTTTGGAACGTAAGTGGTGCCTACACCAAAGGGAATTCTGTAGTTTATTTTTACTTTATATACAGACAATTCACCACCTCCAAGAGCCCAAACCAGGGCTCTAGATTTCGAGGAAGATCGTTCTGGCTAAACCGCATAGATACCAAAAATTGCAATATAGATACTTCTGATTTAGCAGGAACCTACYGGACCACGCACTGGCCAGCTCCGGAAAGCTGCTCTGTTGTCCCAAATTTGCAGGAAGCATCGCCTTGGGTGATTGCTGTTACATAAGGAGTGCAGCTGCATCAGCAGGAAAGGCCCTGGGAGATGTGGGCGCAGTGATGCTGCCTGCTGAAGGGTGCAATGAGACCTGGGTGCTACCAGGAGCAGGATCCTCCCGTCAGCTGCACAGGGGCTGCTCCTGAGCACGGCCTGGGCGACGGCTGTATCCCGGGCACAGAAAGCAATAAGCAGATCCAGGCCCTCTCCCCGTGCTTTGCTCCAGGACCTGCCTGGAGTCAGCAAAAACTCCTGCCAGCGCGGAGGCGGATCCTAGGCAAGCCCAGGAGAACAGTTGTGCTAATTAACTAATGAAGCCGAGGCCTCTGGGGAAGAYGAATAAGCCAAGCCGGAGGCTTCCCCCGCGCCGGGGCAGTGCTGGAGCCCCCTCGGCTCCTCTCAGGGCGCTCACCGGGCYGCTTGCAGAGCTGGAGCGCGCCGAGCGCTCCCTTGGCCGCTGCAAGGGTGGATGCTCCAGGTGCACCCGGCTCCCCAACGGCGCCGGGGACCCAAAGGCAGCCGGGCTGCTCTGTGCCGAGCACGCAGCACTGGGAGCCCTGCAGCGATCTGCCGTGCACGACTCTGGCCGGAGCCGTGTGCGAGAGGCCCGGGGAGCAGGCAGTGACTGCGCCACGGAGGCAGCCCCGGGGAGCCAGCCCTGCAGCTCAGGGCCATGCCCAGGAGCGACGGGCTACCTGCGGCTGCCCGCTCTGCTCTGAGATGGAGCGGTTTGCTCTCCTCTTCCACAAGAGGAGCAAGTTATCCAAGGGGAGCCAAGCTTGCAAAGCTCTCAGCTATGCCCATGCCCCACTCGCCAGCCTTTGGATCCCTACCGCCTCTCGCAGCTCTTTGCTCTTTGCCATGCCTGATCTGTGGCCCTAATAAAAACCAAGCCTGAGTTTTATTTCCTTGTCTCGTCCTGGCTGCTGTGCTCTGGACTGTTGAGACCAATTGCCTGGGAAAAATTACTGATCGGCAAGGACAAGGTCTGCGTCTCTGCACTGAGTCCGCAGAGGGAGGTCCTGCCAGCCACAGCACAAGGGAGACCTACTCCAGAGGCAGGGACAGCTTGATTAGAAAACCTTTTTTTTCCCTTCTTCTTGTGTGTTTTTTTTTTGGTTTTTCTTTTTTTTTCTTTTTTTTTTTTTTTTTTAAATGAAAATAGACTTCTTGATATGATTCAAAGCAACTTCCTCTTCTTGTTCGGAGGTACCCTCTCATGCGCTGCTTTCTTTCTAGACTAGACTGATATTTCTGCATACACTGGAGCCGACATTCAAAGCAGCTTCCTCTTCATGCTCAGAGATACCCTCTTGCACGCCGCTTGCTTTTTAGACCATGGTTGGGTATCTGCACCCCTCCGAGCTGTCTGTGCAGCTCAGTTCCACCTGGAAGCTTGATCCAGAGCTGCTCGGGCTGCTCTTTGGTGCCAGGCGTTCAGGGCACCAGCACTGAACTGGATACTCCCCGCTGGCCTGGGGCTCCACACGGCTTTGCTTTCTAGACCGGCTATAAAGAGTTCAGAAAGTCTGCAGAGCTGCTTCTGACAGGACATCTGGGGGACAGGGGTTATAAAGGAGAAGGGACCGTGGTGCAGACATCGAATGCCAGCACGGGGAGAGATGGGACAGGAGCTAGAGCGGGGCTGGCCATGCAGGAGGCACCAGCAGGAGCCTCGTCGTGTCTCCAGCAAGACAGAAGCTCCTCTTGGAGCATTCGAAGTTGTTTAGAAGCATTTGGTCATGCTTGAAAGCTGACTGGGAGCTGCTCCTAATAGCAGAGCCCAGAGCTCCCAACACAGCTGTTGTCCCGAGGCTTTTCCCTGCACRATTCCTGGTGTGGAGCTCTGCAGGGCTCGCTCCCACATGTGCTTCAGCAAAGAGKCAGGTGGAGGCAGTGGAGGTGGCTGCAGTCGGCATGCTCTGCCCTGACATCCAGGCGTTGTGCACAAGCCAAAGGAGCCTGACCCGGACGCAGGATTCAGCAGCGGGTGGCGGGTCACCTCCACGTCCTCGGGAAGGAGCCAGGTCCCGGGCAGGGAGAGCCCCTGGACACGCAGAGCGGTGGCAGAGCCGCAGGTCGGGGCATGCAGTCACTTCCATGGGCTCCAGCCCAGCCGTTCTGCTGCGGTGCAGAGGGGCCAAGCAGGCTGTGGGCGAGGGTTCAATCGCCTGCACTGCCGGTGCTGAGCTAGGGCCGGGGCCCACGGGGGCCCTGCAGCAGCCTGGGCACACAGATAGGGCACCCCGTGTGGCAGGAAGGGAGAGGGGAACCGCTGGCACATGGGGAAGCGGCAGGAGCCGGCGGCACAAACCAGCAGCCCCAAGCACCTCTGCGGGCTGGCGGTCGGGCTGCGCTGCCGGAGCCGCTTCCTGCTGGGGCCAGGGCCGCTGCAATGGGGCACCCRGCGCTTCCCTGGGGCACTGGGCCCTTCCCCGGGGCACCCSGCGCTCCCCTGGGGCATGGGGTGTCCATCCGCGCCCGCTGGGGACAGGCTGCACAGAGAGAGTTTGCTGAGCTGGCAGGTCTCTCTTGCCACTAAACACAGGGTTTGCAGCTGGGGCAGGCTGGAGGAGAGCGCTGGTACAGATTTGMCCTGTTCGCAACAGGGTAAAGTTGGGGAGAAGGCCCCTGCAGTGCATCCTCCCTGCAGGGACTGCTCAGGCCCCATGGAACCAGGTCGTACGGTGGTTTTGGTGCAGGAYGGCCATGGGGAGGGCCCTCGCTGTGCCTTGGCTCCCTTGCAGCGGGTTATTGCCCAGACCCAAGGGTAGAGGGCTGTACATCACCCCCAGCTCCTGCACGCGGAGCAGGAACRGTCCCTAAGCCGCTAGACGGCAGCACCGCAGCCCTGCCTGCTTGCTGGTGCTGTCGCCTCCATTTGCAGCCCGCRGGAGGCCTCGCTGTGCCCCAAAACGAGTGGGGCTTCCCTCCAGGCTGCTGCCCAGGCTGAGGGACCTCGCCAGGCACAGGGCTTGTGTTGGACCCCACAGGAGCATCCAGCTACCCTCAGCACTCCCAGGGCTCCMGGCTCTCCCTGCAGGCAGCTCCTCCGGGCGCTGCGGGTACAATCCCTAGCAATGAGTCCTCCCCTACACTGAGGGGCAATTCCCCACTCCGGGGTTGTTAAGGGGGTGACTCTGGTAAGGGGGTGACCTTGGGGTGCCCTCGGCCTGCCCCCATGGCACTGACAGGCTCGTGGCTCCGTGCCGGCCTCCTCCCCTTGCTGCTGCCCAGCCGCCTGTGGTGCTTCGCCAGGGATGCGCGTGGGAAGCGGCCGCTGGCCGGGCACCTCCAGCCGCTGCCGCGGGGKCAGCTCCCAGCGCCGCCCCGTCCCGGAGCCCGACGGGGCCTCGGCTTCCCCTTGCTGCTCGCAGGGCCGCAGGCCGGGCCACGCTGCGCCTGGGGACAAGCGCTGCTCATCCGGGCGGCCTCGGCACAGGCCAACGCGGAGGCCTGGCCCGGCATTAGGAGGACGCCAACACCGATGGCCTCCCTGRGCGAGCTCAACACGGCGAGCACGGGCCGCCACGTGGGCTCCTTCTTCCCCTGCAAGAAGCAGCAGGTCATCCACGAGCCCCCCAGCATGCGGTACATGTTGCACCAGGACTCCGGCCCCCAGGAGTACCCGTCCCAATCCCGTGGCATCGGCTACGTCCTCTCGTCCTCTTGCTGGACCTCCGTGCGGCACCCGGGGGGACCAAGGGGTCTGGCTGGGGACGCCGCAGGGCTGAGCGCCGTGCGGACAGCACAGAGTGCCACCCCCTTCCATGGGCGCTGCTGCTTCTCAGGGCCACGCTCCCACCCAGACCAGCGACCCTCACAGAGACCCTTAGGGTGGCCAAGGTCTCGWCTCCTTGCCCGCGCCTCCCCCTCCCCAGGGCGACGCACAGCGCCATGCTCGCCCACGGCTGCCTCCCCTTGYGCCCCACCAGCTACACGGCCCTCGCTGGGGGCGGCGGGGCGGGCTCGCAGGAGGCCCATCTGCCCCACGGCAGGCAGCCCGGGGGTTTCTCCGGGGCTGTAAATAGCCCAGTTCCCCTTCTGCTCATCTCAAAAGTGACATGGGGAACGTCCCCCCTGGGACGGGGGAAGAGCTGTGCAAGTGCTGCTGCTGTTACAAAAGCTATTTTTAATTTTATTAAAATCTATCTCTTTTATAAATGCCCCAAACACCCAGGGTCTTTGCTATAAAGATTGGCGCAGCCACTGCATAGGGCAGCCACYCCCCAGGACTGTGGGCTGCCCCTGCGGGAACCCAGGGGACAGCAGCACTCATGGAGGCCCAAAGCCGGTGGCAGGGGACCCCAGCGGCTCCTCCTTGTGGCAGGGGGAGTCTTGGGGAGCGCCAGGGCAGCAGGGCACCCCGAGGAGCAGTGGGGGCCGGGGGCTGCCCTCGAAAAGGGGCAGGCGGCTCATGAAGGGGTCGAGGGGCCCGGGGAGGCTGGCRGCGCGGGCGTGCGCCCGGAGCAGCAGTTCGTGCAGCGTCTCGCCCACCTGCACCAGGTTGTCGGAGATGACGTGCAGGTGGGAGACGGTGTCGCTGGCCAGGCTCTCCAGCAGCACCTGCTGCTGCTGCGACGTCTGCAGGATCTGCACCAGGAGCTGCTGCACGCTCTGGAGCAGCGCGGCGACGCCGGCGCCTGCAGCGAGACGTGGCGCGGGCTCAGCGGAGCCGCCGCGGCACCGCGGCGCTGCCCCGCGCGCGGGCCGGGGACGCACCTTGCAGCCCTGCGCCTGGTGCCTCCTCAGTGGCTGCCGCCTGCTGGCTCACGGCAGCCCTTCTGGAGGAGCCCGAGGCCCTGGGAGCCACCGGCAGGTTCCCTGCTCCCATCCCCAGGGGTGTTTCGCCAGGACAACCTGCCAGGAGAGACTGGCTTGGAAAGAGCACGAGGCTTGTGGAGCCCAGCATGCTCCGAGCCCACGCTGGCACCCCTGATGCCGGCGCTCCCCCCAGGAGCTGCGTGCCCACATCTCCGTGGGCAGGTAGCCCAGAGCAGCCCCCCAAGCAGGCTGAACCTGCTGCACCATATAAAGAGCGAACGCAGACTCTCACCGGCCTTTCCTTCAGCAATTTCCTGCTTCAGGGCCGGGAAGGCGGCGTGGAGGTCTGGAAGGAGAGCAGCACATRAGCGGGCAGCACCACGTCCCAGCCGCGGCAAGCATGGGGCAGGCACCGTACTCACCAAGACGGGGCCGCGGAGGGAACGGGCGGCCAGCGTCTGCAACGAGAATCGTGTGAGAACCGCCGGCACCACGGCCCTCTGCCCACGGGGCTGAGGAAGGTCAGCGGGCCGAGCAGGGCATAAAAAGCCTTACRTGCTACAGGAGAGGGAGCAGGAGGGGCTCCAGCAAGCCGGTCCGGGCGCGCTGCTGGGAGAGAGCAGAGGAGAGATGGGCGCTCTGCCGGGAGCCGGGCGGGAACCCAACCAGCCCAGGGCCTGCCTCGCCTGCCACGGCCAGCCCCGCAGCCCGACATGCCCTAGCCACAGCTCCACAGCGCCCTGCCGGCCCTCAAAGCGGTTTGCAAGCTAGGTACAAAAGCAGGAGTCACTCACCCACCACTGCAATGCAGCCACCTCTGGGGTGGAAGGCAGCAGCTGTTTAGCAGCGCACAGCAACGCTACACAACAGATTAGGACAGGAGTGAAGGAGAATCCCACATCCACTTGAAACTGCAGGGGGAATTTACGGAGACAGAACGTAATTATCCAGGGCGGAGGCTGCCCAGGCTGCCGGGGGTCACTCCCTGGCGCTAGCGAGGCGGGATGCAGAGGGGTTGGAAGCAGGCAGTGCTTTCCCAAAGGCTTCCGCAGTGCAGTGGCCTGGGACTGAGACCAGTCAGAGATCTAACCCTTCTGATCTTGCTTGCTCATGTTGCCAGGGGAGACATTTAACCTGTTTCTAACCTAATCCTAGTTTGCAGCAACTGCTTCCTTGCCCTGGCTAGACACACGAGCCCCAGGACGTGCCCTGGGCGCCCTTGGGGGCAGACTGCGGAGCAGCGCTCCGGGCGCGCGGGCAGCCCCCTTTGCGGCAGGGCAGGCCGGCTCCRGGCACGTGCGCTCCGGGCTCCGGCGCTTGTGCCCTCCCCACACTAAGCTCTATCTAAGCTTTACAGTGTCACTGGGAAGCGGGGCAGCCAGGACCTGCTAATGAGCAGCCACGTGCCTGCGCTGCCACACAGCCARACGAGCCGCCCGCACTTGGCCTGCGCCACCGTCCCCTAAGGGGCCTTGAGCCCTACGACCTTGCCCCAYGAGCCAGCGATCTTCCCTGCACCCAAGTCTGGGTCAGAACTGAGGACTCATCCTTCTCCATCCCATTTTCCCCCATCCCTTCACACGCTGGGGCTGGTTCTGAGCCAAAGCCTCTGGAGGGAGAAGTCCCATCACCCCCATTCCGAGCACAGGAGCATCCCTGCCCAGGGAGCGCAGTGCAGCTGGTCCCTCCTGGGAGAAGGGCCCCTCAGGGCCCTCCACCACGTTCCTGCCATGCCGGGGCGGGCTGGGGCTGGAGTCATGGCCATGCAGCCCAGYGCAGCAGGGCAGACCTCTACTTACGGCTCGCGGGCTCGTCCTTCACGCGCTGYGACGGCGGCGTGCCCGGGGTGTCCGTGCAGGTGACGAGCTCTGCAGAGGGGACAGCAGGGGAGGTGCCATGGGAAGAARAGCCCTTCAGCAGCAGAGACGAGGGGTCCCAGCCACGCTGGGATACAGGAGGCCCGGACACAGCCCCACAGGGACCGGTCCTGCACCTGAACCAGGGAGCACAACCAGCAGCTTCCCACCACAAGGCAGCAGTTGACAAGGGGAGACAGAAACGCAGCATCCCAGGCAAGGACATAACTGCCCGTGCCCTCCATTCCAGGCCTCCAAAACCCCACAAGCTCCCCCAGCCCCTCTGCAGCGCGACCCTCACCCTGCAGCCAGGACCCCCTTCAGCCACCCCATCCCGCGGGTACCTTGCTGCTCGGGTGAGGACGGAGCGTGGTCCTCGAGGGGCAGCACGCGCCTCCTGGGAGGCAGCTTCACCCGGTCTGGGAGGAGAGATGGAGTCAGGCAGGGAGCAGGAAGGGGGCACCAAGCACGGCGCAAGCTCCTAGSGAGAAGCAGCCCCCGGCCCAGCCGCAGGGCCCCCCGGGACCCACCTGGGAGCCGCCTCTCGCCGAAGACGGGCCGCCCGGCCGCCTTCCAGATGCTCTTCATGGCGCGGTAGTGCGGCGGCACGCGCGGCGAGTGGCGCCCGGCCTGCCGGCGCGTCTCGCGCTCCGAGTAGAAGGCCTGCTTGAGCGCCTTCCACTTGGAGCGGCACTGGGTCACGCTGCGGCTGTAGCCGGCCGCCGCCAGCCCCCGCGAGATGTCCCGCCACAGCGCCTCGTTGGGCCGCGACGTGGAGGCCATGAGCAGCGCCACCTCCCCGCAGGCGCCCACGAGCGCCAGCAGGCAGCGGATCTCCGCCTGCGTCCACGCGCGACCGCGGGGCATGGGGCCGGC
>PTEX01000652.1:0-19876 GCA_003342815.1 Eudromia elegans
CTCTTTACTCAGGTCCTAGCAGCCAGTGTCCCCTCCTGCAGTTTTCTTTCTCAAACTGGGCTGCACTCTCGTTGAAGGTCAGAAGTGGCTCAGCTTAGCACCACCCAGACAGCACAAACTGCCTTGCTTAATGCCTGCGTCTTGCTGAGGAGTTTCAGATCTACTTCCCACCTTGCTGCTAGGTTCCAATTTGTTTCAGAATGAAGAGAGTCCTGATAAAATTGTGCAATGCACTGGAAAAATCAGCAACCAAAGGGAGAAAGACTAAAATTTTCTCTTGGGTAACCCTTCTCCGAGACCTATCGATGCATTTCTCCTTTAAAGGTTAAAAGCTAAAAGGAGAGGACCTCAGAATCAATGTCTCTGACTCTATTTCCTGATTGAGGGTGGTCCAGGCTACTCTTTTTGGCATGCAACTGAATTGCACTGGGCAGCATGGCCAGGAGCACAGTACTTGACCAGAAACATGCTTCCTGTGATATCCTTGTAACCTAGGCAGAGGGACACCTCATTTTAGCTTTAAGGGGAGCTCTGACTTGGTTGGCTGGTCACTGTCATCAGCACATAAAACACCAAAGCTTGGGGAATATGAACTTTGCTGGCTTAAAGACTCTAAAAGTAGCATTCATTTCACTTGACTCGACTGGTTAAAAGTTATGCTGTGAAGTTAAAACAGTCTTTTGACATTCTCCTCCTCAGTTAGAAAAGCTACCAAACATTTTAAAATAGAATGACTATTTTAAAAAAGTCATAGGTATCCACCTTTCTATAAGTACATTGACTCATCATCATTCTTAGAAAGATCTGCCTTTGTCTTGGACAAATTTGAGTCAACTAAATGTCTTGATTTGTCTTGAACCACTCAGCCAGAAGAATCTGGAAAGGATTCATTAGAAGAAGGGCAGGTGTACATTGTAAGAAGAGATCTGCAGTGCAAATACTCATATTTAATGCGATTTTCTTTGCAGCACCTCTCAAGAAGGAAAAACAAAGTTGTGCAAGACAGGCTTAAGTGAATGGAAGTTGAGCTGAAGTGGGTAGCTGCCACAGTTCATGGACTTTCTCAGTGCCAGAAAAGAAGAAAATATCTTGGCACTGTAATAGTATCTGGAATCCTCAAATAAGGCTATTTATATACATATCTACATATATGTACAGTATTTATACGCACAGAAACAGACCTATATTTGCAGACTGGATCTTGCAGGGTTTGGGAGGAAAACAATGAAAATAACATGTTTAAGATCATGGGGAAAGTCAGAAGCAGAATTCTCTCAGACCTTAGTTTGAGACCTTATTACTTGGCTGGAGATTATTATGCTGCCTGGCAAACAGGAGTGCTTGTCTCAACGACATTCCTAGCAGCAAGTGACTGCATTAAATAAAGAACCTTATGTTAATAGAGAGGAAAAGGACAAACTCCAGTCAATTAAAAAAATTGCAGTGGTGGACAGTGGTCTCAAGTTCTAGTAGCAGGCACATACATATGTTTTTTAACTGTGCCATCTGCAGCAGTAAGTATCTTAACAGAAACTGTCCATCTATCCAACCGGGTTGTGAGCATAATGTAAATAATTACTGTTTAAATGTTAATGCAAAAAATGCCTTCAAAATCTTCTGGAAAGACAGATATTTTACTTTCTTGCATTGTTTTATATTATTTTATAGCCCAAATAGATAATTTTACTTCGATTTTTTTAGAACATGAAGAGTTTAAAAGCTCCATATATTCTTGTGGAGTTGATTTTTTATCTTGTGTAAGCTGTTCTGCTGCAGATCATTATGCTGATGGACGCGTGATAGATGCGCAAATGCCAGAACAGATTATGACAGGCATGCCAGGCTGAAGCTGTATTTTTTGCAAGCTCCTTTTTACTGGTTCTTGCTGCCACCTAACCCATAACAGGTATTCCGAAAGATAAAGAGGCCCTTAGGGTTATGTTAATGGCTCTAAGGAGTGCTGAGCCTTGCATTTAAGTCACTGGGAAATGTACCGATCAGGACAGAACCTAATATTATGTTTTGAGATGTTGTGTACAAACTTGCAATCTAAATTTATGGGAAAAAAGAGCTAAATTCAAACTATTTCTGTTTAACTAGTTTTGAATTTAACTGTTTATAAGGAAAGAGTTTAATCCTTCTCATTTCTTCTCACTTCTCAATCTGTCATGTTTTCAGAGGCATATATATCACCAGCCATCAGTAATGATGGTAATTTCCCTTCCCTACCTTTATTTTACTTCTAGATCTGCTTCAATCCCAGACTGCTTCATAAACAGAGGATGCAGAAACCTGTTCAAATTCAAGTAACTCCTTGGCTTTCTCAATGTGGAGCCGAGAAGGCAGAGACTGCTCTGAGCTCAGAGAAACTTTCCTGGAGAAGCAGCACCTGCAGAAGTGATAACATTTTTAGGGCTTCTTTTTTTTTTTTTTTTTTTTTTTTTTTTCAGGTAGTCCAGAATTGCAGCAAATTTCTCTGTTAGCTTTACAAAGACAGAGCCCAAGTACAGCAGTACAGTTTGTGAAGATCACATCAACATGTATGCTGCTATGAGTAGAGTGGTAGTTTTTCAGAAAAGCACACCTCCTTCTTGATTGTTCCAGAATAAGTAAACTTCCAGCTGTAAACAGATAAGTAGAAAAGATGGAAGAACAGTAAGACATCTAACTCACCGAAAGTCAGCTAGAGTCGTAATTTATGTTCATGGTCACATACTCTTTTTCTTTGTTTAAGAAAAGCTTCAAAACTCTAATTTGCATCTGTAAAAATGCTATCTAAAAAAATTCCTTCTGATATTTTTAGAAGTTTTTTTCTTTTTTTCTTTTTTTCTTTTTTTTTAATGCAATTATTTTAGCAGCCATGGCATTCAGGTATTTAGCAGCCATGTCCAATTTCAGAATGGGCTTTCAAGTACAATTCCTTTTTTAAAATCAAATCAAGGTTAACCTTCGTCTCTGTGTGCCTAAAAATGGAAGTATCCTGGAAAATGTTGTGAATGAAATAATGTTAGGCTTGAATTTAGAATCTGGAACAAACTAGCAAATTGTGTTTTCATCATTTGTTCCCAAAACACATAGAAGACAAAGAGTAGTCACTTAAATAGAAATTGAGAGGGATTTTTATTAATGAAAGTAACTTTCTTCTTAGGTAGAAAAAAATTGAAAGTACTCTGAAAAAGATATATTTATTAAGTTAATGGATATAGATCAAGAAGACTAGTGAGTGACATTTCAGGTAAATGCTGAGTTGTTCCAACACAAGCTTTTGAAGTATCAGGATGAATCATTTATTTCTATACTCTGTATAGTATTGTGAGTCACAGGTTGGGGTGGAATCAGGATTTTGCAAACTGAATAGCTTTTTGATAAGGGATTAGTTCTATTTAGTTAAGTTACTCATCCTCAAAAGTTCTTTGTGAGAGATTTGGAGATACCATGTTAGACTGTGATAACACAAAAAGACTTAAGAAGAATATAAATCCCAAAAAATCCAAGGGAAGATGGAAAACTTTAAAAACACAGGATTTTTAATTTCAGTCACTTTTAAGCAGTAATGAATGTTTGGTTTAATGTTTTCATCTTTAAGATTTATTATTATTATAGGGACAGAAGTAAGTGGATTTCAAAGGCGGATGTTAGATTAGAAAATGCCTATACTTTTGCATAGACTGGCATATGTTTTGCACAGTATGCCTAGGGGCTTCCTTTCCTACCGGACTTTGTTCCAAGTCCATGGGTGATATAAGACACAAAATCTCGAGCCATGCTTTTTTGAAGGTAATATACTCTGTCTATTCTACTGATGTATTCAGCTGGGTTTCTTTAGTTGTCCGGCGATACAAAATGACAGTCGTGTGTGTTAGGAAGTCCATTATCAACTTCCATTATCATGGAAACAACTAATGTTTTCATGCTGCAATCACTCATCTGTCAACTTAGCAGCCAAATGCTAATGTGACATCTGTTACACCTAATTCCAGTAAATATCAAGAATCTCTCTGCATACAAATAATTTATTCTGCTTAGCATATCAATTTTGCAGAGAATATGCCATCTCTGTAAATATAATGAAGTTGGTTTTTAGGAAGAAAATCATTAAAAGCTTGCAGCAAGAAACAATATACCTATGTGTTTATCTCAATAATTCCCCCAAATACTGAAAGAGCAGCCTGACTACAGCCCTAAGAATGAGCACCAATGGGTGTGTAAATCTGCATTAAACAAGTGGAGTTGCAATTATGCTTTATTAATGCACTGGATTAGAATATCTTATTATATTTGCCAATGATCACCTGGGAACCAGTCTTTTTACTTTACCTCATTTTCCTCATTACAACACATAATTAATATGGAAAGGGCTGGTGGAATGCTTCATCACAACCTGTTTAGATCGTATTAGTGTCACCTAGAGGTGATATATTGTCCTTTTTTTGTATGAATATGCAAAACTACTGGCCCATTTAAACAGTATGCTGATGCTAGCAAAATCTTACGAGCCTATCAATACCTCTACCTCTTTCCAGACTTCAGATTCTCTCTTCTTTTTGGTTATTTTTCATCCTAATGGCAAATAAAATGAGTGAGAGAATGTCATCAAGGATACTTTGTGATAAAACATTAAATGATTTCCCATAAACCTGTTTTGACTTTATTATACTGTGTTAGAAGGAAAGAAAAAAAAATAGTATGTAAAATTATTGAAATAGGCAAGTATAGATCTTATATCATTACACTGTTTTTTTTTAATTTTTTCTCCAAAAATCAATAAAGTCTTCATAATCAGCAAAATCTGGAATCCGTGGTTTGTGAAAAAAAAAAAAAAAATCTAGAAAAGCAGAAGCACCCTCATTTCAGGTGATCCCAATTGCTATATAAACTGCAGAAGATACAACTAAAACGATCTTTCAGTTTGGAGGCCAAGATGAATATAACTGATCACCAAAGATAGTAAGTTCAGGGAAAAAAAATATTCCATGACAACTTTTACAAGTCAAGAACAAGCCCAGTTAGGATGGAAAAATTTAAGGCATGCAGGACTGGTATACATGAGGTTAAAAAATCCCTTTCTTAAGGTACAAACAACTTTCCTGCCACCAACTTGTCTGTCTTAGGTAACTATCATCCCTACTTTTTAGTAATTAGCAACTCAGTGGAAGTGGGTGAGTCAAATGTTAGTAGCTGAAACTTAAGAATTTATTCTTCTTGGTTGGCAACCTGTAATTTACCTGTAAAATAAAGAGGTATCTCATATTCTTTTCATTCTGTTTCTTAATAAATAAATAAATGAATGATTATCTGTGTAAGCCCCTGTGTATATTGTTTCAGTTAGTTTTTTTAAAAAAATCTTGTGCAATCTCAGATTACCCAAGGAAATTTTATAACTTTTCCACATTTAAAAACTGACAGTTCAGATGACATATCTCTGCAGAAATGCATATATGCAGGTATTTAAGTTCCAGCTCATCTGCATTTTTAATAGGAACTGCTCCATCACACAAAACCACTGATTCTATTAAATATGCATGTGCATAAGAATGCACGGAATATATATTACATATATATATGTGTATATATAGGTTTTATATATTCATACATAATGTATAAAATATATAAATTAATTGACATCTTACATCACAGTGGTTCTCTATCTACATGTCTTCTAGTGTGTTTTTTTTTTCTTTCAGCTAGAAAAAAGATGTTAAGTAAATGGCTTTTGTAACTGTAATTTTTTTTCCATATATTATATGTGGTGTGTGAAATCATGATCTTTATGAAACCATAAGTACATAATGAAAGATTTGCTCCCTTTTTTTTTCATTTGACTTTAGTGGGTAGAACACTTCACCATGATTATTTGTCTGCTTATATCACTTTTCCCCTGAGCAATAATTAGTTACCAGCAGTTCATTAAAGCTTGTTTACTTTAATGAGTATTTAAGGGAAAATAAGAGGCTTCATTTATCTATTCTCAGTTTAAATAGTTTGTAATGCAGTGATTTATCAAACCATCCCAAAGGTTAACTGGCTAACATATTTCTGGATGTTACCTGCCATTTGTGTTTCTTATGCAATTTTAGATTGCATGGTTTTAGATCCAGTGGGTTTTTTTTGCGAATTACAACCTTAAGTCCAATATACTATATCTGAAAACCTATTGAAATAAGTAGAAAATCATTTATTTAGGTCCCTGTTCTCCTAGCGTAGTAACAATACTGGTACTGGAGGATTTTCTAGATTCTTTTGTCATGGAAAATGACTTAAAGTGTATCTATTGATGGTTATATGTATTTTAATGAGTTTTATAAATGGTTTGTAAGATAGTTGTCATATCATTCATGAAGTGGTGGTAGTTAGGCAAAAAACTGCAGGCCAGAAATCTTTCTCCAGAATTAGAGAGAAGGAATGGAAGGCAACGAGTCATTAAACAAAAATTGAGATTCACTACTCTGCAAACCTTGTAGGTAAGGAAATTTTGAAGAGTCAATGATTAGAGATGAATTAACACTGACAATATCACACTGAATGTATAGTTTGCACTGGAGTTAACAGTCTAAACTACTTTTACCGCAATTATTATTATTTATTATTCAAAAATAAAACAAAACAAAACTTCTAATCCCTTATGACTAAAACTGCTTTTTTTTATTTCGTGGGAAAGAGTCATTTAGCGTTAACGGTTAGTGGCATTTCTTTAATGTACATTGTTTCAGCTGCAGGCTGTGCATTCATTCAAAAACTTGGCATTTTGAGCACACTTTTAATGCTAATCCTTATTTGCATAGTGAGATGGTTTAACTCAAATAAACTTGTGGAATGCAGAATACAAATGCTTTCACAAATTGATTTTCTTTATTAGACTGTTTGCATTTCAAATACTCAAAGATAACTGCCAGTGCAAAGGAAGCCAATTCAGCAAAATTCTAGCACAGATAAATTGGAAATGGAGGATAGAAGGGGGAAGGATTTAACAACTCCTCTAAGTGATTTATGGGTAACACCCATTTTCAAAGTGATTTAGTTAAGCTCCTACATCACTGATTTTCAGTAAAGCTGTGTTCCTAATAAATTGAATCCAAGGTTATTGATTGAACCAGTGGACTGGTATCCTGTGGTGTCTCAAAGTCTAGAATAGCTCCTTGCTTACTCATGTTAAACAATATAGAGCAAAACGTGACTTCAATTGTCTACCTATTCCTAAACCATCTTTATTTTGTGGAAGTATGAGAGCACCTGCATTTTTCATCAGAGAGACAATCAGTGATTAAGAAAGTGAAGCACTTAGGCAGAAAAAGAAGTGACTTACAGGGGAGGAACTCGAATGCTGGCTCAGCTGCATCACACCAGTAGACTTTAAACAGAGGTTAAAAATGTTATCACTTGGTGGCCTCAGCTGAGCTATTATGACTCCTTTTAGGCAATGTGTTTCATATTGGTTTTTTTTTCTTTTTTCTTTTTATTCTCCATTAGTAGACACAGTAATGAGAAAGATTTGACCATATATAATCAGTGTGATACATATGATCAACATCTTCCTTTTGTATCCCCTGCCATGTTTGGCAGGAACTTACATGTGCTCAGGCAAAGCAAGAGTGAGCCTATGTGGTACTCGGAATCAATATTAAGAGAATGATATCATAAACAAAACTCTAGGGGGAAAAAAAACCACAGTGAAAAAATTACTCAATGCTCTAGGTTTTTGGAGCAAAATCTAAAATTAACACATATGTATTATTGTTATTTCCTGTCTTTCAGCACAAGTTACCACAGCTTAGAAACACAGCCTCAAGTCCTCTTTTCTTTTAAAACTGATGCTAAAGTCTCAGATAGTCTCCTACATGTACTGCTTTGTTAATTTACAATCCATATAAATGTTGAGAGAAGAAAGGTTTTAGTTTGAGACTTACACCTTCAGTTTTGTCTAGAAAAACCTCCCAGACGCTGAGCTATGCCTGGCTATATTTTGCATGCAAGATGGTGGGAAATATTGTCTTTGGAAGAGAACAAGAGGATCAGGCTGCATATTTTAGACCTTCGAGTCAAATTCCTTCATTTACACAGCATCATGAAGAAAATATTTCTGGAACCTAACCATAAGGTCAGATGTTTAACATCACATTAAAAAGAATAAGAGGTGAAAGTCCCTTCAGAATAAAACAAAACAGAAATCTAAACTCATTGTAGATCTTATAGAAAGCTAAAGATGATATGGATCTTAATTATAGGGAAATCAAAACCCTGGCTGTTGTTTTGTTAAGGAAAAAATAAAGTGAGGAAATTAAGAAGAGGTTGAAGAGGACAAACTGGAAGATCTGAGCAGGAAGCAGTTATTAGAGAGAGTTTCATGGATGAGAAATGGAAATTCTGCCCCACATAGAAGAAAAATCTTGAGGGTTGTAGTAATTCCACTGTGTTTGTAGAACAAGAGGGCTTTTGGGACTGCCAGCAGCTGACACGTTTTTTTAATTCAGCACATATCATATCCAGCAGGGTTTATCTGAAGAGTACCATAGTTCTTTCCTGAGTGTATTTTATATATACATATAAAGACAAATGCATCTAACACTGAATTTTCATAAGTACAGATTATTCAAACACACAATTGTGAAGCTGTATTAGATTTTATAAACTGTTTGTGTGAGATTAATAGTTCATTTGAGAACAAAGGTGAGCTCCCAGGTCTCAAGTCAAAAAAGGACTGCAAATGAATTTCTCGTCTTTCAGGTCAAAATATATCTTCTGCCTGTCTCCTTTTTGATAATAGGTCCTACACTTTTAAACGACAATGAATCTTCCAGCCAATATACCAGTACTTTTGAGTACTTGCTACAGATCAGTCTAGAGATAAATTCTATGAGATAATTCAGGAACAACTAGCCTGTACCTCCATGAATGATGACTACTTGAAAATGAAGTTTATAGAAAGCTATACTAAGTGCTCACTAAATTGAATCTGCTGTGGTAGAGACTAAAATAACTGCTCAATTGTCTATACACTGCACATAAACAGTTAATTAATTAACTGAATCAATGGTCTGGCACGTAAGAATGATGTTAAAAAGAGTACAGTTCAGTTCATACACCTAGGAAGTGCAATATATCTCAGTGTTGTCCCCTCCAGCAAGTGAAGTGAATATCAAAGCCGACATTAGAGAGATCACTCATTTCTCTACAACAGATAGAAAGAAGAATAGGCAATCAGGGCTCCACTCAGAAACAGAAAAATTGGCACGAAGAGAGAAATATTTTTCTTTCTTGAAAACTCAGGCATAAACTGTTATGACTCTGCAAACAAAAAGGGGAAATTTTTCCTTCCTAGAATTTGATTTTTCACTATACTGCTAAGAAATTCTTCAGAACAAAGTATTTTTTTTCAGTCAGAGGCTGAGCTCTGTCACAAGCTGTTATTGATACAGTCCTGAGGGCTGAGGGTTACACCACAACTAGCTTCAAGAACACTTTGGAAGGTGTTTTCTGTCAAATGACACTGAGATATTGAATTAGTTTCCAGGGGCACTTGAACATGTAACATTAGGCATCTGTAAGTTGAATGTAAAAAATGGAGAAGGAAAATACAAATGCAGGCTTTTAGAGAAATGAAATTGGAGGAAATGTGGAAAAAAATAATAGAGCAAGATATTAATAATCTAGGTTCAGTATCACAGTGGAAATTAATTCATCTAGGAGTAAATCTTGGAATTCTGCTTTGCAAAGTGTTGTAATATGTTGAAACATACAACAGAAGAAGAAGAAAAAAGAAGTTATTTAAATGTGATGAGAAACATAAAATTAATTCAGTAAATGTACATGTTCCATGAATTTAGGTCAGTCTTTAAAGACAAGAAAAATATAATGAGCTATTTGATACTGGGGAAAAGTTTTCTGAAAAATTCTACAGTTTGAAGAAACTTTGGCTGATTAAAGATAGCCTTAAAATGAAAAAAAAAAAAAAATGCAACTTATGAGAAAATCTTCACTTCTGTAATAGATCATTAGACTTTTTGGACTGGTTTATTTTGTTGGGAGGATGGGAGAAGGTAATACAAAAACCTAAGTAGTGTGTGTATATATATGTATATATATTTTTCTTTTTCAGCTTGTTTGTCCAGATATTAGTGTGATAAAATGATTGCAGGAAAAAAAAAAAAAAAAACTCATATCTGTCTATGAATAAAAGTGAAGGATATTAGAAAATAATGTATTTTCTGTCCCTTATTATTTTTCTTTAGTTTTGTGGAAGCAACATGAAGTATGATAGCAAAAAAAAAAAAAAAAAAAGGTATTTTTCTTCTCACGGTAATTCTTTTTCACCTTTCATTATTTCCCTAATAATTAGTTCTTGAACTGTGTCATGTGACACTCATATTGAAAGTGAATGACTCTTAATATATTTCTTGTGTCTGTTGAGTACATATAATAAATATAAAGAAAAATCAGTCAGAGGCCTATTTTAAAGCAATATTGAAAGGAATAAAAATGTGAGGATCTTTAAATTGGTTTAAAGCAGAAAGGCTTTCATCTCCATTGTAAAGTCTTTCTGGAGGTAGTAAAAGGCCTTAATGTAGGAATAAACATTGCTTTTCATTGTTCTTAACAGCTCCTTTCTAGCAAAAAAATGGTGTAAAAGTGTTTAAGTATGTGGTTAGAAGTCTACCGTATTTAGTTAATGAAGATTATAGTGGACCTGATTCAAATTTTATCAGTCAAAAGTAATAGGAATATCAATATCAATTTAATTTTGTTTTGGATCAGGTCCTAATTACTTAGATTGAATAAAGACCTCAGTCAGGTAGCTAAACTCCTTGAGGATCAATATTCATATATTCAAGAAGTTGGCTGATTCATTGCCTAGAGTGACCAAGGAGTTGAGATTAAAAAAGTAAGTGATGACGAAAGATCTCCTTCTCCTACCCTCTGGCTTAAGCAGAGTCACGTAGAACATGTTGCCCAGGACTCTTCTCAGAGGCTCTGAACATTCTCAAGGGTGAAGATGTCCTCTTTACCCGCCGCCGTTAAAAAAAAAAAAAAAAAAAATCTCATGGTCATATAGGGATTTTGTTTTCTGGCTTGTACCCTGTCACTGGGCACCACTGACATGAGTCTGATCCTGTCCTCTTTTCAACTTTCCAATATTTACCCAATATTTACTCAGGTCAGTAATATTCTCCTAAGTCTTCTCTTTTTTAGACTCAGTAGTCCTGAACAGTCCCAGCTCTCAGTCTTTCATCACATGATAGATGATGAGTTCATTAACCATCTAGGTATGATGCAGGACTTGCCTCAGTCTCCATGATTTTCTTAGACTGGGGAGTGTGGAAATAGTACTGGAAAGTGCACTGAAGCTGTGGTGTCACCAGAGTGAGTAGAGGGCAAGGAGCACTTTCTTCAATCTGCTAGTCATGTTTTTGCTTACGCAGCCCAGGAGGTCTTTGGCCTTCCTGGCCACAAGGGCACAATTCTGGCTCAGAACTTGTTGTCCACCAAGATTATTCTTTGCCAAGCTGCTTTCCCGACCATCTCCCAGCCCACACTGGTGCATGGGCTTATTCTTCCCTAAGTGAAGCACCCTGCACATCCCTTGATGGAACTCCATCTGCCAAACTCTGCAGGTTTTTGAAATATCTCTGTATGGCAACAACTCCCTCTGATGTATCTTCCCAGTTCTGTATCCTCAGAAACTAGTGGAAGGGGCACTCTGTCCCTTCATGAAGGCCATTGATAAGTCACTGCACCTGCACTGGACTCATCCCTTACCAGGCTCTTTGGGATGGACAATTCTTGAGCTTGGAAGAGGTGAGTCTTGAATATCAATCAGCTTTCTTGGACCCTCCTCTTAGGAAACTCACTGAATTATCATCAGTAAAACTTACTTTTCATGAACAAATCTGCTCTAATATTTACATAATCCAGAAAGGTTAACTGTAGAAGCCTTAGCAGGGACAGGGAAATGCACTTCATCATCTGAGCTCTCTTTTATCACTGTGCAATAGCAGTTGCCAAGCAGAACTGTATTCAGGGGAATTCAGGAATAAATCTGTACTTTGATCCACAGACCTCAAGGTCATTTGTGAAATGGGTACGTGTATTTCACAGAGAAGGAGAGAAGGGCTGACCCCAAGTTAAATTGACTCCTATTATTTTCAAACGCACTCTAATCCCAGAATGAATTTAGCTCTCTGCAAGGTAGAACAGCTGCCAGAGATTTGGATGAAAGCTTCCTCACATCAAAGGCCTCAAGCAATTTTATTTCTTCTTGTCATGTTGTAAAGCTGAGCCCACAGAAAATCATCCAGATATGCATTACCTTACGTTTATTTTTAGAATTTAAGAATATTGAGCTATGGAGGGAGATGGGTTAGAGTTGTTCTCATCTGGGAGAAACATAGTTGAATTCCATTGCTTCCTTTTTTTCCTTATCATTTCCTGGTAGTATATGACATTACCAGTAGATTTCTTTTTTTTTTTTTTTTTTTAATAGTAGGAGAACAAGAGAGTCAAGCAGGTCTTCACTACCTGTCATTGATTAAATATATCATGGTCTTGAAAGATAAGAGAGGGAAAGAAGTCTTGTTCAGGCAGTGACTAAGACGGTTTAATCATTACATTTTTGGCAGATCATCAAATATCTATTTACATTTATTTGTGAGCTCTTTGAGGCAGAGTTAATAGTTTCATTGAAGGGTTCTACAGTTTCTGATTTGATATATCCCATCAAGTAAAAAATCACTAGAAAGAAGATAATTTCTGGTAATTCTTATTCTGTTAGTATTGTCGGCTTGTGAGTGAAAAACACCAATATACATAACATACGATCAATTCTGTTAAAATGCAGTCTGGACCTTCTGGGACATGTCCAGCTTGTTAGGCTTCAAAGTCTCTGGGGAGATCTTATGAGATAATGATCAGGCAAATATTATAAAAAGAAGGATATTTTTGAAGCTCTTGTTAGGACTGAGAGAATCCAAATGGACAATGATCTCCACGGAATACTAAGTTAGAACTATATCTACTAAATACAGTCATGAAAGCCTTTTTTTTTTTTTTTTTCAAATGAGGGACAAAAGGAAAGTTCAACATCTCTAAAAAGCTTATCAACACCCAGAGAGAGCATTTGAAGAGGATAAGACTCTTAAGTATCTCATTTGAAGATAAAGAGCAACTGGAAGAAAAATATTTACTGAAAATCAGATTTGGGGCTTTATTTTAGTATTTTTGCATAGATGAACAAAAGATAGCCAATGTAACCAAAGATGAAAAAAGTTTCTGAGACTTTGATGTTAGGTCAAGAAACTTATCAATAATGAGAAAATCCATTTACAGAAATTTACTATAACATGGAAAGATTAGATGACTTGGATCTATTGTGCCTGATTTGAGAGATAATATTAAATATATTAGATAGTAAAAGCGCAGAAACTCTGAAAATATAGACCTAGAAAGTCAAATTCACTAACTTTTGAGATAAGAAAAAAAAAGAAAAACATAAATGTGAAAAAAAAATCACCCTTATTTTATGAGATGTCAGAAGGTATCATTTTCTGATAGGGTTGGACATTACTGTTCCTAGCTTCACTAGAATTACTTCTGACTCCTTCACTATCACATATCTATGAAAAAAAAAAATGTACATAAAGAGAAACCCTACTAGCAGAAAACCATGTGATGGAGTAGATGCTAATTAACTCATGCTGGCAGAATTCACTCCATCCTTTTATAACTGAAGTTTGGCATGCAGCTGTGACCACAGAACTATATAAATGCCCTTCAATTATGCCAAGGAAGAAGGATCCTTATATATTGCCAGCTCAGGCAAAGTACAAATATGTCATCTGCAGCTAAAAAGTCTTGTAAGAATTTGCCTATAATATTCATCAATTAGAGAAATTCCAGCAATTCTTCATCACCTCTATTGTTTTCTTAAAAAAAAAAAAAAGCCCTTTGACTTCATGCACGCACCTGTTCATCTGCTTAATTAAATTAATGCAATTAATTTAATGCAATTTAATTCAGCATGAATTTACTGAAGAAATAGCCGTAAATATTATGAGCTTGGCGTCCTTTAGGATTTGAAATTACACCATGTGGTACCGTGACTACACATAAGCTCACCTTTCACATTGAGATTATTGATCTCTGCATAACACAAGTTTCTGTTTTTGTAAATGTTGAATGGATTTTTTTTTTTTTATCTCTCTGTTTTTGCTCATAAATACAAGTAACTTCATTTGGTATTTATATTATGGCATGACATCTTACTGCTGATACCAATGACATCTTATTAAATAACGTAAATCCGACTTTAAAACATCATATGAAGGTGAAAAAGATGCCTCAGTTTACAGTTTGGTGTAACAGTCTGGAACCTCAGTCTGGTGCTTTTGCTCAAACCTAAGACTGTCAGTATTTAACTCTAGTATTTCAGTGAACTGTTGTGGCTGATGTAAGTATCCTCTCCTCTGCAATGCTTTGCCATTGAGCAAAAAAAAGAGTTTAATAGAACAAAGTCTCTAAGGACTTGTCTTGCTGCAGTCAGGTCCACCAAAATTAGTTTGCAAGAAGTCCTGAAGTGAAAAAAAAATTATGTTCAAGAACCTTTTGGTAAGTAAGATTGCTTAGGTAGAGCTAATAAGTTTATTCCTCATTGCACTAACTCCACACTAAACAAACTGAATTGTTTCTTACGCATAAATAAGTGTTCTTTTATTTGTTGCGTATTTATAAGGATGAAGCGATAGCACAAAATATTATGGAGCTAGGATGATTATTTTCTCTGATGATTATTTTCTCTGATGTCTCTGTATTTTGACAACTTGCCTCATAACCAAACTGCCTTAAAATATGCCTATTATTATCCAACCAGAACATGGATTGGGGAAGTTGTTTTGTTGACAAAACAACTTGCCGTGCTATAATCTTAGCTGAAAAAAAATGCTTTTTAAAGTTAGTTTTTTAAAAATGTTTTTTAAAGTTCCATTATTGTCACGATTGTTAAAGGAGAACAATAGGTTGCATTCACTGAGAAGGTGAAAAAAATAATTGAATTGATTTGTCAGGAGCATGATTTAGCATGGAAAAGTAAGTGAATGGGAAGCATTGTCAGGACCATGACTTAGCATGGAAAAGGAAGTTAAACGACTAGATATTTTATCATTTTTAACTACTACAGGAAAAAAAAGCCCACTGTGAAAAATTGATATTCTTTCCTTCTGTTTCTTTGTTTTCCTTCCTTCCTTCCTTCCTTCCTTCCTTCCTTCCTTCCTTCCTTCCTTCCTTCCTTCCTTCCTTCCAAATTTTTCTATCATGTGAAAATATCAAAATTAAAATTTACACTATTCAAAATACTAGAGCATAATTCAGTTCCAAATTTGCAGGCTACTATAGAGAATATCTCTTATCAGAGATCCATCAGACATGACTGTGTCTATCTGAAAGGCAGCCAAAATATGATAAAGGACAATATTTGCATGAAACCAGAATAAAAGTTGGCTCTTTTACTTGGACAACGGTTGTCCTAGTTTTAATCTCCTTCAAGAAAGGTGGAAACATTTTTGTTAGGTCTCTCTGCATTGGAAATATGAGCTTCAAAAGACTTTTCTTTTAATAATTTTTGAAAGAAGTTGTTTTTCTTATCTCTGCATTAAAGGGAGACTCAAAATATTCTCTTAATTGTATGACCTGGAATATCACTGTTTCCTTTCCAGAATTTGGATGACAAAAAAATTTTCAAAATCATCACTTAAGTGGATGAAGAAAATCAGAATAACAACAAGACCTAAAACTTAATGTTTTTGTGAGGAAAGGTCTATGAAATAGTTTTCTGACAGCTATGAAAAATGCTGAATGTGAACAATAGAGTGCTGAGATATGTAAATATTTTTCAGTAATTCCACAATGATATGTAACGATTTTTATGTAAGTTGGTGAAACCTTGAGATTTATTTGGTAAATAAATATATTATCACATTTTATCAAAAACATCACTACTATTAGTTTATATTGTGTGTCATTAAATGTAGTAATTGATGATGTTGTGTTAGAAATTGTTAGAAAGATTTTGCTTCAAAAAGTTCACCTGTGTGCTCTTTCACAAACAGGTCCTAAACTTTCTATTTCTCTTGTCAGCTTGAACACATTTATTCTCTTACATTGTAAAGCTAGGAGCAAAATGAAATGGCCTTTCTTTCTGCAATGAGAAAAAGAAAGAAAAACAAACAAACAAACAAACAAACAAAAACCTAACACATCAAAGCAGTTAAAGGGTAGAGGTAATCTGAGTATTTTTCAGTAGTTAGACTGTAAGGAACCACTGCCCATACTATAATGTGTGAAATGCTGTAATAATTGCATGACAAGACACCCAGTTACATATCGTGGAAAGTAGGCCTGTGCATATAAGCATTGCAAATCTCAATCCTAGAAATAAATTGTGTTTTTAAATAACTGTAGGTTATAGAGTAATTACCTCAGCCAAGATTCGCCCAGACAATTACAAAATATGCCTTGTATTTTAGAAAATGTTTGTTTACTGTGCTTGGTAAATAGAAAGGGAACAGAAATATCAGCATAATTATTAGGGCTCGATTCTCAGCAGATTAAACCCCTCAAATAGTAATTCTGACTCACTCCAGTTGAAATTATTGTTGTAAAATCAAACTCTTACTGTAGAATATTCTGCTGCCATGGTCCATAAGACTCGTCATATATGTGTGAAATAAGGAAAAGAAATTGTCCTTTTTTAGCAGGACAAAACCAGTGATACTAGACTAGAAGACTCATACGAATTATAATGAAGAAATAATAGGCCATTACATTTCCATTAAAACAACAACAGACTTTATACATTTTGTATGCATTAATTTTTACTGAAGTTGTTAAGTGAAAATGAAAATATATTGCATCTATGGCAATGCAATGTACTTTTGCATGTGCATATAGAGGAGGTAAAGTTTTATTAAAGGAATTTTATAAGTAATTAAAGAATAAGAAATGCTTAAACAATGCAAATATTTCAAAATTATTTCAAATACTAAATAAATACTAAGATCAAAATCTGCAATAAAAATTTTATAATTATTATATAGTGATTCAGACCTTTTTTAAATATATTAGATTGTTTTAAGTAATATATTTTCATGTAGTATGCTTGTAAAATAGTAAGGCCTTTCTTTGAAATAGGTAAGAATCTGTGTCATCTCATCATTTCTTGACTTCAGGACTTCTCAGCCCTAGCTGTCTTTTCACACACATGCTGGCAAGAGAAAACTTTATGTTGAAAAGTCTTAACAAAGCTTGAAGGATTTTGCTTTTAATCCCAGAGGATAACTCTGCTTTCTCAGATGTGGACAAAGGCATAATTGAAAAACCTATCTTCAGAAGAGTGGGTCATCAACTTTGGTGGTGGAGGTTATTTTCAGATTTTCACAGTGATACAATTGTATCTTTTTCTTTATATCAACTTAATATTTAAACTAGGCCTGTGGTACCTGCAAATAATCCAAATCCCGCCCTAAGAGAAAAAAAAGAAAAATCCATTTCTCTCCTTAGATTCATCTAAAGAAATGAGATTCTACCCTACAGACGACTTTGTGATTTCATTGAGTTAGGATTTAGCAGTGTAGGAAGTGAAAAAGCTTTTCTTTACCATCTAGGGGGAATCAAGGGATCAAAAGAAAATAGTAGTACTCTGCAGAATCTGTCTGAGAGGTGACACTGAGAATATGTTAATTTTGTGTCTCACAGAGAAAGAGAAAGAGATTAGAGCAGAAAGGTGGACAGAGGGCCAGGCTTCTTAGTACACCTGAATCAGAAATCCTCCCTTGAGTTCATTGTGCTTTACTGCTTACCACTAATTGCTCGACCTGGATAATGATTATGATGCTTATCTTTGGAAAGAAATCCTGAAATCTCAATTTAATCAGAGTGTCTAAGTTCTAATTCAGTGCCGATGAGGGAGGAAAAATGTGAAAAGCTGTACTGTCCTCCCAAAACTGCCAAAACCATAATCCATCTTGATTATTTGTCATTAGAGCGTCTGTGGTTTTTCATGTAGGATGAAACTGTTCTTTTCTCCTGTGTCTTGTAGAGCTCTTAGGTAAAAGGTATAGAGACAAGATCCAGCTATAAAAAAACACCAAATTATTTCATAGTTCAAGAAGCTACTCAATCTAACTTTCATTAATGGAAATTTAGGATCTTTGCAAATGGCATATGGTGGTGTTTCTTTCTCCCTTCCTTCCTATCCCCACTGTTCAAGGTAATCTCTACTTAGTTCTAGTGTTTTTGTTATATGGTTTGTTTGTTTATTTGTTTGTTTTTTACATTTGGATTCTGAATATAAGTAACATAATTTGTTCTTAGTTCTTCAATAGATCAGTACCTATGCTTTTCATTTCCTTCCCCTCCACACACCTTTATTTATTTTTTCTTTTTCAAGGAAACTAAAGGGATTTGTGCCTGATTTCCAGATCTGACAAAGCTCTGGAAATATTTAAATCTCTTGATCTCTCTGGAATGAGTCTCTGTTGCCCCATCTTCTTGCTTGTCTGGAGCCCTTGGGGTGGCAGGCCAGCCCTCATGCATATTTCCTCTCCTTCACAGTGTAAGCTCGGTTTGCTGGGCCAGAGGACAAAATATGGTGAAAGCTGGATCATATATTAAATGATATATCTACTGTGATTTATTCAGAACTAAGAAGACTACCGTTAACCTTATTCTCAAACAAAAACGATTGACTACACAATTTTTGCTTTGTGTGTGGGTTTTTTTTTTTTTGTAAATAGCTTTATTTCCCAGAAGTTAATGAATTCATCATATTATGGCAAATCTTAAATGAATAAGAAAACAATTCAATTGAAAACTGAATAAATGATGTCCAGATAATATAACTTTAAAAAATTAGTGAGTCTAAAAATTAATATAGTGGAGATTCCTCTTTGAAGATATTCACTGCAACATAAAATACTATTAGCATTTCAAGTGTGCCTGATTTATTTTATTTTTTTTAAGAATCTTATTCATTGTAATTCCTTTTGAAATTATTCGTTAGAGATAAAATCAATAACTGTAACATGACTGAATGCTTGATCTCTAATCTTATCCTATGTACATTCAGTAAATTATCTATTATGTCTCAACACCTGTGCATGGCACTGCTACAGAATCAGGGCCTCAGTGTAACTTCTGTATGGTCAGACCCCTTTCTGCATTTCTCCATTATCACATGCTTCCATGCATTCCATGACACATTGTGCTTACTAAACCCTCGACAACAAGCCCTCACTGCAGACATCATACCGAGCTTTCCTCATCAACCAGTCTTTATTTCAGGGTCTGTAGTTCTTAAACACATCATTTCTGTTGTATTTGCTACAGAGGATCTCATTTTCTTGTCTTCATATACTTAGGATATAAATTTATTCTTAGAAGAATATTTCTTCTTGTATGCTTCTTGTATGATATTTCTATCATGCTCTAGTTTTCATTGCTTATTCATTTAATATTTAATCAGTGAAAATTTAAACCCAGAAAGAACACATAGAATGTTTTCACCAAATCTACAATGCAAACAAAGTATATGTTGGCTCCCCTACCTTTTGAGAATAAAAATGCGGTGAAAATGCACTGAAATGCATTCCTTCCTTCCTTCCTTCCTTCCTTCCTTCCTTCCTTCCTTCCTTCCTTCCTTCCTTCCTTCCTTCCTTCCTTCCTTCCTTCCTTCCTTCCTTCCTCCCTTCCTTCCTCCCTTCCTTCCTCCCTTCCTTCCTCCCTTCCTTCCTTCCTCCCTTCCTCCCTCTTTTCTTTTCTTTTCTTTCTTTCTTTCTTTCTTTCTTTCTTTCTTTCTTTCTTTCTTTCTTTCTTTCTTTCTTTCTTTCTTTCTTTC
>PTEX01000652.1:21056-35364 GCA_003342815.1 Eudromia elegans
TCCCATCTTGGAACCTTGTCTAATTTATATATGCTTAATTGACCACATCATTAAGAACAAGAAATTAAATCCTCTCCTTTGCTTACTGCCACCAGCCATAATTTACAACAGGAAGAAAGCAAGGAAATAACCACATTAATTTTTCAAAGGTTCATAGGTAATATTAACGCCCTCATTATAGAAATAACAAAACTTTCAAATGAAAAGAAAAGCCTACATACACAAGAAATATTCACTGAAACACACAAGACAGCATCCATTCTTAGAATTCTCCACTCCTTACCTCTGAAACTTTGGGAGATTTTGTTTTGCATATAATGTTTTCTGAGATTTTCAGTCTTTCAAGGTTCAGTACTCTCATATAATTTTTAATTATATTCACCCCATGGTAATCCAAAATTTTAAAATCAAATAAAGCGTTCTCCTTATTTTTTCAGGTTATTTGACCTTTTTCAAGTTCAGAAAAAAGGCACTTCTTGAAAAATAATTTGAAATAAGTTATACTTCCCTCTGATTGGGACAATTCCCAGTTATCTAGACATAATTCCAATGTTCAGCCTTATAACACAAACAATATGGAATATTCCTCCATTATAACTGTTTATATATCCGGGGGAAAATAAAATAAAATAATGGCATAGATTCAAGGATTGAGTATTAGCACTAATGCTTGCAATAGGCTTTTTTTTTTGGTGGCTCTGAGATTATCTGAAGATTGGATTGTCTAAAGAGTTTCATTATACTGAAAGCCTTTGATTATATGATTTTATAAAATACTTTAACAGTTCTATTGGAAAATGAAAGACATTTTATGTTTTTTAACTTTTATATACTCAGAAAAACACATTCTGTTTTCTGGTCACTGACTTGATTTTCAAAAACTTAAAACCAAACATTTATTTTTCATAAAAATTTAGGAAAATAGCTTTTTGTTCCAATTGATAAGTGACTCCTAACAGGGAGAGCTGTGAAAGTCTTACCAGGAGATTTAATGATTTGATCCTACTAAGGACCAAAAGGAATCTAAATCCTCTTGAATGCATATCATACTGACACTTTTCTCAAAGACAGCTCAGTCAGCCATTTCACTTAGCAGGGAGCTCACTGGGAAAATAACATTATCTCCTGCAGCTTCAAAACAGAAATTTCTGCATGGCATTTTATGTTCAAACAAACCTAAAAATCTCCCAGTAACAGCTGCTGAACAAACCTGACCTAAATCAGATAAAAGTCTAAATATACGTTTTATCTGGTTCCCACTAGGTGTGTTCAAAAATGGCTGTAAACATACCAAGAAGTTTATTAATTTCAAAAAGTTACGGAGCTTTTAGGCTTGCAAGCAACAAGAATAGAATTGTTTCTCTTTATTTCACTTAGATTTAACCAAAGTAATTCAAGTTTTGCCAAGAGCACCTGCCCTGAAAAGACTTCCAATTGAAAGAAACAATGGATGAAGAGTGTTTTTGTGTCTTATTGTGATTTAAGAGACTGTAACACTGAATAGTGTTGAATAATTGAACAGCAGATGGTGAAAAAAATATCTGGAAACGCATAAAGATATTGTAACTTTTCAGGTCTTATCAAATTAACTCAATAATCAGATGCCTCATTTTCAGGTAAGGAAAAAAATATTCTTTTAATACTTCTGCTGTGATTATATGGTGTATTCTGAGTTTTGGTTGGCCATGGCCACACTGCAGGTACAGCCAGGGTTAAGAAGTTCAAAGATGACACTTGTATGACTACAAAGTGCAAGCATTCACAGGCATTCGAGTGCAGGCCTGCCATGAGTTTGAAAAAGATTACTGTTTTTCCAAAAGAAAGAAAAGAAAATTCCTGGAAATTTTCATGAGTAGAATGAGATAAGAATGTCCTTTGATCTGTCGATATTATTCTTACAGATGCAACCAAGGATGTTCTTGGCCTTGTTGCTGGCTTATCCTGAGGCTGCTGTACAGGGCTCTGCAAAGAATTTCCAGGGACTTCATTACAGTTGTTTCCTAACAAGTCAGACAGCCAATATTGTTGTTTCAGTCCTAATGCATTTTTTTTTTTTTTTCCTTTGTTCTTTATACATATAAATTAAACCTCATGTATTTCTTTTGGACCAATATGCCAGGCAACTAAGGTCTCTGAATTGTTGCTTTTCTTCCAGCATATCTACCTCCCATCCCTGTGTGATATCATCCAAAAACTTTGCATAAATTGATTTAATCCTAAAATATTAAATCAATATATAGCCCTAAATAACTTCTCGATTGACTGGCTGCCAGTTTGACTTTGAGCTATCAACTCTTTGACCTGCTGTCTTATCAGCTTAGTTATTTTTCCATACATCTTGCAGTCCATCTGTCCTATTCATATCTTGCTAGCTTGTCAATAAAGACATTGTGAAATATGATGTCAAATACTGTGGAAAAATCAAGGTATTGACTTGGTAGATAAGCTTCTTAACTCTTGTTTTGCTCATGAGTTTCCATATCAGATGAAATCAGATTGGTCTGATTTCAAACACAATTTATCCTTGATAACTCTGTGATGATTTCCTTTATTATTATTTATTATTATTATTATTATTATTATTATTGGTCCATTTTCTGGTTTTTTTCTTTTTTTTTTCTTGTCTTCTCCACATGTACAATGCAACTCCCATTTAACAAAGTTACAAATATCTCACTGAACTGAAATCATGATGTATAAAAAAAAGTTATCAAGTATAATGAGGAGTGACAACCTTGAATAAGCATCATATTTCAGAGAGATATTTTTTCCCTCTTTTGTTGATGCCTGTATACTTTGAAATTCTGACAGTATTTGCATATGTTTAAAATATTCCAGTTGAACAAACTTTGAATGGAGAATTAATATTTGATTAAATCTAAACAGTGATATCACCGAAGACTTTGATTCAAGTTTTTCTACAAGTTTGACTTCATACCAACTAATAAAATGTAAAAAACGATAAAATTTTCTGTCTTCAAAGTTGCTGCTATAGTCTAAGAGAAAGAAAAAAAATCAAGGAAGAGCTATTTAGAGGAATCCAAGTTATCATTCTCAGTGCAGAATGCTATTTATATGCAAAATTATATATATATATATACAAGAAATGCAGCTGATTTATTGTTGCTATAGGGAGTTTTTCCTTGTATTCAGAAAAGCACCAACCATCTTTCTACTGAATTCGGATTAGGTCTGATCCAGATGCTGCATTAGAAGGCAATGAAATAGATTTCCATGTTCTATTGGCTTTATGATATCTTCTGATATCAGTCTGTACATACTTACATACCTATACATGCATGCATACATATACATATACATGCATGCATATACCCATATTCACACCTACACACCATATATTTGTGTGTAGCTGTATGTATGTAAAATTTAAAGTCTACACAAGGATAATACTAAGTACATTGATGATAGATATTACCTATGACAGGAGAAGTGCTTAAGCTAATTCAAGGCTGCAATTAACGTTATCATTCCAGAACAATTTTACCTATTGGATATTTTCAAAGAAACTATATATTTAAACATTTAATTAAAGTCTCCTGAAGTTAATTAGTAGCCTTAATAAAACAGTGCTGTGTGCGTTCTGTTTTCAGTTTTTTATTTACAGAAGAATAGACGCAGTAGCTCAAACATATCGCATAGGAGCGGGAATGGAGCTGTAAAGCCTTACCAGAAAAATCCCCTTTCCAGCACACAGCTTCCCTGCTGACCTGCTGCTCCTGTCAGGAGCTGGTGTGAGCCCTGCTTTAGCCACTGGCGCCACTTCCTCGTGGCACTGCTAAACTGCATGGGCTCCCTGCCAGCTCTTGGCTCACAAAACCTAATTCTCTGAAGCCCTCAGTCTCCTGCTCCTGTGCAAACGGCCATGAAAGTTATATTGTCACTTTCTCTCTCACATCATCTCTCTCTAACACGTTTGTTGGTAGATTTGACAGCACTTGCAAGGTAATCTTTTTATTTCCATCCAGCAAACAGAGAAAGAACAGATAATTAGGGTGAAGAACCACGTGCTGCCTTCTTGAGTCCAGCTGAGGGATGAAGGTAGGGGAGCAGAGAAAGAACTCAGGTATAAACAGAGATTTTCTAGCTGAGCTCATGCAAGACAACTGCATGATGAAGGCTCGTTGATGCTAATAAATTTTATTACAGTCACAGTTGAATGAGATGTTTGATGAGATTAGAAAGCTGAAGAGGAAGCAATCTGGAGTATTTGTGTAAACAGAATGACCCCATGAAAAATATCAGAGAACTTAATTTGTTAAGACCAGACCCCAGACCCTCCCCCTTTCCCAAAAGAAAAATCCCCCCTCTCCCTCCATCCCTCCCTTTGCTCCCTTACTTCCTTCCTTTTTTCCTCCCTTCCCTCCTTTTCTTCCTCCTCCTCCCTCCCTCTCTCCCTTCCTTGCTTCCTTTCTTGTGTCCTTCCTTCCTCCCTCCATCTCAGGTTTGACTGGAGTTATTTGAGTAGTTGTTTAAAGTATGGAAGATCAGATTCAAGGAGTTCTGTCTCTTCTATGCAAGAAACCTAATAAACTTCCTTCTTCCAGTCTTCCTCTTTTCTCTCTGCTTATGCCGTGGTGTCACATGGAGCTCATAAGTGTAAACATGCTGATCTACTCTGCTTTTTCTCAGATGATTGTTTTTTAGGATGAGACATTCTTTTAAAATGCTGCTTTTCTGTGCTTAGACAATCGTATTCAGAGATGTGATCCTGAAGGAAATCTTTCACACACATATCTTATCTCCTATCCAGCTTCTGGTACAACTGATCTAAAATCCCTTTTCTACTAGCAACACTTGTTTTTTTTAAGGGTAAATTCTGCTCCTGTTTTCAAAAGTGTACATGTCCTACAGTAAAAATATGCTTTAGGTATTTACTATCCTTTTTCAACGAGAAGATGGAGCTCATTCAAAGTCTATATGTATAATATTCACTTGTATCAGGTAGATGAATTTTGTTGCCATTTGTGTGTTTTCTATGCAAATTGCTCAGCCTTCATTGTTCTCCCACTGAAGCAAGAACTGTGCACAGCTTTCTCAGATATCTGTGCTTGTGTTTCTGCACTTCTTCCACCCTTCTGAAGAAACTCATCTGTTGCCCTAGGGGAACTTCTCAACATGGGGCAATCCTCTCCTTTTTGCAATGAGATACTCCTCAGACTCAGTGTCTAAGCAGGTTCTTCAGAGAATATTCAGTCTGGTGATTAGAAATAACCAGTGTAACCTCAAATAGACCTATGCAAATACTGCATTAATAGATACATCCACTTGGAAAGCAGCACTACACACATTCCTTTCTATCCATTCTGTTCCTCATGAAAGCAGGAGTAACTCTGCTGAGGAGAGGGGCATGAACAGCTTTACATTTACAAATGTACTAAATACTTTTCTGAGGCATCCTTTCCTACTTCGTTGCATACTGTAATTTGGAGAGGAAACATGGACATCAAAGCATCTGGTTTCTTGGAGAGGATGGTTTTTTCCAGATAATCAGGCTGAACTTTGGATTTTGCTGGCAGATATATTTTTTATCAGTGAACAAATGTAGCAGCAGACAATGTCAAAATATTACTCTATAGGGAAAAAATCCACTGGTGAGCTCTTTCTAATAAACTGAGGAAAATATGTCCTGCAACTGTCATCACAAGCCCCAGAAACATCACTCTAACATATTTCTGCCATATGTTTTACATGTAAGGTTAATACTCGAAACACAATTCTGAGGCACAGATACAGCTTGCAGGTTCAGAAACTCATACAATTTCCTTGCTGTCCCAATTCTGTAACAATTGCATCATATTCTGAAATTAGCTTTTTTCCTTAAAATCTGCATATCTGAAGTGGAGCACAGTACACTCTGGTCACTTTTTGCCATGACAAAATACCTGGATACAGAAGAAAAATCATCAGCTGCTTTTACTTCATGCACAAGCTTTGAGTCAAACCTTTTTATTGGCTTGGTATTTTTTGGCTCAGGAGGGAAGTAATTTGAATGGAAGTACTTAAATCTATCCTATTTCTAAACCAGACAATATATGATATGGATTCAGCGAATCCATTTGAATAACTTCACTCAGAAACTTGTGCAGCACAGTCTCATAAATCCAAGAACCTTTCCCAGTTGACAAACTAATTTCTGGTAGTTCCTGCTCTTTGTTAGGAAAAGGAAATATTTATGGAAGTGAACAGTGCAAAGGTACATTGAACTATTGAGACTTATTCTGATGTTTATTGACTGATGTTGCATGGGTCAAATGCACAAGGAATTTCACCAAGGTTCTAGTACGTAGATGACATTTTAGCTACTGAGGCATATGATCTAGAAGCAGCTTGCTATCACTAATAACATGGGACCTTATACAGCTTCCTAATGGCAGAAAGTTTTTGCCTAACGGCAATGGAAAGTTTTTCCATTGATTTCAATGAGTAAGTAGTCACACAGTCTTATAACTTATGAATGCAACATTGCAGCCAGAATTTGAGTGGGCTGTGAAGAGATAAAGTAAAGAATTAAGAAGAGTGAAAGGATTAAGACAAACTAGAACCTTTACTTTCTCTTTTAAATTTACCATTTTGTTAAAAAAATGTTGATTAATAAATCTGTTCTAGCAATTCAACTTGGTTTCCTGTATGCACCTTCTTTTCTGAAATTATGTATGAAAAATTACCTTAGAGTTTTATGGGAAATAACGTGAAACTCCAGACAGGATGACTCATTTTATTATCAGAAGTGTTTTATTGTGTTTTCTTTTGTTTGTTTTGTTTTTAAGAAACATTTTCTCTAGTTGTAATTAATCTTTCCTAAAAGGAAAGATGATGACTTGATCCTTTTAGATCATTTTTAAGAGTATAGATAATTTATTAATTCATATATTTTTTCTTATTCTGTATATGACAGCTATCAAGGTAACAGGTTAAATTTATTAACTGTAGTTATTAAGGATATATGTTCTGTTTTTACATTTTAGTTATATTCCCACACTGTCCAGCCAATCCAGTCTGGACTAGAATTCCCTATTCTTACTTTCTTTATGAATTGATTAGTTAAAAAACAACATGAAAAACACTCCATTAGTAGACAAAACTATCAAATTTTATTTTACAGATAATTAAAGTCATTTAAGAGTTGGAAGTTTAAGTAATCAAGCTGAGGAGAGACAATTAGGTCTGACTTCTTCCTATGTTAGAACTCTTAAATCTCCAGTAACTCTGTATTTGTGTATTTGCTCATTTATTTAAACAATAGACTTTAATTTATGTGACTGTTTTTTCTTCTCCTCTTTTTCTTTTTTCTTTTTTTTTAATTTATAACTAGATTTTCCTTGTCTTCCTCTGAAAAATAGTTCTCATTCTGATCCTAAACCCATAGAAGCCAACATTAAGTATAGATTTTGCCTGAATGTATATGTATGTATATATGTAGGAAAGAAGAGCAGTTTATTCCTTCTCTTCTTTGACCTACACACAATTTTATTATGTTAAGATAGTCTGTCCAGATAGCAGCTGCTGTAATTTCTGTAGGATCCACAGACTAAGATATTAGCTGAGAGACTGGTTCAAACTAAGGCATATCTCTCTGGCTCTCTCTTTCTCTCTCTCTCTCTTTTTTTTCTTTTTTTTTTTTTTTTGTTTCCTTTTTAATCTGCAAGTAATAAGAAGGGCATAAAAATCCACGACTTTGTTTCTCAGGTGAAATAGTAATATACAATTTAAATTTCCGCATTGTACTTAATGAGTTCTATGGTTAGATGAACAGAGAAAACACTGCAAAAGATGATTTTCCTATTTCTCGCTTTGTGTTGTCAGTTTATAAACTGTTAACTTCCTAAGGGCTTCATTATGCAGGTGAAATGCTTTAATTACTTACTGCCTAGTTGTACAAAGCAGCAGGTTATTTTTTCCTGCACCTTTATAAATCAATTCTCCTGGTCTGTTAACAGAATTCCCAAGAGAGAGACTGTGAAGGCTTACGGGAGTAAAAATTACCTTCTAGACAAATAGAGCATGGTAATTTTCTTTGAAAAGATTTCAGTAATAGAGAAATAATTTTAATATCTCTGCAACTAAGAAGTAAAATGCTGATGTGTCTGGCAATCTGTGCTGGTTGACATGCTGTTAGACATGTTGAATCCTGAAACATATATGATTTTTCCTTAATTGCTGCATTTGACAGAAAAAAAAAAACAAAACAAAACACCACAAAAAAAGTTACTAATCTCTAATTAGGATGCAGTGGACTGTCAGAATTCTGTCTTTACATCCTCAGTAGATCAGGGAAAGTCAAAAAATTTCAAGTGCAGGTGATTGTCATAAATTTATACAGAATTGAATTTATGGGAATATGCTTATACATATATATGTATTTCACTCTCCCAATCCTACAAATTTGAAAGACGAGCATAACCTGCCTAGCATCTAAGGATTAGCTGAGTAGTGAGTTATTCTGGACAGCCACTACAATGCTGGGCTGATTATTTATTTATTTATTTATGTAAAATAGGAAGGGTAAAACTAAAAGGAACACATTGAATGGGATAGGAATAAGAAAATCTGCTGCTTTCTTTCTTTTTTTTTTTTTCCCCCCTCATTTCCTTTCTCCCGATCAGAGCAGCTCTGTCTTCAGTATTCATGTTGAATTTTATCAGTCTGGGATATGGCACAAGAAGAGATATATCAGGATTATTCTATAATGAGAATAACCTCCTTCAAGATCTGGATACTAGGAAATTGAATTCATTTTTTTCTTCTAGATTTCTCCTTTTAAAAAGGAGAAAAGTGGTCATATGAACACCCTTGTAAGAGGTAAGAAGGCTAGGGAGTCCAAGTTTTTCTTTTTCCCCTTTTAAGTAGAGAAGTGCTTCTAGAGGGTATTACAGAGATATATAGCCTACAGCCTTGTGAGAAACAAGAAGGGAAAGCATGGATCTAAGAAGTTATGAAAAAAAAAAAAGCTCACATGCATTATAAAGGTACTCAAAAGAATATGTGCTTGGAAAATCAGAGCTAACAGAAGCTTGGAAGAAAGGAGCCCATCAGGATGCAATGGAGAGATGACTGGTGTTCAACTTCTACCAACTCAAGATTTTTTTTCCCAGGTTAATTAATCTCGTACATCTTCTCATCTTTCTGATCTTGATTGGTTGCCTTTAATAGCCAACTCTACAGAAATAGTCTCCAGCTCAAATGGATGGTTATTTTAGGGTCCAGTTACAGGCTGTTGATTTTGCATTGACTGTGTTGAGGAGAGAGAACAGAAAATGGTGTTTCTGCTCTTTAAGATAAAGTACTTCTGCTTGTAATCATAAAGAAAAAACTCTGCACCCAGCTTTTTTTTTTTTTTTTCTATTTTAAAATACTATCATGCCAATAAGAAACACTAATACTAACAAAGACAAATTATCAAAGCAACAAGATATTTGCCTTTACCCAAATTCAAGGCTTCTTGAGTGAACATACGTTGAGGAAAGCAAAGATGCCTATTTTGTTTGTTCATCAAAGTTTTTGGTATTTCAGACAGAATTGTAATGTAGCATAAACCTAAGAAATGCAAGAGGCATTTAAAAAAAAAATTCTAGTAAGAATGGTCTTCTCTTTGCTGAAAGCTCTTAAGCTTTTCTTCTCATGTATGTTTTAGTCAAAGATCACTATCTTTGACAAAGAGTTAGTATTCCACTTTCTCAGTGTAAATCCATTCTCTTTCTTAATGAGCACAGAGCTTTTAGCCATTCTGTCCCTCTATATTCAAAGACTTAGGTTAAAAACAAACAAACAGAAAGAAGTAAGGAAAACAAGTGTGTGTACTCACACAACATACACAATACAAAAAACTTCCAGGTGTTTTCCTTTATATTCTATATTACATGTGTTCTACATTACATATTACAATATTCTATACTACACATATTACATATGTGTACCAACATAAAATTCTTTAAAATTTTACTTGCATTATAGATCCAAGATATAACAAGATGAACTGTTGCTATTTTTATGAAAAGGAAATGAAAAATAATAATAAAAAGTATAATTTCTAGAAAGAGAATCTAGAGATTTTAAAAATAGTCCAATACTACTTACAGATTTTTTAGAAGTTTTTCTTGCTGTTGTTCTTACTAACTGTTGTCCTTACTAATGACAAATTAGTACTATGGTATGCTTATATCATGCTCAATCATTTGTTAATAAAATTTCTGTTTCAATTGAGAATAGTCCTTTGCAAAGGATTTTGCTTACTGAAAAATAGCATTTGACCAGTTAACAATCACATTGAAGCTTCAAAGCTCCCTTGATTTAGATGAAACAATATAAGTCAATTTTAATGTAGTATTAAATGCACTGAATAAAGATGGAGGAGATCATGCATTGTATAATGAGGTTTATTATGCCATATCGGAGAATGTTCAGGCTTTTTATAAATGTATGTAATTTTTATATATATAGCTTGATTGATTTAAATCTTCATTTTTTGAGAGGGATGGGAGTATATCCCTGAAATAAGTATCCATAATGCCTCTCTGACAATGAAAAAATAATGGGGACAGTAGCAGTGTTCAATTGATATACATGCCAATATTATCTTTCTTCTAGATTTTATTTTTGGATCTTTTTGAAGCTGAGGCGATCTCCTCAGATGAGAACTGGAACAGCCACCTCGTCCTGGCTTAGCTCTTTCAATGAGAAATGCAGCTTTTATAGCATCAAATTATATTCCACATCTACCTTCAATTCATTTAAAGAATTTTGACTTTCCCCATCCTATCCCATGCTAAAGGGTCCTGAAGCTTATTATTTTATTCTTACTATTTTATTTCTTTTTTAAAAAGGTAACTCCATGTGTTACAAAAGAGTTATTAGTGACTCTTTTGGAAAAGAAGGAAATATAGGAACATGTTTACCTCTTACTGATGAGAGTGTAAATTACACATCACTGTATAGTCTAGAATAAGAAACAAAAAAGAATTATTGTTTTGGAATTATTCTTGCAAAGTTTGCCATATAAGCCAATTATCCTGTATTTTTGGTGAGCAAACACACAAACTAAAATGGAGCTTTATAGGACAGTATTCTTAAGCCACCTGAGTCAGCTGGATACAAAGGTGTTCTCATAGTATCAGGCTGCAGGCCAGAGCTATGAGAGCACCACAGCCCACTACTACAATTGTGTCTGTTATAATTTCCATAGAAATGTCTAACCTAGATGTTTTTTCTCCTTTTTGGAACTGTGAGTCTGATATACCACTCCCGAAAGCCTGTGCTAATGAGGTACCTGCAGACTCCTAGTTTACAAGTATGAGGAGGAGAAGGGGAAAGCACTGCAAGGAGCCTGGGCAGCACAGAACAGCTCTGCCAAGCCATAATACACAGTTTTCCCTTCAGGTAAATGCATTTATTAGGATAATATAGTAAACGCCACATATGACTGTTTGACTCGCACAATTTTTTACATATGTTTTTACTGCATTGTTGACTTCTACTAATTGTTTCCCACCTTCCCCTAAAATAAAAACAAACAAAACAAAACAAAACAAACAAACAAACAAAACAAACAGCGAACATAGCCAGTTAGGACATCATTTTCAGAGCCAGTTAGGTGATTCATGTTTTCCAAAGGGTTAACATTATGGTTTGGAGGAACCACAACAATGCTCTGGCACTTACTACCTTTACACATATAGGATTTGTTTATGTTATGGCCAGTATTTTAAAATTGATGATGTGGAATCTGTAGTGAATATTTAAGTAACATTTTTTTTTTTTTTTTCTGCTCACAGATTGATAGAATAATCTTTCTTGCAAATAAATAGACTCGCACTAGGAACACCTGCATCTTTTGGAAATTGATGGATTTGCACCAGAGTAAGTATAAAATTTTAGTTATGTTTTTTGTCTGTTTGATTTTTTCTGTTTTTAAAGTTTACTCTTCTAGCTAGCTACCTAAAAATTATTTTAGGTAAAGAACTATAGGGATGAATATCAACTATCCTCTGAACTTACGTCACTTTAGACTTTCACGCCCTTGCAGTACTCAATATATTAACTAAATATATACTAAATCCCTGTTAGTGTGCTATATTTAAATTTTTACAGACTGCTAACTTATTCTCTGATCTTTTAATACTTTCTCAGTCACTTCTTCATAAGAAATTATGAAAAACAAACAGTATCTGGAGTTCATGTACATTCTGCTGCACTAAGAATTTTTCTTTTTGGTAATACATCTATGTATGCAGGTATTGTTGGTAATAAGTGGTCATGTCCTAATGAATTTGTCTGTGAGGAATTATAGAGCAATAGTACCTCAGAGCCCAATACTGAGTTTTGCTAAAATCACAGAGACTATTTCTGCTGACTTCATAGGACATGAATTTCATCAGCATTACTGTCACCCAAGATCTGCTGAGATAATGGGTACAGACGAGGCTTATTTCCTACAGAACACAACTGTAATACTTGTGCAGTAGCTAGAGACGAACTGAAATTTCTGAGGCTCCTGTAGAGCAGAGGGGTATATTTTGGCAGAGATTTTATAAATTCCATACGTCAAGCTGCTGGAACTCAGAAAATACTTCATGGTAGCTTGAATCTTAGCAATTTACCATGCATCCTTTGGTAGAGGATTGGATTTCATTATTTATTATTATTATTATTATTATTATTATTATTATTATTATTATTATTATTATTATTATTATTATTATTATTATTATTATAAGATATTGAATGCCAAAAGCAATTAGTTCATTTCTGATAGCATCATCCTGGTGAGGTTAGTGATACCTAGCCTTTCCTTTCTACAGCAATCCACATAATCTGTTCATTATCCCATGAAGTGCACTGAATACTGTGGAAAAGTTTATAAAATTCTCCTTTGTGAGTTGGCCAGTTCAAATTAGTTTGGTTTGAAATACCAAAACGTTTAGCATCATAACCAGAAAACTTTCTATTAAACATATAATTTGTGCTCATAGAACAAACCTTGAAAAGAAAAAGGTTGTGGATATAAAATTTTGCTGAAATGTTTTTATTGAACTTTTAAATGTACAAATATAAAATTGTCTCAGCATCACTATTTTGGTTTATTAAATATTTTAATTGAAAACAATTTTTCAATTTTAAACTTGTTAAGATGACATAATGGAGAATATAAATTCTATTTTAAACTCTATCTAGTTAAAACCACTTTGCATATGTTTTATGAAAATAAAATAAGAAGTCAAGCTATCCTCTTTACCTCTTTTGGCATTTGCCATAATGACATAGGTTCAATGCTAAGTGATTTCACATCAAGCCTTAAGAATAATCCCTACTGTTCTTTTGCATTACTTTTCTTAGCAACTGCTGAGAATCTGTTCTGTTATACACCTCAGCTCCACAAAAAGAAAAAAAAAAGTACTGTATAGAAATATCTAGATTAGCATTAACTACATGGTTAAAAATCAGTACATTGCATGTTATAACTTCAATGGGATTTTGATTTAGTTAGTCAGTGTGTTCTTAGTTGTCTGACAAATTACATGGAAACAGGATTTTCAGCACTGTCACAGACTCTGTACTTTTACCTAGCTGATAAAATTCCAAAGTCTTATTTTTGAAAAGGATTTAAGCCTGTTCATTTTCCTTTTTTTTAGTAGGGTTATCTGACATGATATCCCCAAAGTATCTTTCTTAACCTATTTAAATTCTTTTCTAAAGGCATTTTCAGAGTTAATTTTTCAAAGGGAATTTTTTATTATTATTATTGTGTATGTGTGTGCATGTAGGCACTTTAATATGTTATTGGCTGATTAAAAAATAAAAATAAATCTAATTTGAATAAATTGTAAGGGTGCACCAACCTCTGCACTCCTAGAAAACAGTCCACTGTTGAAAAAGGCATATTTTCCCAACATCCTTCTAGCTCACAGCACAGGAGAAGCATATATTTTTTTCTAGTTTCTCAGTGATTAAACAGCTGTGTAACAGTGGTAAGGATACAAGCCTGGTCAAACATGGATGCAGTCCCAGGAGTTTTGTTGCGGGACGCCAGTCACGACTCCTGAAGGCTTCAATATGAATCAAGCAGAAATCACTTTATTCACGTTACAAAGCGATATTTATATTATAATAATTGCAGAGTCAGCTTTGCCACAGCTCGRCRGTTAATWTGATTGGTTACATAYTACTGTTCCCGCGCGCACTAACATAATGATTGGCTAAAGGCATCTGTTCACACATCCTTCTCATTGGACTACAGGTGATCCTGTTGAGCTCATCCATTCCCATATTTGGAGTTCCTGCTTTCCTGCTTGCT
>PTEX01000653.1:0-34569 GCA_003342815.1 Eudromia elegans
GCCGCGGGCGCCCCCCGCGCCGCAGGTCGGTGCCCCGCGTGTCCCTCTGTCCCCCCGCGTGTCCCTCTGTCCCTCCATCCCTCCGGGTGTCCCTCCGTCCCCCCGCGTGTCCCTCTGTCCCTCTGTCCCCCCGCGTGTCCCTCTGTCCCTCCATCCCTCCGGGTGTCCCTCTGTCCCCCCGGGTGTCTGAACCTTTGGGTGTCTGTCACTCTGTCCCCCCGGGTGTCCCTCTGTCTACCCGAGTGTCAGTCAGTCCTTATGGGTGTCCCTCTGTCCCTCGGGGCTCTGTCCCTTGTCCCTCCATCCCTTCCCCGGGGTGTCCCCTGTCCAGATGTTTCTCCATCCGGGTGTCCGCTCCTCCAGATGTTCCCCCCGGGCATCCTCTTGTCCCCCCCAGAGGTCCAACCCTCCCGAGGTCCCCCTGCGTGTCCCTGTGTCCCCCCCGGTACCCGTGACACCCACCCGGGCGCCCGCCCGTCCTCGTGTCCGCCCTTCCGGCTGTTCTGCCCCATCTGTCCGTCCGGGAGTCCCCCCCTCTCCGTCCCCGTGTCCATCCAGCCGCCCTCTCTGTCCCTCCTTGTGTCCCACGGGGAGGCACCTCTCTGTCCCCCTGCCTGCGATTGTCCCTTAGGGCCGTGTCTGCCCGGTGTCCCCCTCCCCATGCCTCAGTTTCCCCATTCCCCAAGGTGGGATGGGGGCAAATTACCCTGTCCCCACCCACCCCCGGTGATGGGGACCCCTCAAAATCCCCCTCGGGGGCTCCGGGAACCCCCCAGATCCCAAGCCAGACTTCCCCTTCTCCCGGCTGAGGGGGGGGGGGCGGGAGGCACCGGGGACGCCTGGGCCCTTCCCGCTGACACCGGCTCCGCTTCCGCGCAGGGAGCCACGGCCGCCCACGTGCTGCTCAGCGCCGGTGAGTGCCGGGAGGGGACACGGGGGACACGCGTGGGGACGGGCGGAAAGCGGCGCCGGGGGTGGCGCCTTCCCCCCCCCCCCTTTCCGACCTCAGCCGGGGAGAGGTGGCCCCGGGCCGCCCATCCGGAGCCGCCGCGGAGCGTCCTGCGGTCGCCGGGGCCGTCATGGAACGTCCCGCGGTCCCCAGAGGCGTCACGGGGTGTCCTCCCTCCCTAGGGCTTGCCAGGGACGTTGTCCTCCTGCCCGCGGTCCCCAGGGACGTCACGGAGTGTCCTGCAGCCCATGGAGACGTCACGGGGTGGGGGGTCCTCCAGCCCCACGGGCCTCGAGGATGTCACCAGGTGTCCTCCATAGCCCATGGAGGCATCGCAGCCCATGGGGCATCATGGAGCATCCCATGGTCCCCAGGGATGTCCCAGGGTGTCCTGCAGCCCATGGGACATCATGGAGCATCCCATGGTCCCCAGGGANCATGGAGCATCCCATGGTCCCCAGGGATGTCCCAGGGTGTCCTGCAGCCCATGGGACATCATGGAGCATCCCATGGTCCCCAGGGAGGTCCCAGGATGTCCTGCAGCCGCTGGGGGCTCTCGCGGAGCATCCCCCACCCCACAGCCCTCCAGGATGTCCCCCCACATCCTCCACACCGCGGTCCCCAGGGACCAACAGCCCCATCCCCGCTTGCCCCGGGCGTCCCGACACCCTCTTCCCGCCATTCCCATGGGGTTTCCCGTTCCTTTTCCTCGCAGGCTCGCTGGCGGTGCCCTCGCGCCTGGCCTGGCGCTACGAGGAAGGCATCAGCGGCGTCTTCGTCAGCGGGGACGTGCAGCGGGCGCCGCGGGGGCTGCGGGTGGGCGCCGGCGGCCTCTACCTCCTCTACGGGCAGTTCGCCCTGGTGTGCACGGCGGCCGCGTGTCCCGCGGGCCGGGTGACGCTCCAGGTGCTCCGCGAAGGCTCCTCCTCCGCGCGCCCCTTGCTGGCGGCGCGCCTGGATTTGCCGCCGGGGCCGGGGCCGGCGCGCTCGGAGCTGGCGCAGGCCGTGGGCCGCCTGCGGGCCGGGGACGTCCTGGAGCTGCGCGTGGACGGCGACGTGGCCCGGGACAGCTGGCAGCTGGCGCAGGACGAGCGCGAGGGCAACTTCGTGGGCATGATGCGCATCGCCGCCGAGTGACGGGCACGGCGCCGCCGCCGCCGCCCGCCCGGCCCGCGGACGGGGCGCGTGGGGCTGGGGAGCCGCCCGCGTGGCCCTCCGGGGACACCGAGGGACCTCTGGGGCTGGGGAGCCGCCGGCGTGGCCCTCCGGGGACACCGAGGGACCGTGTAGACCCCTGTCCCTGGAGACGTGGGGCTGGAGACCCACCTGCATGACTGGGGACACCGAGGGACCTCTGGGGCTGGAGAGCCACCCACCTGCGTGGCCGTTTGGGGACACCAAGGAACCCTGTAGACCCTGGAGATGTGGGGCTGGAGACCCACCTGCCTGGCTGTTTGGGGACACTAAAGGACCTTGTAGACCCCTGTCCGTGGAGATGTGGGGCTGGAGACCCATCTGCATGACTGGGGACACCGAGGGACCTCTGGGGCTGCAGAGCCCCCATCGTGGCCGTCTGGGGACACCGAGGGACTGTGTAGACCCCTGTCCCTGGATATTTGGGGCTGGAGATGCAACTTTGTGGATCTGTGGGGCTGGAGACCCACCTGCACGGAGATGTGGGGCTGGAGACCCATCTACAAGGAGCCTCATGGGACCCCAGGGCCATCGGAGGACCCTGGTGCCACCATCCACCCAGACCGTTGGGTCCCGCGTCCTCCTCGCCCAGAAACCCGGGGGTGCCCTGGGACCCCGAGCAGCCCCTTGCCCTCGATGCCTTCCTGCACCCATGGGTGCCCCTCACCCTCCTCTCCCAGCCGGCCTGGGTAGGAGGGAGTAATTTATTGCCAGGCTATTGCTATTTATTGCACTTTAATGCCCATTATTTATTGTGGTTTATTATATTAATAAATTTATTTATGGCTCCGGGGGGGCCCCCAGGTCTCCTTCACTTCCCCCCCAAAGAGGTGACCACCCGCCCCCTTCCCCCTGAGTCCATTGAGGGGCCCCCACGTGCACAACCCTATAGGAGCCACCCGAGACTCCCCCTGGGTCCTGGGGACCCTTGGCGGGGGTGGCCGGTGAAGGGGATCTCAAGGGACCTAGAGGGGGGGATCTGGGGGTTTGCCATCTCCCCTAGGGGCTCATCCCCCCACCCCAGCTTGCACCCATGGGTGCTGGTGCTGTGGGTGGCCCATGAAGCGCCGGAAACCGCGGCGGGGCCGGAAAGTGCCGGGTCGGAGCCCCACGACGCGGGCCGCCCCCGCCGGCGTCCCCACGGGCCCCATGGCGCCGGGGCAAGCAGCTTGGGGACGGGATTTATATAGAGGGATATATAGATATAGGGCAGGAAAACGATAGGGGACGGGGAGAGCTCGTGGGGAGGGAGGGTCCCCGGGGTGGCCGCGCGGTCACGTGGGGCACCCGAAGAGCGTCATGGCCTCGGCGAACTCCACGAAGTCCTGGCAGCGGCTCTGGAGCTCGGGCTCCTGGCACTCCTCCTCGCCGGGCCACCGCTCCAGCCACGTGTCCTTGCTGACCAGGTAGGAGAAGCTGCCAAGGGAGGGGACACGGAGGGGGAAGGGACACGTGTGGGTGGCAGCCCCGCACCCACGGGTGGCCCCAGGGGGGCACAACCCTTTACAAGACACCGGAGAAGCTCCGTCTCCCGCCCACGCTCGTCGCCACCTCCCGGCTCCTCCGTGTCACCCTGCGCCCCCCGCGTGTCCCCTGCCCCCCCCCCCGGCGTGTCCCCGCCCCTCGGGCCGCGTCCCCGCTCCTCACTGGACGCCGGTGCTCCAGAGGTCGGAGCCGAGCCCCCAGACCAGGTAGTCCTTGCCCAGCTCCAGGTCGAGCGCCTCGCGGCACTGCTGGTGGCTCACAAAGGTCCGGTTGCTCCCGGCCGGCGCCTCGTCCGTCCCTGCCCGGGGGGACGCGGCGTCCTCGTGACCCCCTCTCCACGCCGCCCACGTGTCCCTCCCGCCGCCCACGTGTCCCTCCCGCCGCCCACGTGTCCCTCCCGCCGCCCGCGTGTCCCTCCCGCCGCCCACGTGTCCCTCCCGCCGCCCGCGTGTCCCTCCCGCCGCCCACGTGTCCCTCCCGCCGCCCACGTGTCCCTCCCGCCGCCCACGTGTCCCTCCCGCCGCTCACGTGGCCCTCCCGCCACCCGCGTGTCCCTCCCGTGCCATGGACACGGCCGTGGGCCTCGCTCAGCTCCACGGCTGGGGCCCAGCTCTCCCCATAAGCGTTGTCCCTCTCCCCATGGGGCGCTGATGCCACCAGCACCCAGGAGTGGCAGTGACATGGGTCGTCCTCTCCCCACCCCAACCCCCGTTGACGTCACCCTTCGGTATTGCCACCTCCATAAGGGTGGTGCTAGGGCTTTTGGGTGACCCCAACCCACCTGGTTGTCCCCAAGCACCCTCGGGGGGTTCTTTTGGGTGACATCAACCACACACAGTGTCCCTGTTCCAGGGTAGTACCAGCACCCCCTGGGTGACATCAAGCCAATGAGGTGTCCCCAGCGCCCCGGTGTCCCCTCGGGGTGCTCATACCCATCTTGATGACGGCGAGGATGTTCATGACGTAGTTGTCATAGGCCGGCAACTGCTTCACCTCCATCAGCCTCACCTTGTACACTGTGGGTGGGGAACGTCCCCACGTCATTGTCACCAAGGCCACCCCCTGGCAGGTGGAGCCCTCATGCCCCCTTCCCCCTAGGTCCCTCTGGGTTCCGCTCTGGTGTTCCCATGTCCCCTCTTGTGCCCGCACCTCCCCTGTGTCCTCTTATGCCCCACGTCCCCATCACGCCGCCCACCCTGGTGACCCACCGTAGTCAACTCCCGGCTCGCAGGCGTCCTCTATCCGCTTGTTGACCGTGATGTCAACGTCCTCCTTGTGCTGCACGAAACAGCTCTCTGGGGGGACAAGGCGGGGATGTGACTGGGACAAGTCTCCATCACGGCCAAGAGATGTCCCCTTCACAACCAGGCCGTGTTCCATTCCGGCCAGGACACGTCCCCATCATGACTGGGATATGTCCTATCATTACAAGGACACGTCCCATCACGCCGTGTCATGATCCTTGTCCCCACCCTGGTGTCCCCTGTGCCGTCCCCACCTTCGGCACAGCGGCACACGTCCTCGTGGCAGATCTTGCTCAGCTTCCCGCCGCTCTTCTCCGGGTGGTAGAAACGGGTGCAGCGGTCGTCTACGGAGACACGCGGGGACACGGGGTGGGGGACGTGGCGGGGGAGAAAGTCAACAAGAGGAGGGGACATCGAGGACATTTTGGGGTCAAAGATTGGCAAGGATATGGGGACACCCTGGTGGCACCATGGTGGGGAGATGGTCTGCAAGGAGATAGAGGCAGAAAGGAGGAGCTCTGGGGGGCTCAGGAGGATCAGGGGGAACATGAGGGGACACGGGAGGACATAGTGGGACACGGGGCTCACCGATCTTGTAGTAGCTGTAGATGGTGACGGATGCAGGCTGGATCAGCCCCACCTGGAACATCTGATGGGCCTTGAAGGACAAACATTCTTCTTCCTGGTGGGACACCTGGGGAAGGAATGGGGAAAGGGTCATCAGACGATGGCATTACGTGGGCACCACAACCCTGGTCATGTCTCCATCCCTGCCCATGTTCCCATCCATGTCCCTGTCCACATCCGTGTCCTCACCCCATCCCTACGTCCCATCCATATCCCTGTCCTGGCCCCATCTCCAGCCTTCTCCCCGACCCTGTCCCCAGTCCCTGTGCCCCCATTCCTCACTCTGTCCCCACCTCTGTCCCTGTCCCACCTTGTCGAGATAGAGGACGAGGTTGCCACGGTCCGACGGTGCCTTGTCGATCTCGTACTTAGAGATGTATCTGTCCACCCCCTCTGAAAGCTAAACATGGGGACATGGTGACATGGAGCACACGGGAGCGTGACCACCCAGGGACCCCGCGTCCCCACTCCCTGGGTCCCTCTGCTCACTCGTTTCAGGTCTTCAAGATCGGGGGCGAAGCCCGTGAGCATGGAGACATCGAGGATGGACATGGTGGCATCCACGTTGTCCAGGTACCTGTGGGAGATGGCGCCTGTTCCCAAGGTCTCCAACATCTCCAAGACCCCATCCCTGACATCCACCATCCCAGCGATCCCTCCAGAACAGTGTCTCCATCCCCATCCCTGTTCCCAGAGCCCTCTAAATTGTCCCCATCTCTGTAGTCAATATTCCCCCCAAGAGTCTTGTCCATGTCACAGTCCCTGTCCCTGATGTCCTCATTCCTTTCCCCAACAATCTTGTTCCTCTCCCTCTCCACCATGTCCCCATCTCTGACATCCCTGTCCCCGGTGTTGCAATCCCTGGTCCCAACCTCCCCCTTCTCATCCCCAATGTCCCTGCTGTCCCAGTGTCCCCAACACCCCTGATATTCTTGATGTGCCCCCCACCTCATGCAGATGGAGATCTTGACAGACCGGATGATCCCCTCCTTGTGCCTGCCTGGAGGGTGGCGAGAGACAGCATGGTCACCTTACCCTGTCACCTTAGGGACAGGGAGAATACCGGGGACTCAAGGGGACACGGAGGGACACTGGGGGACATGGAGGGATGCGGTGGGACTCACCCGTCTTCACCTCTTCCACCTGCACCCGCAGGTCGAAGCTGTCACACTTGTTCTCCTTTTCAGGGATCTTGGCGTTGTAGACGGTCACCACCGTCAACGTCCCCTTGCCCGTGCCCTCCGCTTTCACCGTGAACTCCTCGTTCCACCTGGTCTGTGGGGACAGGGGGACGTTGGGAGGGAGGAGGATGTCCCCAGGGGAACCCAGCGGGGCGTGTCGCACCACAGAGGGGACAGAAACATCATTGGACCCAAGGAATGGAGGGACAACGCAGGACGTGGAAGGGACGGGGACGTCCCAGGATATGGAGGGCGGGGACGTCCCAAGACAGAGAGGAACATGGAGGGGGCAGAACCATCACAGGGGCACCCAGGGGACAGAAGTGCCCTGTGCCACCACCACAGCAGGGGGACAGGAGCAGCCACCGTGCTGTGACTGTCCAGGTGCCTACAGGCGCTGGGGCGACGGTGACAGGGACGACGGCTGTGATGGTGACACCCACCGGGGACAGGGGCAGTTACGGCGGCCATACCTCGGCAGAGCGGGCCACCAGGGCGTTGCGGTTCTCGATGCGGTACTTGATGGGGCTGGCGCGCCGGGGCAGCAGCACCGACACGTCGAGGTTGAGCTCCTGCTCCTGCGGCATGGAGATCTGGTACTGGGCCAGAGCTTGGAACACCAGGATGGTGGCCTGCAAGGGACAGCGGTGTCACCAGCGGGCTTGTGGACGTGGGCCAGGGCGACCCCGAGTCCTCGTGGCATCTCCAGCCCCAGCAGCCCTGATGCTGTCTGTGATTGGGTCAGCTCCTGGCGACGTCAGGACGGGGTCCTTTGGGATTGGCGGTGCCATCTGGAGGGTTGGGGACATCAGACCCGGGGTGCCCCCAGGGTGGGTGTCCAAAGCCCACTGGAGGAGTTCCTAGGAGCTTGGAAGGATCCCTTGGAGCTTGAGGGACCCCAAGGAAATGGCGGGGTCCCCAAGACAGCAGGTGTCCCCACCTAAACCCCACCAGGCTCCCTAACTACCCAGGACCATCTGAGTCCCTCAGAGACAGGAGAGGTTCCTGGGGAGGTCCCAGGACCTGCAGGGGATCCTCCAGCACCAGAAGGATCCCCCCAAAGTCCCTCCAGATCCCCAGAGCGCCCCCAACACTCCATGTCTCCCTCACAGGGGCTCAGATCCACCTCCCCAGGGGGGCTATAGAGTGGCCTCTGCCTCCCTCCACCCCAACCTGCAGCCCGTGGTCCACCTGCGTGGAGCCGTAGCCGCCGCCGTAGTAGTTCTGCTTGGCGAGCCAGCGGACCACGGGCCCCGTGAGGTCCGTCTTCTCCATGAGCAGCAGGGCGAGCAGGGCGTAGGAGGTGCCCTCGATGTTGTACGTGCGGGCGTTGCGTTCCTCCCAGCGGTTGCCCTCTACGGGAGGTTGTCGGGGGGGGTCCGTCTACACTTCACGGCCCCCCTAAGACCCCGGCCACCTCCTTCGTGCTCCCTGTCCCCAGGCTTCACCTTTGGAGGCCTTCATGAGAATCTTCTCGCTGTTGAGCTTCCCTGCCAGGGCCAGGGCGTAGGAGGCCAGGGCCACCGTGTAGGGCCTGGCCAGGGACTGGTACCGCCGGGACAGGTATTCCGAGGCTTTTTCAATACTCCTGTCCAAGCTCTGCGCAAAGAGAAAGGTAATGCGGCTTCTCGAGCGTCTACGCTAGGGGTTGGCACGCAGAAATCGCCCCAAGGGCCGGCGGTGCCTGGCGAGCCGCTCACCTTGACATGATCCTTGCAGATCTCCTGGGCTTCCTTCAGCGCGATGAGGACGAAGGCTGTCAGGGACACCTCAGGCTCGGCACCTTGGTACCCTCCCTGCGTGGTGACATGGGGGGCAAAGATTTTGGTGCTGGGGATTTGGCTGCCCGACAGAGAAAGGGTTCTGCAGCCAAGCGCGGGTGTCCGCCTACCACCATCTCCTTGTGGATGACCGGAGCATCCTCTTGGAAAATCCCATCTGGCTTCTGCTTCTCCAGGATGAGCCATTTGATGGCCCCGCACACCACCTCAGTCTCGATGTTCACCAGCTTGTTGGCCATAGCAAAGACTTTGGCCACGTACGCCGTCAGCCTGGGGACACGGGGACCTCAGAGCTCCACGTTCTCCTCCTCCTCCTCCTCACGCCTTCCCTGGTTTTCACCCCATTCCCACCGTTCTGTTTCCCCTCCCAGTGACCAGATGAGGCCAGGACCCTCACCAGGTGCTCGACGGACGGTTTTTGAACGCAGCGTAGGAGTTGTCGTCTTTCCGGAAAGCCAATTGTTGGGTGTAACCTGGGGAGGAGATGGCAGCTGAGCAAAACCTGGGAATATCCCATGCGGAGGGCCAGGAGCTGCCGGCCATGGGTCAAAACAGGCTTATTTGGGGGCACCAACTCTTCCAGAACGACCAGGGAGCGCGACCAGCAGCTCCAACTTTGGGGACGGCCTGCTCACCCCAAAGGTTCTCCTACCCTTCTGGATCAAGTTGATGGCCTCGGTTCGGCGGTCGACGCCAAGAGTCTCCCACTGCTCCGTGCTGTCCAGGTAGTGGGTGGCGATGACGGTGGGGGTCATGCCGATCATGTTCTGCTCCCCACAGCCTGACGGCGTCACGATGAGGTGCTTGAGGTGGGCCCCGTCTATGGCTTTCTCCACGATGATGGACACAGGGTTGCCTGGTGGGGCAAGGGTGACGTCAAGATGAGGGCAAGCAGTATCTCCCGCCCCTCCCTAGCGCCCCACGCACCCCTGGGTCCCTACTCTCACCTTGGATGCTGACTTTGGTCTCCGACTCGGTGTTGGGGACAATGTCGGAGAGGTTTGCTGCTGAGACCTTCTCTTCCTGTACCCCATCTGCGGGATGGAGAGCCCGCGATGGAGCTGGGAAGATCCAGCTTGGCCCCAGCTAAGGTGTCCCAGCCCTGCCCTGCATCTGCAGTGGGATGCCCCTCCATCCTCAAAGTGCCCTAATTACATAGTGGGGCATCCTTCATCCCCAAGATGCCCTTGGTCCAGCTCCTTGAAGGACGTCCCTCATCCCACAAGATGCCCCAGATCCATAGTGGGACATCCCTCTGTTCTCGTGCCCTGAGAATCCATGTTCGGACAGCGAGTTTCACCCCAGGGATAACCCAGAGAGGTCCCCAGCACGGGATGGGCAACACTCACTGATCCCCCGCGCGCTTGGGTCCAGCTCAACAATCTTCACCGTCTTCTCCAGTCTCATCCCTTCAGCCTGCAGAGGCGAGACAGCAACTCTCAAAGCTGGACCAGCCTACGGCCACCCTTCTCCAGGACCCTAATCCGGGAATCAGCTCCCAGTGCAAACCAGCAGCCTCAGGTCATTGGAGAAACCTAGAGCCCCCCCGAAGACCACCCCATTTGCCTCCTTGGGCACCGCAGGCAAGGAATCATTCATCCCTGGGTACAGAACGCAGTAGGAAGGTGAGGATGATGATGGGATGGGACATCCCGGGTGGCGGTGAGGGGCGCTGTGTCTCCCAGGGGCGATGACGGTGCCCACTCACCACAACTTTGAGCTTCTTCTTGACCCCGTCGGCCACGTAGGCGCCCCACACGGCCGCCTTGACTTCGACATCGTGCAGCCCCAGCTGCAAGGGCACGAGGACCAAGGGCACCACCCGCGACGACTGGGCCTTCAGGAGCAGGATCTGCTGGTAGCGGGCCTTGGAGGAGGAGGCGCTGCAGATGGCTGGGTTGTGCGTCAGCTCCACGCGCACCTGTAGGACGCGGGCGTGCGCCGGCACAGGGGGTGACTCGGGCAGCCGCGGGGCTCCCCCCATCCCGCTCCTCTCCGGCTCCGTGACGCTTGCTGACCTTGATGTCACGCTCCCGGTAATTGTAGAGGATGGCACGGACCTCCACCTGCTCGTTCCTCACCACTGAGTAGGGCAGGCGCAGGTCAATGAAGAACTCCTTCATCACCGTGATCTCGTAGGGGTCGGCCACGCAGATACCTGTAGCGTGGCCAAAAGGGCTGCAGGTTGCAAGCTGAGGGGCTCGCCAGGCTTTGACAGGGGGCCCTAAAGTCCCAGGGATCCCCCCAAGGGATTGGAGAGCCTCCAGTCCCTCAAGGGATTGGAGAGCCTCCAATCCCAAGCAAGTCATTACCGTTCTGAGGGGTCACTCAAGTCCTGGCAAGATCTGGGGGAGGGAGCTCTCAAGTCTGTGGATCATCCCCAAGGTCTTGAGGGACCCTTCCAGCCTCATGGCACCCATTCGGGTCTTGAGGCCCCCCCTTTCCACCTGCTGCCCAGCACCACAGCTCCATAACGCACCCTTTTTCTCAGAGAGGCTGACAGCCAGGACCTCCCAGGTGGTGATGGAGTCCTTCAGGTACACGGGCAGTGTCTTTGTGGAGATGCTGGAGGGGACGAGAGCCAACAAAAGCATTAGATGGCCCCCAAACCAGACCAGGAGGTTGTTGGTGGCTCCTGAGCTCATCTGAGGAGCCGTAGTTGGTCCCCAAGCTGGACCAAAGCATCAAGGATGGTCCCCGGCTTTGGACAGGGGCTTGTAGGAGCTGCCCGAGCTGCAGCAGGAAGTTGTAGCTGGTCCTCCAGCCATCCAGGAGAGCCTCGGCGGGTCTCCGAGCCGTGGGGTGGGTGTCAGCAGCAGCGGGTGCTCACCCCAGATCGTTGGGTGCCTCCGTCAGGGGCTCCACCTGCCAGAGCCAGCTCTCAGGGAAGAGGCTCCGCGACGTGATGTCCTCGTCGGCCAAGATGAGGTCGTCCGCCTCGCCTGGGGCATCGCATGGAGCCTGTTTGCCCGGGCAGGTGGCCCCTTGCCGGGCTGAGCTCCGGGGCTCATCCGGGCCCCTCCAAACCCTGGCTAGGCCCCGGTACTTGCTTCGGGCTAGCTGGAGGTGCAGCTCTCGCTGCTTCTGCTCGCGGATGCCCTTGATGTAGTTGCAGCAGTCGAGGAAGGCCGTGACGCAGGCCGGGCCCTCCAGGATGTAGGTGGCCCGTTTCTCACAGCTGTGGCCCATGGGGTTCTCCTGCATGCCGTCCTCGCAGCACTTGCGGAGCTGCCCGTCCTCGTACTCGGCGGCTGCCGGCACCGACACACGGAGCTGGCGCCGGGCGGGGCCCTCCAAAGCCATCGTACGGAGGTGGTGGTGGGGATGTGGGCACGGGCATGGACCTGGGGGGATTCTCTCAGGGAGATGGGATGAGGTGGCGTCTTTGGGAAGGGGGATGTGGTGGTATCCCCTGGGAAACGGGATGCTCCAGCATCCACAGGGAGCTGGGGTTCTCCGGCATCCCATGTGGAATGGGATGCTCTAACATCCCTCAGAGAGAGGTTATTCCAGTGCCAACAGGGAGATGGGATGCTCCAGGATTCCCTAGAAGGCGCCACGCTCTGGCATCTCCTCAGAGATGGGATGCCGCAGCATTCCCAAGGAGTTGGGATACTCCTGCATCCCCAAGGATCTGGGATACTCCGGCATGCTCGAAGTGCCACATACCTTTGTTGCCCTTGTACTCGATGAGCAGCACGGACCTGCGCCTGCGTTTTGCTGGCTTGGGGCACTGGACCTCTATGGGCAGAAGAGACACACGGGTGAGGACACCGGAGCGTCACCCCTGCAGGTGCCACCTCCCCGGCACGGGGTGCCCCGTCTCCACCCTACCCGCCCGCTGCGGCGTGCTGATCTTCACGTTGGTGACCAGGCTCAGGCCAGCGTCGGCGAAGACCCCGACGTTGTCCTTCCCGCTGCCCGGGGTGCAGCCGATGTCGCTCTGCTCCACCGTGTCCCACACCTGCGGCGTGCCGGCGTCAGCCGTGACCGTCGCCGAGCGCGTGGCCGCCCGCCCGCCCGCAGCGCCTACCTTGGACTGCGTCAGCTTGTGCTTCTTGTTGAGGACGAAGACGCCCTTGTCCACCACCACCAGCCCCACCTGGGCCTTGTGGTCCCCCTCGATGCGGAGCCGCATGGAGGTCCCCGGCTCGTGCACCCGGTTGTCGGCCTCTGTGGCTCCCTTCACCACCAGCTGTGGGAGGCGGAGAGGGAGGGTTGTGGCTCGGGTGTCTCTGCTTTTGTCCCCAGGTGGTGGCAAAGATCCCCCTGGATCAGCCCCATGTGCGCGGCCAAGTCCCCACAGTGTCCATGAGCATCCGAGGGATTTCTAAGTCCTTCACAATGTCTGAACTTCCAGGATGTTCAAGTATCCCACGGGATGTCCACAACCCTCCGGGATACCCAAGTCCTCTCAGGATGTCTGAACCCCCTGGAGATACCCAAGTTCTTCCAGGATGATCAAGGCCACCATGATGCCCAATACCCCCAGGATGCTTTGGGATGTCCAAGCCCCTTGGGATGCCTGAGCTCCTCAGGGTGTCCTTCTCCCATGGAGATGTCCAAGCATTTACCCCCCCGCCGGGGTGCCTGAGCCCCCAGCATTGTCTGAGAGCCCCATGATGCCCAAGACCCCCGTGACGATCAAACTCCTCAGGATATCTTATCCCCCAGGATGCTCAGGTTCCACCAGAACGCCCAAGCTCGCCACGATGCCCGAGCTCCTCCCGTCACTGATGTCTTCCCGCCAGGACTCACGGTGCCCATGCAGGTGTCCTTGACATCCAACCAGACCGAGTCGGCGACAATCTCCCCCGGCATCACGTAGTAGTAGGCCACAATGCGGAAGGAAGGGATGAGGTCGACCGTCACGGGCAGCGACATGGTGACGAGGTTCTGGTTGTCCTCACGCCGCTGCCGCCCCACGCGCACGATCTGCCCCTTGCTCATGATCTGAGGGAGGGTAGCAAAGGTTGCAGGGGATCGGCAGGGACTCGGACGCCCGGGGCCCTGGGATGGGCCCTGGTGGCACTCACGATGTAGGTGAAGTAGGCGACGTTGCGGAGGGAGGGGTTGTTGCTCTTGAGGTGGAAGTTCACGGGGAGGTTGTCGCCGGGCTTCAGCTCGTTGGCCGTCACGGCCAGGTGGAGGAAGTTGCCCGAGTTGCCCTGGCTGCGGTACACCTCGGCCTGCATGGTACGGCTGGCCTGGCGGGCCTCGGGCAGCCCCTCCTGCGCCGTTCGCACCTGCGAGGGACCCCAGGGCCACCAGGGTGGGCGTTGGCGGGGAGCTGTGGCCACCATGGAGCCTCCAGTGGCCTCCATTAGTGCCATCCCTCGGGACATCTCAGCTACCCAAGCCGTCCTGGCCATCCTGGTCACCTGGGCCATTCCTGTCCCGTGGCCATCCCAGCTGTCCTGGTCCACCTGGTCCCTTTGCCACCCCATCTTGGCCATCCTTGGTCCCATGGTCAACTTGGACATCTCTGTCCTCCTGGTCTTGTGGCTGTCCTGGTTCCACAGCCACCCCAGCTCCATGGCCACCCGTAGCCCTGGTCTCCCTGACCAAGACAACCCCAACCCACCAACGACTTCAGTCACCTCAGCCCCATGGCCACACCGGGGCCCATGAACCCAATCTCCCTGGTCCCCCGGCCTTCTTGGCCTCCCCATTCCCTCGGCCACCGCAGCCACCCTCGTTCCCTTGTCTTCCAGCCCCCGGGGTCCCCAGGCCCTGCTCACGGTGATGGGGACGGTGTCCTTGTTGGCCGGCATGTTGATGATGAGCTTGGCAGTGCCATCCTTCTGTGTGGGCACGAGGCCCTGAAGGTCGTTGGCCTTGACAGGGACACGTGCAGCTGGCGAGCCGTCAGGGTTGGTGACATAGACCTGCAGGACGGAACACTCAGCAAGGGACATTGGGAGGTGCCATGGGGACATAACACAGGACTCGGTGCTGTGGCAGGTCAGCTCTGACCCTGTGCCCGTCCGTGTCCCCTGGGGCACCGCAGGGGGCCATTACCATGAGCTCGAAGGGCATCCCCGGCTTGAAGTACTTGGGCGTGCGAGTGAAGTGGATCTGGTACGGGGACGTCACGATGCGGATGCCCGTGCGCTGCGCCTCCACCATGTCACTGCCTGCGCGGGGTCAGGGGTGTCACCCAGGGCCAGCATGGGGCAACCTGGTGCCAGCCGACCTCCCTGGCTGCCCGCTGTCCCCGCATGTCCCTGCTGTCCCCATTCCCCCATGTCCCCAGAGCCCCCGAAAGCCTCCGTTGTCCCTGTTGACCACGTCCTTGCTCTGTGCTTGACCCATTGTCTTCGTGGCCACATGTCACCATATGTCATGCTGGTCCCTTCTCCTACATGTCCCCGCCGCCCGCCCCGTCCCCGCGACCCACCGGACTCGGTGATGACGGTGACAGAGATGTAGAGCGAGTGTCCCACCAGCTCCTGGGGGTTGGCAAAGCGTTGCCGCAGCATGGCCATGGGCAGCACGGCCTCGCCGTCCCCATCGACGATCTGCAGACACAGGGCTCAGCGGGGGACAGGGACAGGGAGCAGGACAGGGACAGGGACAAGAGAGTAGGACAGGGATGGGGATGGGGACAGGAGAGCAGGACGGGGGACAGGCAGCAGAGTTCAGCAGGGGCCAGGATTGGGGAGGAGGACAGGACAACAGGTCTCAGGAGGGGACAAGAGGGCTCAGCAGGGGACAGGGATGGGGGACAAGGGACAGCAGGGGATGGGGACAGCGCCAGCCCACCTGCACCCTCCGCAGGGACTGCGGGATGCTCTTCCTTTCATCATCCACCATCACGCCAAAGAGGACGAAGGCCGTGCCGTGGAGGCGCTTCCCGTAGAGGTACCTGTGGGGTCCCCGACAGAGGGGGTCGATTTTGGGGGTGGAGGTCACCTGACACCCCCATCGTCCTCACCGGGGGGGTTCCCCGTTTCACCTGGCGGTGATGGACACGTGGAAATCCTTCTGCCGGTCGATGTAGAGGAACTTCTCCTCCGGCTCCAGGAGGACCTCAAAGCTTGGCAGAACTGCCGAGGGTGACACAGGGACAAAGGTGGCATTTGTGAGTGGGGCACTGTGGTTCCCCCCCCCAAAACCCTCCCTGGGAAATTGCAGCCCTCCATAGGGAGGCCTCAGGTGGACCCTTCACCCCCAGACACACCGTACTCCTTGACATCAAATTGGGTGCTGAAGACCTGTTGGGGCGAGTCTTCAAATTTGGCCAGCACTGTCCATGTCCCCATGCTGGAAAAGGGACAGAGTAAGCAGGATGGGGACAGGGATGTCCCCAAGCCGCCTCATGAAGGTCACACACCTGACAACCTCTGGCAGCTTGTGGTTGAGGGAGAAGATGCCCGTCTTCATGGGCGAGGAGATGGGCACTTGCTTGACAATGATGCCTTCAGCGGTCTGTAGAGGGACAGGACAGTCAGGGACAACAGGCCACGTCCCCGTTCCCATCCTTGCTCCCATGGCCCTGCCCTCGGTGCCACAAGGACCCACCTTGACCTCCACGATGATGGTCTTGGGAGCTGGCTCCATGTGGTGGCCCACAGCGAAGAAGCGGCAGAGCACTGGGAAGGGGGGACAGGGGTGGGATGAGCAGGGACGTGGTGGGGACATCCCGAAATGGATGTCGAGGCCCCGTGGGGACATCTCAAAAGGAGAGTTGGGTCCTCTGCAATGGGGACGTCACTGTGGGCATCTCGGCCCCACCTTCTTGGGGCACGATGGAAACATCTGGAGATGGGAGCTGGATCTCGCTGGGAATGTTAGAGACATCGCTGGGAAGACCCCCGCCCTAAGCTGTGGATGCCACTGGGGACACCCTGACTCCAAGCTCCGGAGCCCCGCAACGAGGCCGTCACCAGGGCCCTAGCTCTCGCCCCGCTCATTGGGACAACCACCCCCATGGGACCCCCCGCCATGGGTGGGACCCGCACCCGTGGAGCCGGGCGTGTAGATGGGCTTGTCGGTCTGCACGAAGATGTGACCGCTCTGAGGTGACACCAGCAGCACCTTCTCCAGGGTGGCCTGGGCGGAGCGGGCCTGCACCGAGACGTACTGCTTGCCGGGGCCCCGCGGCAGCGCCTTGGCCGTCAGCTGTGGGGACACGAGGACACCGGGTGACACCCGCGCCCCGGGGCGGTGGTGGCCCCAGGGCGTGGGGACACCTCTGCAATGTGCTTGCGCCCCTGGCGAGGGTGGCCCTGGGGCATGGGGACACTAGGCGGCACCTGCATCCCTGGTGATGACCCTGGGGTGGCATCTGCACCCCTAGTGATGGTGGCCCTGGGCATGGGGACACCAGATGGCACCTGCCCCATGGTATGGTTCTGGGGCAATGGGGACAGTAGGTGGCACCTGCATCCCATGTGGCGGTGGCCCTGGGCACAGCTGTGTGACACTTCCACCTTGAGGCAATGGCCATTTCACCACATGGGGACACTGGGCGACAGCCCCGTCCCCGGGGATGACAGTCCCCACAGACCCCGGGGGACACCCGCGTGGCACTCCCCTACCTTGGGGACACCTGCGTGGGGTCCCGCTGCCAGCCCCTGCCACCCCAAGGCACCCGCAGCCCCTCCCTCCCTCCCGGGGGGCTTCTCCGCTGGCTCGTATGGGGCCGGGCTCCCTCCGCGCCACCCCTGGGCGGGCGCCGCGGGGTGGCCGAGCGCGGCGGGTGTCACCCACCTTGACGGGGGCGGTGGCCATCATGCCGCCGGCGGGCGCCAGCTCCAGGCGGGTCTGGAAGAGGACCTGGCGCTTGAGGGGGAAGTCCTGCACCAGGAGGGTGACGGTGGTGGCCGAGGCCAGCCCCGGCGCCTCCACCAGCACCAGCTCCTCCGTGTCCAGCCGCAGCACGGCCGGGGTCACCATGGACATCCTGGAGGAGGGACGGGGAGGGGGACACGGCACCGCGTGAGCGACCCTCCACCCTGCGCGTGAGCCACAGCCACCCCCCAAGCCACCCCCCAAGCAACCAGGGTCACCCGCTGCCTCCAGTACCCACCCCCCCAGCACCCAAATCCTGCCCCCCCYCCCSCCYCCCCCACACCAAGGGCCGCCCTTTCAGCACCCGTGACCTTGGCAGAGCCCCAGGTCCTGCTGGAGGGGAACAAAGTCCGAGGGCCACCCCTGCCCAACCCCCCCCACCCAGGGTGACAGGGAGCCCTGAGGGGGCAGGTCGCAGGGCAAAGAGGAAGTGTGGGGGGGTTCTCCAGCGGCTCGTATAGGGTTGAGGCCCTATAGGGACCTTGCCTTTGCAGGGGGCATTGGGGTGCATATGGGGGGGGGGGTAGATGAGAGGGTTATGGGCGGGACTGGCTATGGAGGTGCCCATTTGGGGGTGGAGCCCTCCGGCTGGGGGTCTCTGGCCATGGGTGGAGGGTGGGTCCCTTCTAGGATATAGGAGTTGCTTGCCGGGGAGGGACCCATTGAGGGTGGGGGTCCAGGTTTAGGGAGGGGGGTCTTGGCCATGGGGGTCCTGGTCCTGATGGACCCTGGTCAGGGGGTCCAGTCAAGGGCAGGGGGTCCCTTTTGGGGTTGGTGTCCTGGTCATGGAGGTCCCGGGCATGGGGGAGTCCCATATAGGGTGGAGTCTTGTCTATGGTGAGGGTCCCAACCACAGGGGTCCTTGGCCATGGGGGTCCCATCAAGGAGAGGGTCATGTCCGGGGTGGGGGTCCCATTGGGGTGGGAGTCCTGACAACAGACAGGTGGGGATCCCAAGGGTCAGAGAGCAATGGGGGGGGGTCCCTAGGGTGGGGGTCCCAGGGGATGGTCCCACTTGAGGGGCTTCTCGAGGGAGGAGGGTCTCCTCTATGGGAGGTCCCAAGGGTGCTGGGGACTCACATCTGCCCGAGGGTGGGAGCCAGGACCCCCAGGAGCAGCAGGGCGGCCAGGGTGAGCGCCGGAGCCCCCATGGCGGTGGGGGCAGGCAGAGGGTGGGCCCAGGCGTCCGGGGCAGCTCGGCGGGGGCCACGGCAGGCGCTGCCTCTTTATAGCGCCGGTGGTGACGAGTTAATTGCTAACGGGGCGGGGAGGGGGCTGTAGGGGAGGCCTGCAGGGCACGGGGAGGGGGGCCCGGATGCCTGGGCCCCTCCCTGGCACTGGGGCAGGGGGAGGGTGTTTGGGGAGGGGCACCCGGATGCCTGGGTCCTTCCTCATTTCTGGGAAGGAGCCTGGCACGGAGCCAGGGGGTTTCGACACAGCCGTGGGGCCGGGCACAGAGCACCCTGGGAGCCTGGGAAGGGGGTGGCACCAGGGGACACTGGGACCTGGAGGCGTTGGGGACCCACCTGGACATTGGGACGTGGGGGCACGGGGACCCTGGGACATGGGGACCCACTGGGGACATGGAGCATGGGGACGTGGGGACCCCCTGGCACTGGGAACATGGGGACATGGGAACCCACTCGACACTGGGGACATGGGAACATGGGGCCCTGGGACATGGGGACCCATTGGGGACACGGAACATGGGGACATGGGGAACCCCCTGGCACCGGGAACATGGGGACATGGGGCACTGGGACATGGGGACCCACTGGGTACACAGAGCATGGGGATGTGGAGACCCCCCTGGCAATGGGCACATAGGGACATGGGGACCCACCTGACACTGGGGACACGGGAACAGGGGCACTGGGACATGAGGACCCACTGGGGACACGGAGCGTGGGGACGTGGGGATCCCCCTGGCACTGGGAACATGGGGACATGGGAACTCACCTGACACGGGGGACATGGGGCCCTGGGACATGGGGGCCCACTGGGGACATGGAGCATGGGGTCATGGGAACTCACCTGACACAGGAACATGGGGACATGGGGACATGGGAGCCCACCTGGCACCAGGGATGCAGGAGCATGGGGACTCACGTGGCACTGGCAACACGGGGACATGGAGACACTGGGACATGTGAACCCAGCTGGCACTGGGGACATGAGATCATGGGGACATTGGGACACCGGAACCCACTGGGGACCTGGAACATGGGGAAATGGGAACCCACCTGGCATCAAGAACATGGGGACACGGGAGGCCACCTGGCACTGGTGACATGGGGACACGGGGACACAAGGACACAGCAACATGAGGACACAGAAGTGTGGTGGCCCTGGTGACTACATGAAATGGGGACATCGGAACAAGGGGACATACGTCTGAAACTGGGGATATCATGGGGACATGGGGACGGCACCGGAGGCCTGGGGACATGGGGACACAGGGACAAGCACACGTAGGAGAGCAGGGCAGCCCCGCGGGCACTGACCCTTCCCAGCATCCTCCGGGAGGCACCCAGGCGTCCGGGGAAGCCCCTCCTCCCCTGTGCCAGGCAGAATCAGGCCCCGCCCCTTCCGTGCAGACCCCGCCCCTTGCACACAGGCCCTGCCCCCTTCTGCACCAACCTCTTCTGCAAGCTCCTCCTCCCTTGTCTTTGGGGGTGGGGCTCTACCCCCTGCCAGGTGGCCCCCGTCATTATAGCCCCGCCCCCTGCATGTGCTAGAGGCGGGAACATGAGAGGGGGCGTGGTCAGTGACAGCGAGGGGCTGAGGAAGGCGTGGCACCAGGGGGTGGGGTCACACATGAGGGAGGAGCCAGGCCTGGGGGCGGGGCCTGTGATGGGGAGTGTCTGTGGGCTCCTAGGGGTTGTTCTGGCCCCATCGAGGCCACCCGAGGGGGCGATTTGGAGTCAAAACCCCCGGGTTTGGGGGTTCCGCCCAGGTCCCTCCCAGCCACCCTCATGTGCCAGGGACGTCCCCGTGTCCGGGCCCGCTCTACCCACAAGGCCCCACGGCCGGCGGCTCCTCCCCCGCGCAGGCGCAACCGTGGGGCCCCGGCTTCCGGCCCCGCACAGAGCGCCAGGGCCCCAGGGCGGCCGCGGGCCCAATTGGGGTGGCCCACAGGGACCCTCCATCACGCCGGTCCCCAGAGCCGGACGGTCCAGGGGGTCCCTTCTTCCCGATGTTCCTTGGACTTGGCCAGTCCAAGAGGACCTGCTATTCCAGCAGTCCCTGGAAGCAACAGCTCTAGGAGGACCTTCCATCCCGACGTACCTTGGACTCAGTGACTCCATCCTGACGTTCCCTGGACTCAACGGCTCAAGAAGGACCCACCATCCTGACATTCCTTGGACTTGGCTGGTCCAGGAGGATCTGCCATCCTGAGATTCCTTGGTCTGAACAACTCCATCTCGACGTTCCTTGGACTCAACAGCTCCATCCCAACATTCCTTGGACTCAGCAGCTCCAGGAGGTGCCCTCATCCCAACGCTCCTTGGACTCAGCAGCTCCAGGAGGTCCCACTCTCCTGGCATTCCCTGGACTTGGCCATTCCAGGAGATCCCACCAACCTGAACGTCCTTGGACTTGGCCCCTCCAGGAGGTCCCATCATCTCGACCCTCTCTGGACTCCATCGCTCCAAGAAGACCCTCCATCCCGCTGCTCCCCGAGCTCAACCCCCTCAGGAAGACCCAACGTCTCGTCGCACTCCAGACTCAGCCTCCCTGGGAGGACCCATGGAGACCTGGCGCCAGTGCACCCAGTGGCTGGTGGCTGCGCGGGTGCTGCCCCTGGGCCACCGGGCCAACAGCCCTGGGGGACGAGTGTCGGACCTGGCGCAGGCGCTGCGTGACGGCGTCCTGCTCTGCCACCTCCTCAACGTGCTGCTGCCCCACGCCGTGCACCCCCGTGACATCAACCCCCGGCCCCAGATGTCCCAGGTGGGGAGAGCGGCGAGGGGGGAAGAGGGGACGGCGGCGGCACCGAAGGGGTTAACAGGAAGGTTGGCAGGGGGAGGGGCTGCGGCGACGCCGGGGGAGAGGAAACAGGATGGTGGAGGGAGGGCCCAGGCGTCCGGGGCCTCCTCAGCTCTACTCATGGGGCCCGCGGAGCCGGGGGCCCCGGGCGTGCGGAAGCCCAACCCCCAACCCCGGGACAGCTGAGGGGACCCAGCGTCCAGAGCCTTGACCCAGGGGGACATGAGGACATGGGGTGCTGGGGGATGCGTCACCCAAGGGGCGGTGACAGAGCTGGTGGTGCTGCAGGCCCAGGTGACAGTGGTGGCAGTAGTGGCAATGGCAGTGACAATGGTGGTACCAAGGACAATGAAGTCATGGTGACGATGGCAGTGACAGTGACAATGGTCACAATGTTGCCAATGACAATGATAGTGTTGATGGTGATGGGGGCAACCATGGTGACAGTAGTGACAATGGAGGTGTCAGTGTTGAGGATGATGGTGGTGATGATGATGATGGCCAGTGATGCCAAAGGTGATGATGGTGGTGGTGGCAATAGCAGTACCAGTAATGACAGGGGTGCCAGTGATGATGACAGGAACAGTGACAGTGGGGGCGGCAACGATAGTGCCACTGATGGTGCCATCAATGGGTCCATTGATGGTGACACTGGTGCTGGTGGCAGTTATGGTAACAGTGGTGGTGGCAGTTGGATGATGGTGCCATGATGGTGACAGCGCCATGATGAAGCGTTGGTGATGGGGACGTGAGGGTGATGGCACCGTGAGGGTGACAGTGCCGTGACGGTGACGTGCTGGTGCCGCTGCCACCTGCAGTTCCTCTGCCTGAAGAACATCCGGATCTTTCTGGCCGCCTGTGCCGACAAGTTCGGGCTCCGCAAGCACCAACTCTTCGGCGCCTTTGACCTCTTCGATGTGCAGGATTTCGGCAAGGTGGGACCCGCGATCCGGCCCGTGTCCTCAAACAGGCGACCCAGCCATCTGGGGACCTGTCCCACCCCACGGTGACCCCCTATGTGTCTCCAGGTGATAGACACCCTCTCGACACTCTCATGGACGCCCATCGCCCAGAGCAAAGGCCTCACGTGAGTGCAGAGGGACCCAGGCACCCGGGACCCTGCTTGTCCCCCAAGGGAACCCACATGTCCGGGACCTCATGGAGGGACCTGCCACCCACAGGCCCTTCCCGGCCGAGGACAGCGTTGGGGACGACGACATCTACAGTGGCCTCTCAGACGTCATTGAGTGAGTGGGGCTGGGTGGAGACAGAGGTACCGGGGACTACAGAGGGGTATTGGGGAGTACTGGGAGGTATTACAGGAATGTGAGGGAGTATTCAGGGGTATTAGAAGAGTGTTAGAGAGTATTGAATGGTATTTCAGGGGAAATATGGAGTATGAGACCTATTAGAGGATTATTGAGAGATATTAGTGGGGTATTTGGGGGATATTAGGGTATATTGGGGGTATTACAGGGGCACTGAGAGGTATTAGAGGGGAATCAGGGAGTGCCACGGTATTAGAGAACTGAAGGGTATTATAGGAGCATTAGGGAGTACTGGAGACATTAGAAGGACACTAGGGAGCATTGAGGGGCATTAGAGGGGCATTAGGGAGTACTGGGAGGTACTAGAGTGTGGCTGAGGTAGGGACACATGGGACATGAGGGGGTCCATGGGCTATTATGGGGCCCAGGCAGCTCTGGGGGTAGTGTGGGGAATTTTGGGGTCCTGAGTGGATACAGGGGGTACTTGAGTACTTTGTGAGTACTGGGGGGTACTTGGGGACATACTGGGGTATGTTTGGGTTCTGGAAGTATTTTGTGGGGGTACTTTCAGGTACTTGGGTGACACTTCAGGGTACTTGGGTGAATTTAGGGTTCGGGGGGGCACAAGGAGTACTTTGGGGGTACTTGGGGGGTACGTGGGGTACTTTGGGGTACCTGCGGACTGGGCCTGGCACAGCGACACGGCGGAGGAGGACGACGACCTCTACGACTGCATGGAGCCCGAAGGCACCGACGGTGACGACATCTACGAGGACCTGATGCGCACGGAGGCCCCCGGGCCGGCGGTGAGCGCCCGGAGCCCTGCGCTCCTCCCAGATGCCTGGGCCCCTCCCAAGCCCCCACCGTGGACCTGTCCCTGTCCCTGTCCCCGCAGCAAAAGGCGCCTGGGGTGGACAAGCAGCTCTGCTGCCTCCAGGAGATCTGGCAGACGGAAGAGAAGTACACGGAGACGCTGGAGTCCATCTGCCAGGTGGGAGGAGGACGAGGATGTCCCTGTGCCCACTGCTTCAAGGGGACGGGGAGAGGGACCTGGGGACAAGGATGGCAATGTGGGTATATAGGGACATGGCTGGGGACCTGGAGATGGGTTGGGGATGGGACAGGAGTGGGAATGGTGATCTGGGGCCTGGTCCATGGAGATGAGGCCATGGACACACTGGGACAAGGATGGGGACATGGAAGTGGCTTGGGGGTGGGACAGGATTGGGGCTGGTGGCCTGGGGTAGCACATGGGGATGGAGTCATGGACACTTTGGGACAGGGATACAGGGAAGTGGGGTTGGGAACATGGGGGCAGGACGGGGGAGGGGAAGGGACAGTGATGGGATTGAGGACGTGGGGATGGGAACAGGGTTGGGCACACAAGAATGAGGTTGGGGACACTAGAATGAGATGGGGAACATGGGGACAAAATCCCCCAGGAGCATTTTGCAGGGGGAGTCACAATCTGCCTCCCAGCGTTCCTAGTGTCCCTGTCTCCCCTCCTGGTGCTCCCAGTGCTCCAGGTGATCCTGTCCCCTTCCTCCCCAGCACTTCCTTCGGCCTCTCCGGCGCTTCCTGCAGCCCCAGGACCTGGAGAGCGTCTTCATCAACATTGAGGTGCCCCCGTCCTCCCCAGTGCTCCCAGGAACCCCCCTAATGCTCCCAGGAAGCCTCCAGTGCTCCCAGAGACTCCCATTAATCCTTCCAGTAACATCCCAGTGCTCCCAAAAATCCCACCTCTCCCCCCATTCCAGGGGAGACCTGGGCCTAGGGTAGGAGGGCCCAGGAGATCCCTAGTGGAGTGTGTCACTCGGAGGGGTCCTGGTGTCCCCAGAGGTGTCCCGATGTCCTCCAGGATGTCCCTGTGCTCTTAGGGGATCTCAGTGTCCCGGGGGTCCTGGGGTCCTTGCAGGGGAGGCCCCAGGGTGTCTTGGTGTTCCCAGGGGCCCTGGTGGGTCCAGTGTCCTCAGCAGGTCTCACTGCCCCTGAGGGGAAGGGGGGTGGATCCCTGCATCCATGGGGGTCCCTGGTGGGGGGGACTCGGTGTCCCCAGGGGTCCCGGTGTCTGGGGAGTGACACAGTGATGCCTCCCCTGCCCAGGACCTGCTCCAGCTGCACCAGCAATTCCTGGCGGAGCTGCGGGTGGTGCTGGGGGGGGGCGCGGGGGTCCAGGGGCTGCCCCCCCTCTTCCTCACCTACAAGGAGAGGTGAGGGGCTTGGGGGGTTGGTCCTGAGGATGCCTAAGGGCTCGGGGGGTGGTTCTGGGTGGTCTTTGGGGAGGTCTTTGGGGAGCCATGGGGGACCTGGAGTGTCCCTGGGGAGTCCTGAGGGTCCTTGGGGGGATTAAGTGGGGGCTGGGGGGGGAATCCTGGGGGTCCTTGAGGGATCATGGGGAGACTAGGGGGGTCTCTGAGGGTTCCTGAGGGTCCTTGGGGGGCCTTGGAGAGTCATGGGTAGAATGGGAGGGTCCCTGGGGGTTCCTGAGGGTGTCTGGGGGGTCACAGGAGGGCCTGGGGGTGTCCCTGGGGTTCTGATGGTCCCTAGGGGGTCCTTGGGAGGATCCAGAGGAAAAATGAGGGGTAAATAGGGGCCCTGGACCCTGATTGGGGCCCACATCTCTCAGGGCTGGTGGTTTGGGGCCATTTGGGACCATTTGGGGTCAATTGCTGCATTGCCTGGCCCAGGCACAAATGAGGGGCTCATAGTGTTTGTTTTGGGGGCATTTTGGGCCATTTTGGGGTTGATTGTGGCACAACCCATCCTGGGCACATCTGAGGGTACATGGTGGCCGTTTGGGGCTCTTTTGGGCCATTTTGGGTCAGTTGCAGCACAGCCCACGTCGGGGCTCACAGCGGCCATTTTGGGGCCATTTGGGGCTGTTTTGGGGCCTCTCCTGCAGGTTCCTGCTCTACGGCCGCTATTGCAGCCAGGTGGAAGCCGCCTCGCGGCGCCTTGACCAGCTGGCGACTGCCACCGACCTGCGCATGAAGCTCCAGGTGGGGCCTCCTGGACGCCTGGGCCCCTCAACCCCCACTCTAGGATGCTCAGCACCCCCCCGGGGAGCTCCCGGACCCCCCGGACCTCCCTCATGACCCCTATTTCCCCCCATGAGTCCTATGACCTCCACAATCTTCCCTATGACTGATCAGTCCTCGCGACCTCATGACCTACAGCTGTTGTCCCCCGTGACCCCGCCATGTGTCCCCTGTAACCCCCCCATGACCCCCTGTGTCCACTGTGACCCCCGCATGACCTCTGTGACCCCTCCAGGACCCCTGCACCCCTCAGGACCTCCTTGACCCTTGTTCATCCTTGACCACCAGCACCCTAATCCTCCTATGGCCCCTTGTACCCTATGACCTCCATGACCCCCCATGACCCCTCAGGACCCCTATGACCTTCCTGACCTGCCGTGACCCTTGTGACCCCCTCCAGGAGTGCTCCCAACGGGCCAACAATGGGCGTTTCTCGCTGCGGGACCTGCTCATGGTGCCCATGCAACGGGTGCTCAAGTACCACCTGCTGCTCCAGGTGCGCCGGACGCCTGGGCCCCTTTTGGGAGGGGCTCCCTGGGCACCTGGGTCTTCACCCAGGTGGGGATGGGGGGACCCGGATGCCTGGATCCTTTCCCAACAGGGATTGGGGGCTCACCAATCCTGACCTGCCTCTGGTAGGAGCTGGTGAAACACACACCGGAGCCCATGGAGAGGGACAACCTACGGGTCGCGTTGGATGCCATGAGAGTAGGTGGCAGGAGGCTCAAGAGGGTCTTGGAGCTGCTAGGGAGGTCCTAGTGGGTCTGGAGAGGGTCCAGGGGGGTCCAGGAGCAGTCTTAAGGGTCCTGGAGGGCTTTGGGGTGGTCTTGCAAGGTCCTATGGGCACAGGAGGTACTGGGAGTGGTTCTAAGGGTCCTGGGAGGATCTTGGTGAGCCTGGAGACCCTGATTATAAAGGGTCTTGGAGCTCCTATGAGGGGGTAGGAGGGAGTCCTGGGAGGGGGTCTTGGGAATTCTGGGGTGATTTGAAGGATCTTGTGGGGTCTTTGGGAGGTCTTGGGGTTCTTGGGGGGTTTATAAGATTTTTGGGGGGATCTAAGGGGTTTTAGAAAGGTCTTGGGGTGTCTTGGAGGGTCTTGGGGTGTCAGGGGCTTCCTGGAGGTCCTTGGAGATTGGCAGGGGGGGTCATGAGGAATCCTGGGGGGTCCATCAGTCTTGGAAAGGTTAGATGGGTCCTTGGGGGTGCTGGAGGTAGGAGGGTCTTGGGGACCTGGAGGGTCTTGGGATTTGGGGGTCCCTGGCGAATGGCCGCCCCCGCAGGACCTGGCGCAGTGCGTGAACGAGGTGAAGCGCGACAACGAGACGCTGAAGCAGATCACCAACTTCCAGCTGAGCATCGAGAACATGGTGCCGCCCAGCCCCCACCCCAGCCTTCCTCCTTCCATCCATCCCTCCATCCATCCTTCCACCCCTTCGTCCATTCCATCCATTCCTTCGTCATCCCTCCATCTATCCCTTCATCACTTAGTCCTTCCATCCCTCCCTCTGTCCCCCACGCATGTCCCTCTCCTTGTTCCCTCCCCGACAACGATGTCCCCCCACTCTGGCCCCATGTACCCAGATCTCTTCATGCCCCCTCCTGATCACCCCAAAACTCCCTGTTCCCTCCATGTCACCCTATCCCTGCTGACACTCCTGGCACAGCCCCAGTCGCTGGCCCAGTTTGGGCGCCCCAAGATCGACGGGGAGCTGAAGGTTTCCAGCGCTGAGCGTCGAACCAAGGCGGACAGGTGGCCCCTGGATGGGACATGGGCACCTGGGGACACCCATGGGGATGCGGGGACTCTGTGGGGAATGCCTGTGGGGACACAGCTGTGGCAACCTTGGGGACATCTGCAGGGAGGGGGGGACAACTGTGAGGACACCTGTGGGGACACAGGTATGTGAGACAACTGTGAGGACACCAGGATGAATGGGATGAAGACGGCTACAAAAAGGCAATAGGGATGGGGATGAGGTCAAGGACAGGACCAAGGAAGGGGGCAAAGGGTGGGGTCACTGGGCCAGTGTGGGCTTGGGTTGGGGGACAAGACATGGCATTTGCCAGGACTGTGGTGGGGACGTGCGGGAGTTGCCCGTTGGCCTTGGGGACATCAGACCATGTCCCCATCCTCACCCCCAGGTACGGGTTCCTGCTGGACAAGGCCCTCATCATCTGCAAGCGCCGGGGGGACTCATTCGAGGCAAAGGACATCGTGGACCTGCACAGCCACCAGCTGCGGGACGGTGGGCTGGGCCCCCGTGATGGCAAAAAGGTACCATCCCTGGAGACCCTGGAGTTCAGACCCGTCTGGTGGCACCTGGTGACTGAGGGACCCAGGTGTCTGAGGCTCTGCCACCCTGGGAACCTGGTGTCAAGGTCACTCCATCAACAAATGTCCTCTGGGCTGGTGGATCCCTTCCCCAATGAACCCTGGTGGACCTGTTCCCCAAGGAACCCTATCATCCTTGGTGGACTGAGACATCTGGGCCCAGGGGACCCAGGTGTCCGAGTCCCCAGTGACTGCTAGTGTACGGCTGTGCCCCACAGTGGACCCACACCTTCCTGCTGATCGACACAGTTGGGCTCCAGGGCTATGAGCTCTTCTTCAAGACCCAAGAGCTCAAGAAGAAATGGATGGAGCAGTTCGAGATGGCCCTGTAGGTCCTCAGCTCGGGCAGGGAGTGGTATTTGGGCCGTGCTCAGCACCATGCAGCCCCCCGCAGGTCACCCCGTCTCTCTCCAGCTCCAACATCTTCCCTGAGAACGCCCTGGCTGATGGGCATGAGTTCCAGATGTTCTCCTTTGAGGACACCACATCCTGCAAGGCCTGCCAGATGTTGCTGCGGTAGGTGCCTACCAAGGAAAAGGAGTGAGGAGGGGTCAAAGTGCCCTCAGAGAGGAGGCTTGTGAGTGTCTGGGAGGCTGGGGTGGGCCCTCACTCAGTGGGCTGATGATTGGGTGGATTGAGACCTTGGTGGGTTAAGGACCTGATGGGCCAAGGCTGAAATGGTCAAGGGCCTGGTGGGTTGAGGCCTTGATGGGTCAAGACCAGAGTGGTCAGATGGATGGGCAGAGGGTGGGTGGGACAAACTCTGCATGGTCAAAGGGACAGGTTATGGCCTGGGTGGGCCAAGGGCTGGGTTAGTTGAGGCCAAAATGGGCCAACTGGTCAAGTCCTCAATGGACTGAAGAATGGATCAAGACTTGGTCAGATCAAGCCCTGGGTGGGTTGAGAGATAAATGGAGACTTGGGTTGGCCAAGGGCTGGTGAGTCAAGTCCTGGGTTGGCCCAAGGGCTGGTGAGTCAAGTCCTGGGTTGGCCCAAGGGCTGGTGTGTCAAGTCCTGGGTTGGCCAAGGGCTGGTGAGTAAAGTCCTGGGTGGCCCAAGGGCTGGGTTGGTCAAGGTCAAGAGGACCGTGCACCAGGTGGTGGCCCAAGGGCAGGTGGATTGGGGCAGGTGCAGACGTGATTGGTTCAGAGGGCACCCCACCCCCTGACCTATCCCTGGGACCCTCCAGGGGCACCTTCTACCAGGGCTATCGGTGCAGCCGGTGTCGGACCCCAGCGCACAAGGAGTGTCTGGGGCGCGTGGGGCCTTGCGGCAAGAGCTGCCATGGTGAGCAGAGCATCGTGGGAAAGGGAGCGGGGCTGGGGGGGATTGTGGGATGGCCTTGGACAAGGAGGGGGACAACGATGGTCAAGGTGGCGCAGGGCATTATGGGATGCGGTATGGCCATGGTGGAGCAGGGCATTGTGGGATGTCCTTGACCATGGTGGAGCAGGGCATTGTGGGATGCCATTGGCCATGGTGGAGCAGGGCATTGTGGGATATCTTTTGCAGTTTCGGCTAAGGAAGCCAGCGCTAACGAGCAGCAGCCCCCAACCATGTACCATGACGGGCCTCATCAGCACCAGATGTTAATCAGGGCCAAATTAAATAGCCTCTTAAATAATGAGCTTTTCCCATCCTTTTCACAGATTTGTCTGCAGCCAGAAAGGTAACAGCGAAATGGGTCAAAATGGGTGAAAATGCCCCAGATTTTCCCCCGGGGGCAGCGGGTCACTACCTCCTCCAGGAGGTTCTTCAGCCTCTTGCTTTTCCCCAGAACAAGCTGCAGAGACCAGGCCCTGAGAAGAAGCGGGGTGACATCGGTGAGTGTGGGTGTCCCGGACGCCTGGGCCCATGGTTGTGACCTGAGAGAGCCAAGGACTAGATTGGTTGAGGCTAAGGTGGGCCAAAGGATGGGTCAAGACTTGGTTGGGTTGAACGTAGGGTGGACCAAAGACTGATGGGTCAAGCCTTGGGTTGGTCAAGGCCTGGGTTGGTGGAGGCCAAGAGGTGGCTTGGGGAGGTCCAGCTTGCTCAGGATGAGGGTGGGAGGTCCCATTCTGAAGGACGAGTGGTTGTGGGGGAGGGCGTGTGACCTGGGCATGCGGGACCCTTCATCCTCAGGACTGCCCAAGATGGAGACGAACCAGCCCTATAGTGGCATCCCCCCGCCCCCGGGGAACATGGGGCCACCCTTGCGCCTCAGTCCTGGGGACATCGTGGAGGTGATGAAGGCCGAGGCGGAGCAGCTCTGGTGGCAGGTAGGGGGGATCATCACCGTAGGGATGAACCCTTGGGGACATGCTGGGCTGGAACCCCACGACAGGGACATCCTGGACCCTCATGGTCATCCCAAATTGGACGCATATAATAAGGACATCCTGGACCAGGTCATGGTCCTGGACCCTCGTAATGGGGACATCCTGGACCTTCGTGGCCATCCCAAGCTGGACCCCACGATGGGCCCATCTTGTACCTTCATGGCCATCTCAGGTCAATCCCCGTCATGGGGACATACTACGTGTCACCACGGCCATGCCAGGGCAGATCCCACCATGGGGACACCTCAACCCTCTCTGTCCAGTTTGGGGGCTGCCCCCATGGCCTTGCCCTGCCCATGAGGCAACGGGGACCCCCATGCTCACGCCTGACCAGTCCCCCAGTGGTGGTGTGGGTGGGGGGATACACAGTACTGTCCCCCAAGCTGGCATGGTGCTTCGTCCCCAGGGCAGGAACGCGGCCACCGGCGAGTCCGGCTGGTTCCCCAGCTCAGTCGTCCGGCCCTACGTCTGTGTGAGTAGCCACCCCATGCTGGGGATGGGGGGACACCCCAAAACATCCCGGGGGAGAAGGACACTGCATCCCACTGGAGGGACTTGGGGACCACGGGGATGTCCCTGAGTCACAGCGAGGGTGGGAGGGACCCTGTGGCTGGGGGACCCAGCTCGGACCCTCCAGCTCTGCTTTTCTTGCCCCTAGATGCCGCTCCCGGATCTCTCTGTCTACCTCTGGTCAGTGCTGGGACCCCAAACCCTTCCCTGGGGTTGCCCCATTCCTCATTCCCTCCCAAGTGTCCCCCCTTTCCCTCCTGGGGTCACCCCAAACCTCAGAGTCCCCTAAATCCTCCTCTGGGCCTCCCCATCCCTCCTGGGTGCCTCCCATCCTCCAAGAGCCCCCAAAATCCTTCCCTGAGACCCCTAGGGTCTCCCCATAGGCCCTGGGATCCCTCGGGATCCTTCCTGGGGGTCTCCTCATCCCTCTTGTTGACACCTCTTCCCCTCCAGATTCTTCTCCCAGGGCTCCAGATCCCTCCTATGATCCCCCCAACCCACAATGGGGTCTCCTTGGAGTTACCCCAGACCTCCTATAGCCCCCCAAGATCTCCCATTCCCCCTGGAGCTGCCCTATAGCTCCCAGACCCCCCCAACTCCAATCCTACCTGGGAGGCTCCCCCCAACCCCAATACCCTCCCCTGATGTCACCCCCCAGCTCCTGAGGTCCTTCCAATGCTCCCACAGAGTCTCCTGCTCTCCAAGACGACCCAAATCCCCCCCATATTGGGTGTGGGGGGGGGTAGGTTGGGTGCTCAGACCCCTCCCCACTTCACCCTGTCCCCCCCGCCCCAGGTATGTGGGCCCCATGGAGCGTGGGGAGGCCGAGCAGCTGCTGGCGCCTCGTTCGGACGGCACCTTCCTGGTGCGGCAGCGGGTGAAGGACGCCAGTGAATTCGCCGTCAGCATCAAGTAACGTCCTGGGGTGGGGGGAGATCACAGAGAGGATGTCCCCGATGGGGACACGGGCTGACCTGAGCGCCCGCTGTCCCCGTGTGCAGGTACCGGACCGAGATCAAGCACATCAAGGTGATGACGGCGGAAGGGCTCTACCGCATCACAGAGAAGAAGGCCTTCAAGGGGCTGGTGGTGAGCATGGAGCTCCTCTCCCTGCCCAGACGCCTGGGTCCCTGCTTGGCGGGGGGACCTCTTGGCCCGCATCGGGGCTGCTGGTGACCCTGGTGCCTCCTCTGCTTGGTGCCCAGGAGCTGGTAGAGTTCTACCAGCGTAACTCGCTCAAGGACTGTTTCAAAGCCCTTGACACCGTCCTGCAGTTCCCCTTCAAGGAGCCCGAGCACCGGGTCAGCCCCCGGCCACCCGGTAGGGATCCATGAGGTGGTCCCCAGGAGGTCGGGGTGGGTGGGGTGGAGGTGGTGGCCTCAGCTCTTGTCTTGGGATGTTCTGGGGGAGTTGAGGGGATTGAACAGCTGATGGGGAATGGTCAAGGGTTAGGCCATGGGGGTCGGATGGTCCAGGGGGGCCGGATGAAGTGGGATGGTCAAGGGATGGCTCAAGAGATCAAGCAGGAGGATCAACAGAGAATGAATTGATGGGAATGAACGAGTCAAGGCAGAGAGATGGTCAAGGGGACAGTTAAGACATGGGGGAGATAGAGACAGTTGAGGGGATGGGCCAAGGGATGGGCTGAAAGAGATGAGATGAAGGGAAAGGTCAAAGGATGGGCTGAGAGAGATGGGTCTGTGATGGCCAAGTGATGGGCTGGGGGTGGACCAAGAGAGATGGATCAAGGGTGATGACCAAGGGATGGGCCAAGAGAGATGAGATAAGGGCAATGACTAAGGGATGGACCAAAGGATGGGCTGAGAGAGATGGGATAACGGTAATGACCAAGGGATGGGCCAAGGGATGGGTCAAGGGGGCCAACCAACTTCGAAGGACCACGTTGAGGAGGGGCGGCCGCGGTAGAGGAGCCAGAACCGGAGGCTGGGTAGCGAAGGGCCGTGGACAGGCCGAGAGGGCCAAGCCCGGCATGTCGCTTGTCCCCCTGCCCGCCGGTGTCCCCGGTGTCCCCCAGGCGCCGTGCGCTGCTTCGGCTCGGCCAAGGCCCGCTACGACTTCTGCGCGCGGGACCGCACGGAGCTGACGCTCAAGGAGGGCGACGTCGTCCGCGTCCTCAGCAAGAAGGGCCACCCGGGCTGGTGGAAAGGGGAGATCTACGGGCGGGTAGGGGGACTCCCCCCATTCCCCACCCTCACTGTGTCCCCCTCCCCATCGACATGCCTGGGGACACCCCCGGGGTGGCCCTGTCCCCCTCAATGTGTCCCTGTGTCCCTGCCAGGTTGGCTGGTTCCCGGCGAACTACGTGGAGGAGGATTACTCAGAATACTGCTGAGCTCTGTCCCGTTGCATTCCAGAGTTTGGGATTACGGCGGGGGGGGAGAGGGGGCAGCGTCCGGACATGCCTGAGAAATGCCCCCCCTTCCATATTAATTTATAACCCTCTCTCCCCAAAAATCCCCCCCAGGAGGGGCAATAAATGAAGATGAGGGAAGAGGCTGCAGAGCTGGAGTTGAGGGGGGGCTCCAGGGCTCCAGATCCTTCCTATGATCCCCCCAGCCCACAGTGGGGTCTCCTTGGAGGTCCCCCAGACCTCCTATAGCCCCCCAAGATCTTCCATTCCCCCTGGAGCTGCCCTATAGCTCCGAGACCCCCTCCGTGTCCCGTCCGTGGGGTGCAGGACCGGGTCCTGTGTCCCCAGCTTGGGTCCAATGTCCTCAGTCCCATGTGCCCCCCATCAATGGAGTGCAGGATTGGACCCTGTGTCCCTGGTGTCCCCAGTGTCCCCCCCTCAGTGTGACACTGAGTCCGGCACTGAACCCTGACACCCCCCACCCCACCTCGAGCAGCTCCGCACGTGTGACATTGGCTCCACACAGGACATGGCCCTGCGGAGGCGCTGCCAGCACCCGACCCCAGCGGTACACACTGCCTTTTGAGTGGAAAAACACCCATTTCAGGAAAAAAAAAATTTGCCCTGCTTCAGGGGCAGAGTGCAGGAGAGGCTTTTTTTGGGAAAAAAGAGGATTTTAGGGATGCAAAAAGCACTCGGAGGGGGGCCTTTTGAGGACAGTTTGGGTGGAGAGGGTAATTTTGGGGAGAAAAAGGTCATTTTGGCATCAAAGGCTTTTTTGAAGTGAAAAAAAGGTGCGTTTGGGGCAAAACCAGAGTTGCTTTGGGGGAAGAGGGGACATTCTTGACGGTAAAAGGGGAGTGAGGAGGCTGAGAGGGGCACCGGAGGGGGGTATTTTGGGGAAATTTGGGGGGGAGAAAGGAAATATGGGGTGGAAAAAGGTATATTTGGTGTAAAAGTGGTATTCTGGGTGGAAAAAAAGCCATCTGGGGGCAAACCCGATCTGCTCTGGATGCAGAGGGGGGCATTTTGGGTGGAAAAAGGGAGTTTCAGGGGCAGAGGAGCAGTCGAGGGGACATTTTGGGGAYAGCTGGTGGGGAGAAGGTGCGTTTCGGGTGGAAAGGGATGGGTTTGGGATTAGATGCCCACTTGGGTGAAAGCGAAAGTAACCGCTCCCGCTACGGCCTCTTGTGCGGCCGCCAGGGCCATCCGTGCGCCGGTGGCCCCGCTCCCCCTGCGGCCATTGGTGCGGCCCCCAGGCCCGACGGCGTGCCCGTGGCCCCGCTCCCCCTGCGGGCTCCATCCTGCAGCTCGGGGCCTCCCCCCGAGCCTCGGGGGGCTCTTGGGAGCCCCGCCAAGGGGAGGCAGCCCCAGGCAGCACCTGGAGCCCTCGCGGGGCTCCCCAGGGGCCGCCCGGAGCTTCCCTTGCGGAGCCCCCGGCAGCCCCGACCCTCGGGGCTCCTCCAGGCCACCAGTTGCCCCC